>CAJINV010000001.1:7843598-8298949 GCA_905178155.1 Amoebophrya sp. A120 | reverse complement strand
GGGGTAGTGTAGTTAACGATTCGTTTAGTGTAGTCTGGTTTATCTTTATGGCAACCTCCATGTTGCAGCTCGGCATTTGGCAAATTCCATGTTTTGCTTTTCTGAATCGAAGAAGCACTTGATGCTCACATTTATCTTTTCCTCTTGTTTATTTTTGCTAGCTATTTGTTGCTCTGGTGCTCCCATTTGTTCTTTTTTGTTTGCTTTATTTGCGAGATAGTACTCCTACTAGAACTAGTTTCCTCGTCCGAGCTACCTATATTGGAAATGGAAGCTCGGTTCGACGTGCAAGTCTTCGCTTTCCAGAAGCGTGTTTTGGTCTGCGGGAATCGTAAAATGCTCTCGCTGCAAAATAAGCCTAGAGATACTGATAACTTTAACTGCAGAGCAATACGGCGCGCGATGCTGATTTTCACAGCCAGCCTTCGGGGTGCTCGATGTCCCGTTTCTCTATTTTCAGATCAGGAGCTGCAAGGAATTTCGAATTACTACTTTTAGTGGTTCAGCTTCTTTCCACACCGTCGGGCAGAAGATGGCACTTTGGAAGTGCATTTTCTCCACCCCCGGACGCGTGAGACGTGTCCGATGAAAAGCTTTGGACCAAAGCAAGAACGGTGAATAGTCGCTTCAAGAACATAGATATCAGAGCTTCATGATTACTACATACACATACTAGCACAGTAGGCCGATGATCGAGCAGCATTCTTACTTCGCATTGTCGTGGTAAATCCTGCGATATCTACGCTGAATATTGCTCCACACGCCATGGCACAAAATCGAGAACTTGCACAACTGGCGGTCGTACGTGCGTCTCGGTAAAGGCATGCGAAATACGCATCACAGAAGCACGAAAAAACTTGTCATGCTTGGCGGCGCATTACAGAGCACTTATTGTTCACGGACTTGCGTCACAAGTTTCCAGACCCAGACATTTTTGCACTTGATACGGGGACCCCCTGTTTCAGGCCTCCGTCGCCGCGGACAAGAAGAATCCGCTGCTGCGCAAGGGGAGGAATGGCAGAGCAGCAGCTCCTCAGAGAACAATCATAGGAGAGGACGAGGAGATGCAAGAATCAGGAGAGAACTACGGGGCGACCGGTACTAATTCTACTGGTCTCGTTGACAAGGACTACAAGCGTAGGACCGGCAACATTCTCGTGGAGTTCGAAGATGTGGCTCATATGGCGACAGCACACCACAAGTGCGAGGCGATGGAGAGAACTCACATGAGGTATAGCACCGCGGACAGCAGTGATTCTCCTTCTGCCACGTCAATCCCGTCCGCAGAAGGCGTGGAGTCGGACTACTTTCTGGCTTCCCCGGCGGCCTTCGGAAAGGGCAGCAATGTCGTTTGGACTGGTACAACGGGTGGAGAGCAGCCGTCATCTGCAGGTCGTGGGGCAGAAAAGCAAGAGGAAGCTCATGTATTGCAAAGTACGAGGAGGCACACCTAGCAAAGTAAAGAGGTACACAGTCATGTATTGCAAAGTACGAGGAGGCACATCTAGCAATCAATAGGCTCTTCTATGGCATACTAGAGAATGGAAGCGATTTGATGTCGTGTTGACTTCTTCAATAACGGCATAAGTCCTTCATGTACAATCATCTCCAATCAGGCACAATACCGAACCTCCGCGTTTCTTACGTCGCGTGCGATTGGCAGCGCCAATCGCACTTCCTGCCGGGGGCGGCTCGACCGGCAGGAAGTGCGCTCGGTAACAACTTCCCCTCGGAGAACTTCCCCTCGGAGAACTTGCACAACTGGCGGTCGTACGTGCGTCTCGGTAAAGGCGCAGCATTACACCCCTCGTTGGTGGGGGCGTTCTTTAACAACTTTGGTGATTTGCCTGTAGAAGAGTCTGGCTCGTCCGTAGCGGCAGAAAGTGAGTACGTGACGGATAGCGAGCTCGGCTTTTATTTCGGCGTTGTTCCACCATAGGAAAAGGAAACCTCTAGAAATTCGAACAAAAAAAGATTACAACACATAAGCATTACAATAGAAACGTGCGAGGAGTTTTACACGAAGATGGTTTTCGCGAATTTGTATAACAAATTTATCAATAAATATATCAAGGTCATTCATCAACTAATTCAAAGGCAGCTGCGCCACGGCATATCATGATTAAGAAACAAGCTTGTGAAAATCGGGATTGGTTCTGAAGTCGTGGCAGTGACCACGCTTTTGCACTTTAGACACTCCTCGAGATGATCATGATTTTCGCTCCCTTGTTGGAAGCGCTATACAAACTAACATATCTTCCACCAAGCGTGCTACAACATATGCTTGCTTTTTATGCTTTTCTGCACAAGAAGGATGCGAGCGCGAGGTCCAACACGCCTCGCGTTTTTCAAGATTGGCATATACTCTTTGTACGGCTAGACATAAAGTAGAAAGCATATTACCGCTGCATCCTTATCGCTCGTATTTCACGTTAGTGTCATAAACATTTGAATATGAATTAGTTGTAGAAAGTATCTGCGCGTCTGCGTCCTGGAGGACAATGGATCGACGCAGTGAGTCGGCATGTCTTTTTACATGGCTTCCTGTCAAGAAACAATCCTTCCGGCTTCTCTCTTCCCTGTCTATCCTGTGAAACAACTATGGGGGAGGCGATTGTAACCCTGATTGTGCTTGATGGACCGGACTCAGCCTATGCCTTAGAGGATTTGACATATCTGAGCTTTATTTGATTCATTCTCATACGATTTATCTCTACTTGAAGATAAGGAATGGTTAGTCATATTGCAGCTCGTGTTGAAGATAGGAATATCCTCATTGCAACTGCTCTGTTGATTCAGGCGACGTGTAAAATATAGTGCGAAACCATGTAGATGTTGAAGACTTCCTATCGCGACGTGATGTTGCGGATCTGAAACGAACTCTGACAGCTCGTACGCAACCCGCTGCATATCACCTATTGCACGCTAGATGACGATAATGCCGGAAGATCGGTCTTCAACATGGCTTTCAGATTGTTCGTTTTTTTCTTTTCTCGAAAGATGGATCAAGGTCCTGCGATCAGGTTAGCAGGGGTGAGTGTGAAAAAGATCGTCCTGGAGTCCGTCAGACCGTGACAAGACAGCTCGCATCACCTAGTATCAGCAGTTCCGTCGTGAAAAATAAATTTATTCAATCCGCCACGATGGATTAGACGTTGACCGCAAGAGGAGGTCTGTCCAGCTTCGGTTTCGTTCAGAACTCCACCTCCACTGTCGGAGTTTATCGTTTTTTGTAAGTGGCGAGAAAGCGTCGACAAGACAGACCCTTTCTAGAAGCCACAAACACAAAGAAAGCACGACAAGCAGGAGGTCAGACGTAGAGTGGGGATATTCGACTCGACAAAAATGTTTGTCGCTTCAGGAACCCCCTCCCCAGTAGAAATAGAAAATGAACAGGGATGTATTTTTGCGAGCACAGCTGCAACTCCGAAATTCAGATGGCCAAGTGCGGAGAGGACTACAACAGCTGCTCTCTAACTTCTTTCTTCGCTCAGGAAGCACTGGAGCTCCCGGAAGACGTCCCGTACTTCTCCTCCGAAGAACGCCTTCGTCACGCTTGTCTTTCGCGAGACTCGTATCGACGGGTACGCAACGTTCAGAATTCGGTCAGTATGGTGCACCTGCGGCAGTACAAGACCACGGCAGTTATCGACGTGGCCGACCGAAAGAACGACTTCCGGGGAAGTTTGAAGCGATTCTGCGGGAACAGTTTGGCATTGAAAACCCGACACCGATTCAGGCGCTTGCATGGGAACAAATACCAGCACGTGACGAACACGAAAGCGAGGCGGCGGTTGACTCTCTGTCAAGCCCAGAACCAAACCTCCTGCCGGATTTGCTGCTTAAAGCTGCAACGGGTTCCGGAAAAACACTGGCGTACCTTCTGCCCTTGATCGAAAAGGTTCTGCGTCGGTCTTCCGGTAGTGGAAGTGATGTGAAGACGAGAAATCAGAACATTTTTGCCGTGGAGGCGTTGATTGTTTGCCCCACTCGAGATCTGGTGTTTCAAGTGCAGAAGACCCTGGAAAGGCTGCTTCTGTATCATCCCGAGGTTCGATTTTCATTTTTGACCGCGAGTGGACATCGAAGCAAAAAAAGTGGTGATTTTTATTCGTGTCTCGAGATTCCAGCTTTGGACGCTGGGTGCAGGCCTGGAAATGGCTCTCATGGCGCTCCTGCGACCGCCTCGGCATCGTCAATTTCTGTCAATGGAGGTGGAGGAAGCAGCTCCCGTAGCGGTGATCTCACCCGGCTGCGCCTCGACTGTCCTCAGATTCTGGTCGCCACGCCAGGAAAGCTTGCATGGCACTTGATGAACACGGCCGGGTTTCCGAGTTTTTTCCAATCACTCCACACACTGGTCCTGGATGAAGCAGACGCGCTGTTAGATCTCAGCGGCTATTTTCACCAAATCAGCTTCGTGGTTGAGGCCCTTCGATCGTCAAAATACGACCCTGCGACGAGGAACGAAGAGGATGCTGCCTTCGTAGCTGACAAAGTTGAAATGGCAAGAACCCTTAAGGAGGAAGCCTGCAGCTACAATCACTGCGCACAACCACAGCCTCAGAGGAGCGACAGTTCCAGTAGTAGCGCTTTTCAGACGATACTTTGCTCCGCTACCTTTGCTTTTGATCGCGAAAAACTGGCGGAAAGGACCTTGCTACGCCCTGGGTATCGCACACTGGATCCGAGCGATGCGGATGGTCAAGGTCGTGAGGAGCGTGTTGTTGAGAATGATCCCGCGTCAGAAATAAAGTTGAAATCTCCGGACGACGAAGCAGTGTGTGATTCCGAGCAAGTAGACCGGCAGCTTGCTGCCACGACCCGAGACGAGCTGTATCATGTGTACGAGCCGACGAACCTATGTCTGGATCTGGTTCGGATTTTGGAACAGGGGTCTGCAATAAAGTCATCTCACCGAAGTAGGACAACTGTGCAACGTTCATCTCCACCCAAGCGCGCCTTGGTCATCTTTCCTACGCGGCGATTCCTGCAGTTTTTTTACGTTTTGCTAAAGCACTTTTACCAGCTTGATGCGGATTTGTTTGCGTTGCACTCCGCTCTAGCAGAAGATAAGCGGCGCGCTGTCGT
The DNA here is from genome assembly GCA_905178155.1 of Amoebophrya sp. A120. NCBI lineage: Eukaryota > Dinophyceae > Syndiniales > Amoebophryaceae > Amoebophrya > Amoebophrya sp. A120. The sequence goes on along the minus strand of CAJINV010000001.1, from coordinate 8,293,858 downwards.
CAACCGCTTCACGACCACACAGGTATCATCTTCAGGTGAACAAAACTTCCGCCGACGTCGAGAAATCCTTTTCGCTTCGGACGTTGCAGGGCGTGGGCTAGATTTTTGCGGTGTGGATCTGATTGTGCAAATGGGTCTGAGCTTCCTGGGCCCCGAACAATATGTGCACCGCATCGGGCGGACTGGACGGCATGGCAACTTTGGGCAGAGCGTTTTACTTGTGAATAGGTTCGAAGAAAAAACCGCGCACTTCAGGGAGCTCACTACAAAAAACGCTTGCACAAATGTGGGTGTAGCGGAGGTGGAGCAGGAGGCGGTGCTCGAGGGTCGTGTTTCTGAGTCCACAAAAAGAAATATCGAGAATGCGGCTGGCAACATGTCCACTTCTGGTTCCGGAGGAGAAATAAACTGCAAGATTAACATGGGAACCACACAAACTAAAAGTACTACAGACGATCCACCGTGGTGGGAGTACGAGCACTTTTACGCCAGCGCCGATCTGATGTACAAGTCATTATTGGCCTTTTTTGACCGGCAAAAGCACGAGTTGAAGCTTTCCCCGAACGATGTGCACGATCTTGCGTTTGACATTCTGAAAAGCGCAACCCGGCTTCGCGGGAAGCGAAAGCAGTTACCACCCTTCTCTCCAGTGGACAAGGCGCATCAGCTACCTGCGGACTTCTTTCCGCCCAAGGTGTCACGGGGACTGGCACAACGGCTCAGCCTAGCGAAGTGTCCGGACGTGCGTATCAACACAAACGCACAACGGATTGAACTTCTGGCAGCGTTGCCCAGCTATCCAGGCTTCCAGAGTCGCTCTCTGCAAGACCGAGTTGTAGAAAAACGGCAGATAGTACAACATCAAGATGATTTTTTAGGTGCTCCCGAAGCGGAAGATTGTGCTAGTTCTCTGTTGTCGCGAGCTGCCAGTGCATGAAGTGCGCGAAATCAAGAAGAAATCTTTGTTCCCCAAAACAGGCACAATAGCGTTTTACCCGTTCTTTTGTGACTCAAAAGTGGGAGTGTTCAGTGAAGCAACCCTGTCGCTGCAAATGTGGTTTCGTTTTCGATTTGTGACCACAATTTCACACACAGGCTTTTTGGTTTTGGAACTGAGAGCAGCCCAAAATCGCTCGTTAATCGACTCTGATCTGGATGTTTGGATTTGTTGCATGGTTGGTTCGTTTCTGACCCGTCGATTTCGCAAAAGCCCTAGTTCCTGGCGCAAATCTGAATTTCGCTAAGCCAGCGGCATTTTGCTTAGCTCTACTCCTTGCGGTTTTCGTTCCATCGACGAACGCTGCACCAGAAGAAAGAGATCCTCGGCTGAAAACAAAAATGTGAAGTGTTTTTTCACTTGTTTCGCGCGAACATTTCGGACATTTGACAAATAGGTCGCCGGCCTGCCGATTAAGATCTTTTTCTGTGTATGACTATGAGAAGGCTAATATAGTCAAAAGTGGAGCTCATGTGATCGCTTCAGAATTTCCCATCGCTGACAAAATGTGAAGCTCCCGCGCATAGCAAGGACCGGACGGATCGGGAGGCCCGGCGGCAACGGTAGTCGAGTCAACGGTAATCGACGTCGAGCAACGGTAATAAATCGAGTCAACTACAAACCGCCAAGCAGTATTTTCTGTCAAAGACCGTCGCGCCACCTGAGTGGCGGTACGGCTCTCCCAAATACTACCTCCACCCTCGTGAATCAATAAATCACCATCACGATGATGGCCTCTTCCTTCGGTGGCGGTGCGAACCCCGCGATGTCGCTAGGCGCCGCACGGCAGAAACAGGAGCAGTTGCGAATGATCTTGCGGCTGCGGCCCCCGGAGGACCCGAGTAAACTGAACACCGTGCTGGAGCGCGTGGAAGACCGCACGGTGTTTCTCCGGGACACCCGGAATGAGCGGTACGAGGATAAGCACTTTTCTTTCGACGCGGTGTACGAAATGGAAAAAACCGGCGAGATTTTCGACAAGGAGCTGGGTCCCAAGGCGCTCGAGCCGCTGTTCGACGGCAAGCACTGCACCGTCTTCGCGCACGGGGCCACCGGGTCGGGGAAGACCTACAGCATGCAGGGCGACGACTTGGGCGCGAACTGCGGGTTCGTCCCCTTAGCCGTGCGGAACATTCTGGACTTGTGGAAGAGCAAGCAGCTGGACCCGGACTGCACGGAGGAGTACAAAGTGACGTTCTCCCTCTACGAGCTGTATTGCGATAAAGTCCGGGATCTGCTCCAGGACTTGCCGAAAGAGGACGCGTTTCAACTGCACCCAACGTCCCGCGGCGTCCCGAAGGCGACGAAGCGGTGGCTGGGGGACGGAAATCCGCACTTACGGGGCAGCATCGACCACAGCGACCAGGGCGGCGGGGGGTTGAAGCAAACGAAGTATAGAATAGACGACCTCCCGGTGCAGATGGACACCAATCAGCAGGAAGTGGTCGGGGGCCTCAGCTCCGTGCCGATTGAGTCGGTAGAGCAGTTTCGCGATTTGTACGCAAACAGAATCAGGCAGCGCAAAACGGGCGCCACCTCCTTGAACAACTGCAGCTCGCGGAGCCACTGCTGCATCCAGATCGCGGTGGAAAAGCTGGACTTTTCCCGGGCGGAAGAGAATGGCAAGCAAGAGAAAGTGTCGATGACGCGGCACGTGAAGCCAGTGCAACAGCAGGTCGGCAAACTGTTCATGGTGGATTTAGCGGGTTGTGAGGACAACCGCGAGACGAATACCGCCGGCCGGGGCAGCCGAATTGACGAAAGCAAAAAGATCAATTCCACGTATTTGTCGCTGGTGAAGGTTTTCTCTGCGTTGCGCGCAGGCCAACCGCTCAAGCCGGTGTGTCGGGACGACAAGCTGACCCGTTTGCTGCGCATCGCCTTGGAAAGCAGCGCGAATCCGACGCTGGTGCTGATCACCGTGAACCCCATTCCACAGCAGCTGCAGGCGATTCTGAACACGTTCTCGTACTTGAACGTGGCCCCCGACCCGATGCCGACGTCCCGCGGCGGGCCCGGCGGGACCACCGCGCGGACAGATAGCCAAAGGCCCATGACGGCGCGCGGACAGGAAAAAGCACCGCCGCGACCGAGCTCAGCGGGGCTGGGAACCACGGCAGGGGAGGCCAGCTTGGCCGGCGCGGTGGTACCTCAATTTCTCTTTTTTAGTTTTTGCAGGGCTAGTTCTGATGATGTGATGAGTTCCTTGAAATCATGCAGGTCAGCAGAGCATGTAGTTGGCAGAAATGGAAGATCCTCTCGTGCTGCCTTCAGGTAAACAATTCCGGTACAACAACTACGGCAATAGAAGTGAACGAAGAAAAAAATACGCCACCCTCGCCAACAAGAAAAGTCAAGCGGTTTCAGAGTCCTCCTGGTGGCGCGCGAACGGATGCTGGTCCTAAAGAGGTAGCGGAGACTTCAACGAAAGAAAAAGCACGCATTCGCGCAGGAACGCCAACTCGCGGAACCCTACGAGTTCCGGGCAAGGCAGGTAACTAGAAGTGTACACATGAGGAGTAAAGATGTTTTCGGGGGAGGAATGAGTAGGTACTTACTTCTTGCGCAAAAAAGGTAGAGGATTTAGTCAAATTCAGAACCACGAACTCGCAATACATTAGGTAACGCACCGCAACCCAATGCACGACCTGGCACCCCAAGAAGAAATCTTTCTGGCCCCTCGCAGCGCGGAAACACTGAGAAACTACAGTTGGCGCCACGTGTGGCAGATAGGGGCAAAGTGCGCGAGTCTGTAGCCGGGGCTTCAGCGTCTAGCAACGGTAGAGAATTTTTGCTTTTATCATGTCTTTCTTCTGTTAGGAGAAACTGAAGTGCTGCTCGCATATATGTTCGCTTTAGCTCTCTGGTCGTCGTCGAGAGGGGCTTTTGGATGCTTGTGAGACATAGCAAAAATAAGCCACCGTTCGTCTGTGTGACATACAGGCACTGCATCCGGTCCAGTTGCAACTGGAAATGGCACGACTGGAGCTCTTTCCTCAAGCGCCTCCGCCTCGTCTTCCTCGTCCGGATCCGGGATCTTTGGCATCGCCGCGAAAATGACAGACAGTATTTTTGGGCGCAATCTATCAACTGTAAAAATGTCTGGGTCTGGAAGAATGCAACTTGTGATGCGCATTTTACAACCCATAAAAATCTCTCATGCAGAGGCAGCAAAAGATGCCCACTTCCTGTCACCAAAATGGGGGATTTGTCATGCGGATTAGGCAATGCGGAAGCTTCTCGAAATCTGTGATGCTAGGGCTGCCATGACAGACATTCTGTGTCATGCAAAAGCAGCATGACTCTTCCAGACCCAGACATTTTTGCAGTTGATACAACCGCCGCGAAACTGATCTTCGGAGGACGACACTTGGAGGCCACAACGCTCCCAATCGGAGCAGGCACCAAAGTCCGGTAGATCCAGAGCAGCCCGTGGCGAATAATAGAGCAGGGTATAAAATGCGGTTTTTGGTGGCGAGGATTCTCATGACTACATCCGCATTTTTTCAGCATGAATTTTTCACTCAAGGGGAGGTGCCTAAGTTTCTCCACACCACAGAAATGATGAGATTCACATCTAGAATTGTGTGACAAGTACACTCGTCCCATTTTCTGTCAGTGCCGTCGGGCTCCGCAGCGTGACAACGACATCGTCGGCGAACGATGGGGAGCTGCAGGGTTTAAACCGCGGGCGAGAGCAATCTCTTCTTGCCGAGATTAATCGCTTGAAGGCGCAGGAGAAACAGCACACCCAGCACGTTGACAGCCTGACGCGCCTAGGCTCGGACCGGGACCAAGAAATAGAGGAATTGAGAAGTGATTTGCGCAGGAAGGAAGAGGAATGTGTCCTGCAGGAAGAGGAGCTTCGAGAAAAGCATGAAAAGGAGTCTGACTTCGTGCTGCAGATCTCAGATCTGGAGAAAGAAAACCGCGACCTCAAACGCCAGAATGAGTTGCTGCGACAAAAACTGCACAGGCAGACCCAGGAGCTGCTGGACTTGAGAAATAGAGTACAACCGATGGAAGTGCCAACAAGGAGCAGTGGCGCGTCTTTGTCGATTCCGCGCCAGGAGTTGTCCCCGAATGGCGAGGAGCATTTTGACGTTCTGAATCTGGAAGAAGACGAAGAGCGATGGGAGCCTGCGGAACCGGAAATGCTGGTGGTTGACGCCGACGAGGACGGCGGGGAAGGTGTGGCGTCAGGAGAAGGTGCAATTAGCAATGGTTCCTTCATTCCCGCAGAAAAAATGAACTTCACAGCCGGCTCCCGCGAACAGTCTCAACACCAGCGCGAAGCTGTTTCAACATCCGCCGGGGGAACCATGTTAGCACCATCCTCGGCCGCCGGCAGTAGAACTACTGGCGCGCCACCTCAAAGCAACGGGTTCAAGAATTATTCCGAGGAGAGTTTCGCCCTGCAGTTCAAAACTGAGCGCAACAGCATCGGGACCAGCAGGGGAGAGGCGAACGGGAGATACGGAAGCACCCCCTTCGGGATGCATCTTCACGAGAACAAGCCGGGTAGTACTATTATAGCGAGACAGAACAGTGGCGTGAACGCCGACCCCATCATGTCGACCACGGATCAGGGCAGCTGTTCGTCCGCCAGTGATGTCGAAGCGGACGCCGGAACCTACAACACCTCCAGTCGCGCGGGTAGCCACCACTCTGCCGGTAGCTTCGTGCAGAAGCTGTCCAATCTGCAAGGCTCCTCGCGGAACGGCTCGAACAACGACATCACGCAGCTGCCACGCGCCGGAGGCACGAGTTCCTTTCGCGGGGCCACGGGCTCGGTTGCGGGGGGTGGATCTTCTGCCTCGAGTGGTGCGGCGAGTTTTCGCTCTTCGAGGGCGGGAGACGGTATGCAGTTCCGAAACAGCAACAATCCCTTCGCGGATAACGACCTCGGGGCAAACGATTTCTCGACGGTCACGGGCGCTTTTGGGTCAGCTAGCACGGGAGCGACAGGTGGCACAACAGCATCGCAACTACTGTCCGGCTCAGCTGCAAGTATCAGCTCCTCCTTGTTGACGCCGTCGACTAACGAGATGAATATTAACTCCGGCCTCGGCTCAAGTAGAGCTGTTCCAAACACGAGCCCCTACAACGGGAGTTTAAGTGGTGCCGCGCGGATAAACTGCGGCACCAGTGCAGTCGAAATGAACACGAATGTCGTAGGCCGGAAGAGCAACGTGTTTCTCACGGAGAGGGAAAACGAACAGTATGCGGACTACGACTGGCCGTCCAGTGGGGACAAGTCGGATTCGCACCAACCGCGGCTCAGCGACAGCTTCCACGATGCCGACAGTGATCAGGAAGCTGCTAGCGGAGGGAACAACAAACCTCCGCCGTATAGGCCGATGCAGATGGAGGACTTCAGTACAATTTTTGTTCACTTGTTGTTGTTTCTAGTACTCAATATGTCAGCAGAGTATAAGTGAGTTTGACTTTGGTCTTTTCTGTTTCTTGCGGAGTAAATCACCATCGGGATTGAAACGAAAGGAAAAAGAAAAACCTTTTTCAACAGATCGCCTAGCGATATCAGAACTGAAGCAGCGCCTCAAGGAGCAGAGTCTGCCGACGCACGGACGTAGGCAGGAGCTGATCGAGCGCCTGGAAAAGGGAGTATGATATTGCACATCATGTATGTACGAGTAAGAAATGCCGCATCATGTGAACCCAGATCAGAACAACCATACTATCGTAATCGCTCCGAATAAGTACTTTGTGATAGTAAGATGAAATCTGTTTATTTCGACCTGGTTGTACTAACTCGGTTCAGTTTTTGCAAGTGTCAAACAAAAAGACACCATTGTTTTGCATTTCCTTTTTCGTCACTTTCTCACTCTGTCAACGAACTTGAATACAGCATAGCTGAACTTTTCAACGAATGAACTACACTGCGCCGTAAGGTAAGAGCAAAGCATCAAGAAAACGCTAAAGAGTAAGTGGAAATTTCACTTTGATGCAACGGCGCCGTTTATAGGGCACCAGCGAAGTCACTACGCAAGCAATCGTTGCGAGTGTTTCTGTCAAGGTAGGTTTAAAGATTTGTACGCTCGGTGGTGCACTTCTTACAATCTTCGGTATAGGAGCGTCGGTTTTTCACGCTCTGCTCTGTGTCCAAAGAATCGGTTCGTGCTCATTCAATGGTACCTGTTTTTGCAACGGATTCATTCTGGCATCGTTCCAAACACCGCGCTCGTTCAGCCACGCCAAGCTCGGTTCGTGCACAAGAACAGATTCCATCGGATGGCCGTTCCACGTGAACTCGTACGCAAAGTCAACAGTGTCAGAATTGCCATTCTAGCAGCGCATACCCAAGCCTGTATGATCTAGTTGTTTTTCCGCAAAAAATTACCAGGACCTGCGGTTGCACTTCCTTTTCGAATGAAGAAGTAAGCCCAAATTTACAATCTGGTGATGTCACAAATCACATGGGCATGTTCTGTGTGACGAGACCACACCAATACTAAGAACTTTCTTCAGCATCATCGTACGTCTTTTTCGCAGTATTTTGTTGAGATTTGAAACGAATGTTGCCAGCAAAAAACCTAGATAAGATCGTGGTGCAATCCACCAACGCGGAACGGGAGAAGGCGAACCCGGCGCTGGTGGAGGTGGAGCAGACGTGGCGCGGGCAGAAATGGGTCGCGGAGATGATTCCCGAGTGGCGAGTGTACTACGTTTCGTATGACACGTTTGCCGACCTACTCACCGAAGTGGAGCGGGACCCGCAGCACGCCACCGAACGTTTTCTGCAGGAGTTGCAGAGTGCGATTCTGCGCTTTGTGCAGTTCTACGTGTACCGCGAAGGCGTCATCCTCGACAGTTTGAAGCGGTGGACCGCGCGGGAAAGCGAGGCGGAGGTGAAGGCGGAGACGTCGCACGTGGTGGAGATCGCCGGGCGAGAGGGTGGGTCGAGCCGTGTGTCCCTCGGTGCCTCGCGGGCCGCCGGGCCGCTCGGGTGGGACCGGGACGAGACCTACCAGCAGGCGGACAAAAGCAACAGCAAAACCGCGCCACTCACGGACATCGAGTCGGAGAGCATCGTGCGCCGAAACATCGCGCGTATAGACCGCTTGATTCTGTTCGCGAAAGTGAACACGGAGGCGATCCGGCGGATTCTGCGGAAGTTCGACCTGCTCGTGGACGCCAACGAGCAACTGCAGAAACGGCTCGAGACCGTCCGGAGCAAGAAGCAGAAGGACCACGCGAAGCCGGGGTCGCCAAGTTCGCCAAGAGGGGTGAAAATCTACAGTCCGCTGGAGACCGACACGATGGTGGCTTTGGCGGACACCCGGGCCGGGTCGGCCTACCTGCGCTGGCACCCGATCAAATTGATCCTGTCCCGCGCGTTCGATTACTCCAACGACGGGGAAGCGGGCGAACCGCTCACGGTCAAGCGGCGGTGGAGCAACGTGGGCAAGGCATTTCTCGGGTCGCACTCGTTCGGTTCCGAATCGAATTTGAACGACCCGCTGCTCGACAACGACGACGACGACAAATTGCCACCCCTGATGAAATTGGGTGCGAAGATGAGCGGTAATAAAAGCACTGACCTGGCGAAGACCCTTGGCAGCATACCAGATGACGACCTCGGAGCAGGCAACGACCTCAAAAACCAAGCCGTCACGACGCCGAGGTCGAAATCCCTCTGGCGGCAAGCAACGGGCAAACTGACGAGCTTGCTGTCCAGAGAAACGACTTCCAAGGACGGCACGGGAAAGAAGCAAAAGAAGATCGTTATTGGCAAGGTCATCAGCCATACGGACCGCCACCGCGTCGTAGCTGCGCTCCAGGGACTCGAGGACTCCCCGCAGAAACAAAAGGAAAGCCCGTCTCTACTCACGGTATTGATTTGTGAAGGATCCAGTTTTTTTTTCTCCTTACGTTTGGTTTACTCACTTTCAGGTTCGAGGGAAATATGTACACGAACGGAACAGCACGCGACATGGTGTGTTTAGTGCAGAAGTTGCAGATGGTGTGCCACAAGATTTATTGAAGCAAAGCACAAAAGAAATTCAAGTCACTTTCTGATCATGTGCCCCTAAAATCAATTCCAGGTCGTGCAAATCCTGGACCGGAACCTGGTAAGCGAGCGTCGCAGCATCGATGCGGATGCGGTTATCGTGGATCAGGACGGCGGGGATTCCGACGCCGAGGAAGCGGGATTTGCGAAGTCCCAGGCGGCGTTGGCCTTGGAAGACGAGGAGGACGAGAGTATGTGGGAGACGATTGGGGCGGAATTAATCAATGCGAACACAGGGTTTGCGATCGTGGCCGCGGCGGTGATGTACGAGTGTTGGCGCGTGGAGTTTTTTCCCTTGTTCACCGAGAACGCGGATGTGGTCCCCACGTGGCAGCCGTATTTGGTCATCTGGGTGACTGCGATCGTGCTGAACCTGCTCGTGCAGGGCAAGGACAGCGACATCGTGCTTGTGATCGCCACCTTGTTTCTCTGCTTGTGCCAGGTGCTGGACCTGGACAAGGCGTGGGCCGGGTTCAGCAACCAGGTGGTTCTGTCCGTCGCGGTGCTCGGCGTGGTCGCGCAGGGGGTCGAGCGGGCCGGGGCGGTGGAGAAGATCTTCATCTTTCTGCTCGGAAGGCCAAAGGGTTTTAAGATGGCCACGCTCCGGCTGATGGTGCCCGCGATTGTGATGAACATTGGCATGTCGAACACGGCGAACATGAGCATTTTGATGCCGATCTTGGAGAAGTGGTCCTTGGACATCGGGATTTCGAAAAACATGTTTCTGATGCCCTTGTCCTTCATCTTGCTGATCTCCGGTACGGTCGCGATTTTCGCAACTTCGTCCAATTTGATTGCGCAGGGCCTAATGATCAAGTCCGGCCAAGTGCCCTTCACGACGTTCGAGATCGCGCCGGTCGCGATCGCCGCAACCGTGGTCGCGTTGCTCTGCGTCTTCATTTTGATGGAGTGCCTCTTCCCGGACCTCCAGAGCCACGAGGAAACGGGTAAGGAGGAGGAGGAGAACGCCGTACAGCCGGATACGCCGACTATGGCCCAGTTCTTGGAAAGTCCGAAAATGAACACAGCTCTTGGCCAGCCGTTGCTTGAAAACGGTGTTTCGAAGAGCACCGCTGGCGAGAACCCACAGGACGACAGAGCACCAGGACAGGCGACCGAGGCCGCGACGAAGAAGATTCAGGCGAGGAAGCAGCGGCGCAAGGACACGAAGCGGTACGTGGTCAGCGTGCAGCTCGTGAGTCACGCGTACGTGGGGAAGGGGCTGAAAGATGTGGACTTTTTGGACGGACAGCTGGGATGTGAGGCGATCGCGGTGGAGAGGTTCGGGCAGGTGAAGGACGTTTCCGAGCCGAATTTCGCGTTTCAGTTTTACGACGTGGTGATCCTGTACACCAGCAGTCTGCAGATTCTCGCCATACACCACAACCCGGCGCTGTCGATCATCACGCGCGACATCGGCGACCCGATCCAGTTCCGGGCGAGCGAGAACATGGACGTGTGCGAGGTCGTGCTGGACGCCTCGTGCGCTCTGATTGGGCAGCGCATGTGTCTGAACCGCGACGTGCGGAAGAGGTATGGTGCGCACGTGCTCGGAGTGCGGCCGTTGTCTCTGACGGACTCCTTGCGTGGGGCTTTGTCGGTGAATTACGACCCGAGGAGGGTGCGAAGGGGCGTTTTGGATTACACCGTGGCGGAGATGGGTGGGCGGAAGTACGCGCTTGGTGACACGCTGGTCCTGTTCGCCGCTTCTGGTTTTTCCGACCGCCATTGGAAGTCCAACGAGTTCTTCGGCGTGCGCACGGTCGTCGACGAAGAGGAGGAAGCGGCGCGCGAGGCCGCGGAGCGCGCGAGACAGGAGCAGGAGGGAACGAAGCAGAGCGACGACGAAGTGTCGATGGTGAAGCAAATTGCCTCGCTGGTGATTCTGCTCTGCATGGTGGTGTGTGTGTCGACCAACACCTTACCGCTCTTAACCGCGTGCATGTCCGCAGCAGTCGCGCTCACCTACACGGATTGCATGTCGAAGGAAATCGCTTTGAAAGCGATCAAGATCCGCACGGTTCTGACGATTGTCGGCGCTTTCGGACTCGGGGACGCGATTGGCCAGACGAAAGTCGCGTTTCTGCTGGCTTCGTACGTGACGCAGGCCATGGCTCCGTTCGGCGCTCCTGGTCTGCTGGCCGGGATATTCCTGGTGACTGTCATGTTGGGGATTGTTTTCCACGCGACGGCCGTGGTTATCCTCATGTTCCCAGTCTGTTTGGACTCGGCACATGCATTGAACGTCCCAGTGCACCAAGCCGTGTGTATTCTGATGATTGGCGCCGGCTGTCAGATGCTGTCACCGGTCTCGTACCAAACAAATCTGATGGCATTTTCAGCAGGAGACTACTCTTTCAACGATTTCCCGAAGCTTGGGTTGCCAATAGTGCTACTCATAGGTCTGGTGTGTATCCCCGTAACAATTTTGTGTATCGAGTAAGCGTGCTTTACTCTCCATAGTTTTCTCGCATTTATTTCTAGATGGTTTTGTATACTAAATGTAAATCGGTCTGTTTGGCACTTTTTCCACAATATAAAAAAACAAAACTCAGTTTTTTTTGGAAAGGGGGCTTTGTCCTGGAGACGAGGTTCCCAACACCCATTCCGAAATTTTAAGATGTACTCTACATAGATGCGCGTGCGTACGATTTTACAGTGTTTAACTACAGCATGCATGCCTTTTTCGTAGAGCACGTGTGACTAGTGTAAGTCCGCACTAATTGTAGTTTCACAGATAGTTGTCTACCGATCAAAAATCAGTTTCGACGCACCAGCGACGTAAGAACATCTTGCTGACATTGAAAATCGACAACAGAGTACGAACTGGTCCGGTATGTGATGTGTCGTGACTAAATATCGGCCAAAAGTCATGGTAAACAGGGGTAGTTTGAGTTTCCGCTCCACCAATACCTTCGGTGCGGTGTTGTTGTGTGTGTTCGTCTACCATCCACCGTTTTTTCATGGATTGGGAGTGATATTGACAAGAGTGGCGTTGATGCGGAGAGAAGCAGGTGAGCGAACACAAGGGGACTTACACTGTTTTTCCGAATCACAATGACCTTTTTGCTCAGGCACACTTGCGTGTCGAAGTAAGCCCTCGCTGCAGAACTATGGATTTCATCGTTTACCGTGCAAGGACTAACGCAGTCCACTAGGGTGGAGTAGACTATCACCGTCGACGATGCGGCGGACTCGCCGTCCTTCGGTTTTGCGGTATGCCGTAAGGCTGCTGCTGTCGCCACTCCTTGCAGCCGTCCATGAAAGTATCGCAACTGCGCAAAAAGTTGCCTGGACTGCCCTGCCGGAAACTGCCAGCCGCCGTTCACGGAAAGCAGTAGAAGGAGCGGAGTTGAAAGGCCGGGACGCCGCCAGTTCATCCACTCGCGTAGCAGTGAGTGCAGATCACACTCCTCTCGCAGGTGTTCCTATTTCTGCGAAAACGAGCAAAAAACCGCCTGCCCTCCAGCACCACCCGGACTTCATTCACGCTGAACCGGCGAAGCGCAGGCTCGGCAGCCCGGAGCAGCACTTGTCTCGAAAAGGGGCGGACAAATTAGTGGACTTGAACATCAACCGGCACAATAAGCGGCTCGTGCGCTGGGTGTCCCGTGGGGAATGGGTCGTCGGGTTCGAAGCCTGCGATCGCTGCGAAATGCAGGGCAATGCCGTTTACTGTTTCGATTTCGGGGAAAAGGACAGACTGAAGCTCCTGTTCCATCCCACGTCCGTCACTTTCGCCGAGCGCATCCCGCAGTGCCACTCGGTGCAGGAGGATGGGGACCAGAGCGTGCTGGATATGGTGGTCACCGAAACCTTCGGGGCTTTGACCTCCGACTTGTGCAGTGACCATTTTAGCATTTTGAACCCTTTGATGGATCGCGCCGAAGAAGCGGAGGGGGAGCAGGCCGGCGCCGTGATCCAGGACACCTTACCGCTAATTCACACGGTGTGCAGTCCCCGCGCCGTGGAGGTCGTTTTGCCCCGGTCCGTGATTGCGGTGAGTTGCGGTGGCGCGGTGCCGATGAACATCCACTTCTACACCAGTCAGCACCCCATGTTCAGCCAATTTTCGTTGGATAGCGACATCGCCTACGCGACGGGGGTGGCCTGTTCCATTCCCGGGTTGTCCAGCATGGAAATTTCGGACTACTATTTGCCGGAATCTTGTACCTACTCGGAGCTGCTTTTTCCCTCGGAAGAGAAATTCTTTCACACGCTCAAGAAGCAATACGAGCGGATCGTTCGCGTGCGCTGCAAAGCGGAAGATTTGAAGCGCGTGACTATTATCAAATGCAAAAATGTCTGGGTCTGGAAGGATGTAACTTGTGATGCGCATTTCAGAACACAGAAAAATCTCTCATGCATAGGTAGCAAAAGCTGCCCAGTTTCTGTCACCAAGCTGGGGGATTTGTCATGCGTATTTGGCATTGCGGAAGCTTCTCGAAACCTGTGATGCTAGAGCTTCCATGCCAGACCTTCTGCGTCATGCAAAAATAGCATGACTCTCCCAGACCCAGACATTTTTGCATTTGATAACTATGTACGTGGTGCCAAATGATTCGAACGCCGTGACGGAAATGAACGATGTGGAAATCCCGTACAACGACGGCTTCGTGCTCGGCGATACGTACCCCTTCCGCTGGGACGTATCGTCGTCCATTGCCAAGTCCCGGTCCGAAGTGTGGGAGGTTTTTGAAACTTCGAACACCATGCTGACTGCGGCCATGGAAATCAACGTGGGATGCGGCTGCCACAGCGCGCGCCCCGGAACGGAGTTCAAAACGCCGCATAAGGAGAAGAAAAAGCATGGCTCTAGTAGTAGTCTTTCGCGACGCACCTTGCAGGAGTTGAAAGGTATCCTTGGCAGTGGAAGTGACAGGGGCGTCGAAATGCAGCGGAACGAGGTGACAGCGACTGGTGACATCGAAAACGAAATGGAAATGGTATCACAAGCAGAGGCTTACCATCTATGGCAGGAGCAGGACAGGGATAATCACGAAGAAACCGAGCGGCGCATGCTTACGGAGGACCTGGCGTCTTTCACGCACGGCGGTGTGACGAACTACTTGATCGTACTGGAGAAAGAGCTGTCTGACGATTACCAACAGCGCCTGGATGACGAAAGTCGGCTGGACATCAACGACAACGGACGGCTGCTAGATCTCGGGTAGTTACGTATGTGGCATTGAGGTTTCTATGTCTGAAGATGACAACATCGGATCCTGAATGTAAAACTGGCAGCATCCTTTGCTTTCCATATTATGGAGGTGGAGATACTTAGCACATACTACTTATGTTTATGTATAAAAAGGTACAAGGGGCTGTTCGATTCGCAGTGCATCATGACGCCGCACTTCGATCCAGGCACAGAAAAATACAAATTGGAGTGCTTCAACCCGGGTTCCGCGTGGATCTACTTCAGCAGTCGTCACGACGTGATGGTGAATACGCAACTGTGGCACCCGCGCATGGTGGCACACGGTGCGTTTTGGGAGCTTCCCTTCGAGGCGTTTTCTCGCCCGCCGTCTTTCATGGAGCTGCAGACTTTGGCGCATGACAAAGGAAATGCCTGTCGCGACCAGTCAGACTGCGGGCCGGACGCGGAAAGTATTGTGTGCGTCCAGCAGTTGGGGTACTGCAAAAAGGTTCTGAAAAAGATCGTTCTCGACCTTCACGGTATGCACACGCACTACCACGTCGAGGAAAAGGTTGAGATGGCGGTATCGAAACAGCAGGCAGCTCTGGGCGGACTGACCATCAAGGGGTGTTCCATGGTTCCCTCCTTTCAGAAGTCCGTCCTGTCCTACGTTGGGCAATGTTCCGGACAGGTGGCCACGCCCGTGGAGGTGATTATGCACGCCGGGGAGCACAAACGGGACATTCTGCTGAACACTCTAGTTCTGAAGGAGCACGCGGATGTCGCGTCGATTCCGGTAAAACTGTCCTACGGCGTGCCGTCCTCGGTGCTTATCGAGATTCTGGCGAAACAGGTGGACATCCAGGAGAAAAAGTGCTTCACACAGGAAGACTGTTTCGCACCCGGGAGCGAGGTGAACCGGTGCGTCAAGCAGGTGTGTCGCTCAGTCGAGGTCGGCTACAGTGTGGGGTTGTTTCCCAAAAAAATGGACGACCACGCGCCTGTGAACGGCGGCGTTGGCATCACGATGCAGGTCCCGGGAACGAGTGCGGTCGTGGCCTTGACCGGGCACCCGGTGCCGAACGTGAAGAAGGACTTCGCGGTGCTGAACTCCCCGGCTTTGGTGCCCCTCGCCTACAACACATTGCCTTGCAAAGTCACCGACCGTTCCATCCACTCCGCACAAGCGTCCACCGTGAACGACTGCATCGAACTGTGTTCGTCCCTGAGAACGATGAATTTCATGGCGTTTTCCTTCGTTTCCGGCTGCTGGATGTTTCAGCAGTGCGAACCGGATGTGGAAGCGCGGCACGAGTGGCAGGTGTTCGCCAAGCACGGTCACGAGGAGGGCAAAGCGGCGGTGTTTTACGCCAGCCACGAGCATGGCCAGCACGGGGCGCTGCCCCCAGAGTTGGAGCACCATTGGTTGAATGGAGATTTTGAATTCGACGACCGCGGTGTGCCAGTGCTGAAGAAAAACGTCGAAAACAACGCTCTGAAGGGCCCCGCGCACATGGCGGCAGCGGCCGCCAGCCTGTACCTCGGGCGGGGTGGCGGAGGGAGCATTTTTTCGACCGGCGGCTTCCCCCTGTTGACAGAAATGGTGGACAATGGCCAGAGACTGAAGCTGCCGACGGCCGGGGACCTGACCTTGGGAACAAAATCCACGGCCGGAGACGACCCATCGACAATCATCTCCCACCCGTCGCCCTTCGGCGACGGTCCGCGATTGCAGCAAGCGTACCCGAAGTTTGGGCAAACCATGCTCGGCGTCGTGCAGACCATCTCGACTTCGGGGCAGCAACCCTGTCTCGGGACCATGAAGCCCGGAGACGTGGGAGAGCTCACCTACGACCTGCTGTGCGGTCCAACGGCGGGAGTCGTGCAGTTTTTCCTCACGGGCCCCGGCGTCAGCCCGGAGAACGTCAAGTGCGACGAGTTCTGCGAAGAACTGGAAGACTTTGTGCCGCCACTGGACTTGCTGCATTCGAAACTGGTGCCGGCAGGGTACAATGAGACCAGCACCGAGCTGCTGGAGCCGCCCAGCGACAAATACGAACCCGAGACCGAGGAGCCACCCATCAAAGCCACACCGCTGAAGATGCGCGCCGGGCCGCCGTTGATCCGTACGATGGAAGTCGCTGTGGACCTCATGCAGGTCCGCTCGACCACGGTCCCGAGGCGGGCGGTGGAGAATCTCGGCTACCGTGCGCCCCACGAGCGAAAGTTGCTCGCGAACCCCTTCGCGCACAAAGCGGAAGATGACAAGACCAAGCACGTGCCGCGTGTTTTTGCAAAGGAACGGAAGTTCTGTCACTTTAAGTGCAAGGGGCGAAAGCAAACGATTACGATAAACTTGACGCAGCAGAAGAATGAGAAAGAGTTCAACGACGCGCTTCTCATGTCAGGCCACGGCGCGGCGAGGTGCAACAACGCGCTGATTCGGAATTTCCACCACACGGCGTACCACGCCAACGGGAAGGAGTACAAAAACGGCTGCAAGAAGTACCCGGCGGATTTCAAGCCGCACGGCTTCATGCGAGGAGTCCGGTTCATTTGCAAGAACGACGTGGAGAAGGTGAAGTGGTGGGCGGTGACCGTGGACCCAGCGGCGCGGGTGAGCGTCGACGGCCGGCTGTTGACGGAGTTGCACCGGACGCACAGTAAGTACAAGGGGGGTGCGTTTTTCTACCCGGCCTGGATCCAGTTCGACACGAACGTGACGGATAAAACACTGCCTTTGCCCGCCCCGAAAAAGATAAGTCCGAAGCCCAAGCCGAAGCCGAAACATTTTGCAAAACCTGGACCGCCGAAGCCAAAACCGCACGGAGGTCATCAAGAAGAACATCATCGCCAGTTGCTAGCAGGGCCGTATGATAATGCGCCGGCTCCGCCCGAGCCAAAGGTGCTGCCCTTCGGCACCATCGTTTCTCAGTCGGTGGCGACCATTTGCGGCTACGAGGGCGAGGAATACCAGGTGGCAATCCAGAAGGGAACGGATCTGAAGCTGGAACTGGTCAACGTGGTGGTGGAACAGGGCAAGGACTGCACGGTAGCGCGGAATCCCGTCATCTACTGGCAGTACGACGTGGTCTGCCCCATGTCCACGAAGTGGGTCAGCGTCCGGCCGCGGATGCGCGATCTGTCGGTTCTGATGCGCGTGGACGGCATGGCCTGGACCCCCGGCGAGCCCACGAACCCGTATAGATTGGCCAGGGGGGAAACGACCCGGATACGGATAGGTGAATTTCAATATACATTTTTTGTGTGGTGGTATTCTATCTTGCTCTCTCTTGCTTTTGGAAGAACTCGTAGGCAAACTAGACTCCAGCAAGTGTTTGATGAAAACTGAACTTCCCAAGAACGCATTTTTTGCAGTTCTACAAATTATACGAACCTCCACAGAGCTGACTCTGCCGGTCGAGGACGGCAAACTCATTCCTGGTTACAACGCTGCCGCGCAAGATGGGAACGCCTACTGGATAACACTGACCCGGCAATCGATGGCGGGCTTGAGTGATTTTGGAACCGCCATGTTTGCGAATGTAGCGGCCATCATGGGCATCACCCTGGCGGTGATCTCCGGATCCAATTTTCTCGGCGTCGCGAAGTTTCTGCAATTTCTCGGGCTGCTCGTCGCAGTGCACGGCTTGCCCGAGGCGTTTCAGAACTTCTGCAAGGGGTTTGAGAAAATCAATTTAGACCTCAGTGCCTTCGACGACATTCTTTCCGGGCTACTGGACAAGTTCATGCCCTTCGACTACCACAACCTTGGGAATGCCGCTGCTGCGGAGGCGGGGTTGCCGGCAGAGGTGGGCCACAAGGTGAACTACCTCGGGATGGACGTCGGGGGGAACATGCAGGAGATGGCCAAGATTGCGAAAGAGTACAAGGAGCAGTTTGTCCAGTTTCGCGAGGAGATGTACCAATTCCGCAAGGATTTCGCCGCACAAAGGAACTTGCTATTGCAAGTTCTCGTGGTTCCCTTGCTGCTCTTGCTCGCCGTACTCGCCTTTATGCTCCGCGCCGCCCTGCGGTTTCAGGGGGGGCGGACCGCGAGGATGCTGGGAAAGGACTACGACCAGGCGCAGGTGCGAGAGACCAAGGGCCAGTTTCTTGTCGTCTTTCTGCTCGACATTGGGTTGATCGGATTTCTCCGCGCCAGCTCCGACGTCTACTTCGGGAAGAAGAAGATCAATCTGCGGATCCCCTCGGGTTTGATCCCCGGCGTGTACGATGACTTGCACATCAAACCCTCTCACGACGTGGTGCAGGCGTACATCGCTTCGGTGGTGATCTGCTATCCGGTGGCGTTCTTGCTCTACGCGTTGTTCACGATTTCTAGGCGGAGGTTCCACATCGGCTACAACCGTGCCTTGGGCCAGTTTGTGGACAAAGAGGAGATCCAGGAGATCCGGGCGCGAGAATCCGTTCCCTTTCCGGTCCCGGTTTTGGGCAATTTTCTGCACAACATGTTCGGCATCTCTTTGTCCAGAGACGTGGACGGGGTCACTCCGGTCACGGAAATCCGCAACGCGCAGGGTCAACTGGTGTTTAACAAAGCGGTGTCGACGCTCCGGGTTCGGGAACTGGGAATCACCTTGGAAGGGTTCAAAAATGTCCCTCTCGTCGAACCAGAAGGCGCCGCGGATGCGATTCAAACCAAGTGGCTGCAGGTTCTGGTCGCGGAAGTTTCGCCCGTCGGGGGGTTGGATGTGAGCAGGAAGCTGTTCGTGGAGGGGGAGAGGTTGATTTCCATCAACGAAGTGCCCGCAGTGCAACTAAAACTCCGGGAGATCGCGAACATGCTGTGCGCCGGCTGCGACTCGGTCGTGACGAACGCGAGCGGCAGAGTGCAAACGCCACCGGTGAGGTACAGTAGCTCCAGCCTCATTCACGGCATAAAGCTCTTACGCCTGTCCCTCCGGCAGTCTTTTCACGATTTAAAGTCGCTCCTCACCACCGTCGACCAGAAATCCACGACGATCGCGGCGAAACGGAAACGCATGGACGCCGAACGCGAACGGCTGGCGCTCGAGTCCGAGCAGAGCACGGAGGCGCTGCCGTTTCTGGTTTCGAATACGGAACGGGTTGCGGAGTTGTTTCTGAAGCACCTGATGTCCTCGGAGCTGAAAGAGGCGTTTGAAATTGTGGGGAAATACCGGGAAGAAACCAACCACCCGCTGATCGAACCGACGGGCACGGAATTTTACTTTTTCGTCGATCACAACGAGAGCTTTTTGTTGAAAACCCGAAAACTGCCGAAATCGACCAAGCGAAAGTACATCTCGAAATCCTCTGTGCAAGTGCAAAAATTCGAGCTTTGCGCATTCGACAAGGTGAACGAAGCCGTCGTGCGAGACAACACGGAGCTGCAGGACAAGCTCGCAGAACCGGACGGCGCGGAGTTCATCGATCCAGTGCTGCTCGCACTCAATTTCGACGGCAAAAAGCCAGCGCAGAAGATGAAGGCAATCGGCTACTATGGTGGGACGAACGAAGGGTCGTTTGCTGCGATGCTGACGAACCGCAGTGGGAACCCGCCGAGATCCAATCGCGGAAATAATGCCGACCCACTGCTCGATGGTGCGGACATGGATTTCAGGGATGATCCAGTGGGGCCGCAGCCGCAATACGCCAACCCGGTCTCGTACGAGCTGCAACTTTCAGAGGACGATATGAAGATTGACGGGAAGTACGACATCCGGCTTGACGGCTCGTTAGAGGTAGACGCGAGACGAGACATCGACCCGATCACATTCGAGGTCACCGAGACGCCAGCAAGGTCCATGAAGAAGTACTTGCTGCACCGACTCTACTTGGAAAAGCCCTACAAGATTCCGTCAGTAAACCCGGAACAAGTAGTGGCCGCAGACGGGGGTGCGCAGCAGCTGCAAGAATTTCTCCCACCTTTTCAGGACACCATGTACGACTTGAAGGACCTGGAGTTGCCGCTTTTACCCCGGTTGCCAGCGAACACGCCACCAGCAAAAAAGCCGGACTTCCAACGCAGGCTGTGCATTCTGGAGGTGCCGAAAGTCGTCTTCCACGCCTCCGAAGGTCCCCGGCTCTTCAACCACGTCCGCTCCCTCTCGGTCCGCTGCATGGCGGAGTGCACCAAGGGCAGTTTGAACCTGTCGCTCTGCCTGCGCAGTCCCGAGGCGCACTGCGGCTTTGTCGTGGAGGTCCTTGGGGCGTCGGAAAACTTCTTCAAGCCGTGGATGGCCTACACGACGCACTACCAAAACCGGATCCAAGACTTGATCTACACCCGGGTCAGCGTCGGCCTCGGCGGGCCGGAGGAACAGATCCAGGAGGATCGGGCGTCGCTCCTACCGGACGGAAGAGAAATGGCCGTGGAGGTTCGTTGTCCGACCATCCGCCATCCGGCCAGCATCAAGTTCCCGAAATGGAGCCTAAAAACCGTGGTCAATCCAGAGACCAGCGCGACGCAATCGATTCTCACCATCGGAGGCGAGATCACGCTTCACGACGAAGATCTGCGGAAGCTGCGCAACACGATGCTGGACAACGACGGCGCCAAGGCGGGCGAGTTTCTCGGAAAAAACGCGAAATATGAACGGGGGAAGATCTTGCGAAGGTACCGCAAGCGCTGCGAGGAGTTCCGGAGATTATTCGCGAAGTATCTGAACGACGGGGAGTTCGAGCAAGATTTTTTGTCCGCGATCGAGAGCGCGCACACCGCTGCTGGCGGGGAAGATCCGGAAACGGCGAAGGGGGGCGTGAAGCAGATCCGCGTCACGACGGACGCGTACATTTCCGATGAGAAAATCGTTCTGCGGAACCTGGGCCCGAAAATCGGCAGCAAGCCGAAGCACGTCGACATTGTGCTGGATTACGCGACCACCGACTTGCTCCGCTGCGCGTGCGCCGGAGACACGATCGAGTTCTGGGCAGCCGGGAAAAACACCGTCGCCAGGCTGCAACTGAAGGAGTCCCACATTGTCTGCGATTCCCAGCAGTACATTCCCCACGAGGAGGTGAAGGTGCAGCTGGACAGCAAAGTTTTCTACGGGGATAAAGGCTTGCAAGTGCAGCTGGACCGGACGGGCGTTTACCGGGATACCAGTTTGAAGAACAAAAAGCTGGAGTTCCTCGCGCGGGAGGAGGACGATCTGGCCGCCGGAGACGGGAAGAAACAGAGCATTCCCATGCAAGACGAGATCGTGGTTTTAGACCCCGAGGTCATCGTGCTCCCCTGGTACATGACGGTAAACGCGCCCCTGGCGGCTTTGAAGGAGAAAAAAGTAGCCGCGAAACCGTTCATCGACGGTGTGGGCGGCACGAATGTCGTCGCGACCAACCAGCCTTTGGCCCGGCCAGTCGCGATCATGCCGGTGCTGCGCTTCACCTGCCGGGGGTCGAAGGGGGACGAAATCCTCAACGCCTACATCGACATCCATGCAAACAACAAACGGGTGTGGCGCCTCTTCATGCTCCGGCACGGGGATCAGGGGACGCAGTTTTCGGAGAAAGATCGGACGTTCAAGTGCTCTTTAACTCCGAAATCCGTCTCCATCACGGTCGAGCGAGGGAAATCCGACCCGTTAGTGCTTAACCCGAAGGTCGGCGTCCAGGTGATGGGGAAGAACGCGATGGAGTTCATGAAGCCGTGCGAGCCGAATCTGAACCCCATCGTGAACGCGTGGGACATCACCAATCCGCGGTTCCGCTACATCTCGCACCACGGAAAGCTGAATTGGGACGCGACGTACACGATGGACCGGCTGGACGAATTGATCCGCTTCCGGGACGGTCCGGGGGAGCCGCCGGTGGAGCAGACGAGCCGAGATTTACTGCGGTTCCAGTTGAAGCGCGACGACAGTCAGAATTTGGGCGGCCCGGTCTTCATTTCCGTCTCGATGGACGTGCAAATCGACGACCGGATCGAGCGGTTGGAGCTACTGGACAAGATGCTCATCCCCTCCGGGTGGTCGCGGAATGCCGAGTGGCAGGACTTCCGGTTCACGGTGTCTGGCGCGATTGTGAATTTCGAGAACGACGACGGACCGAGGGACCTGATCATGAACCCCAAGCAGGGGGTGTTTTTACCGGGCGTGAAGCAAGACGTTTTGGGAACAGCAACACTAGTCGGGAACAAGTGGGACGCCAAGAACGACAAGCATCGGCGCGTGAAAAACGGAGAGTTCGATTGGGGCGGGGACTATCTGATGCAAGCGCCCGTGCTGAAAGAAGGGGCGCACGCGCAGGCTGTCCCTTCTTGTGCCGGAGCTGGTCGCGTTCTTCGGAACAATTTGCTTGTTCCGATGGCGGAGGAGGACTCTCTGTTGTCGAGAGCTGCTGTTTCTCCTCTTTCGCCGGAGAAACAGGATAGAAAAGACCAGCAGTATCAGGAGTCCCTGCCTGATATGCTCGCGTCTTCATCATCATCATCATCATCATCTCCGGGAAACAGAAGCACAACGTCCAGTGCTTCCTCTGTTGCAAGTAGTTCTAGTTCGAAAAACCGGACGCGTCGGCATGGACGTGGACCTGTTTACAGCAATGTTGCGGGTGGTGTAGAGATCATGGGATGTGACATCGAAATGCAGGAGGAGACACCGTATCTCGGGTTCGGAAACAGAAAACGAGCCTACGCGCAACCGCTCGTTGGAACGTCTCCCGCCTGCTCCTCTACCTCGAGACCAACTCGCTTTGACTACAACTACCAAAATGTGCCACAATATGGCAACAGCAGTGGCCGGGGTAGTTGTACAGCAGCAAGCTACCTCCACCAGCAGCACAGAGAGGGCTACCACTCCGCCCCGGGCGATCTGATTGTGCAGGGAGTTTTTCTCAACAACGCCGATCTCCCCGAGTTCAATGGTACGTACGAGCGTGAAGTCGGGACCGATTTCCCGGAGTTCGTGAACCTGCGCGGGGACGCGAAGATTTACTACGACAATGGCGGGGGCAGGTCGTTTGACGACAAGAAGTGGTTCGTCGCTAGTATCGAGCCAGACGGGAAGGTGGTGAACAAATACGAACTCGCCGGCGAACCCTCGGAAAATCCGCCAATGAAGGGGTGGGGCGCTGTGGAAGACGGTGGCAGTCCCAACACCAGCATGCCGACGATTACCTTTGACCAATTTGATCAGACGGAAGAGATCATCGTGTCCGCACGAGACGACACGGGCTTTTGGTGCGGCGGGGGAGGAGCGAAAAAGAAAAAGCCACACGTGCCGAATATTCTCCAAAATATATCGGCGATCGACGAGAGGGTCACGCTTCAGCCAGGAGTGTCGCCGAATGGGTGCGGAGTCGTGCTGTTTTCATTTAAGCTGTGCTTGTAGTTGGTTCTGCTTCTGTCGCTAAGGAAACAGTAGGTGCTTGCATTTTTGTCTGTATCGAAGAAAAAGCATTTTCGGGATATAAATCATATTGTACCAGGTACGTCTACCGTCTTTCGGACGTGTTCGAAGCGCATGCCGACGCGGCCGTTGGGGAAACGCTGATGACGATTACCACAGTCGGCGGCTGCGTCTTCTACCTGCCGTCGACGCTGACACTCGGACTTTTGAATACGATGCATTGGCATTGTCCAAATACCATGCTTGCCGTGCCCAAGCGAAACCTTGTGGCCCCCCAGTATGATGCTGACGAGCTGTATTATTTGGGGCAGGTACTTGTTGGACTTACAACAACTCTTTTTTGATGTTTTCGAATTGCCCAGCATCCGTTTTTCTTTATGGTCGCAGATGAGCGACTAGCCCGAGGATGGGACCCTTTCGCGAATAAATGGAGCAGTCGTCAAGATCTAGATCTTCTACTGAAACACAACTTATCATATGCAAAGCAAAAAGTGTTACAGTTACACATTGTGTTGCAGGAGCCGCAAAACAGACAACCTTTGTCATGCAGGAAATACTTGCGAGCCTCGTTTCCTACGTATTTTCCTTTATGATCTTTGCATTACAAGTTTTGTCTGCCACACAGAGAAAATTTGTGATGCAAAAACTCCAACAAATGTGTAACTGTAACACTTTTTTCTTGTGATATATCAGGCTGAATACCAGCGCTACAACTTCATCGTCAGTCGGCTGCTCATCCTCGTGGCCATCTATGTGGTGGTGTACGTTGACATTATGACGAAGAACGCGCACGCCACGCTGCAGCAAGTGGAGGAAGACGTGGGCGCCAGCCTCTCGAAAGAAGACTACGAAGAGATGCCGCCACACCAACTCGCCGAACTCCGCGCACTCGAGGATGACGCCCACAAGCAGTGGGCGGGCTTCATGCAGATCCTCGCGCTTGGCGGCGCGGCGCTGCTCACTTTGGTGACACTCGTCGCGGGGAGACTCAGGTCTGAGTACCACGAGATGGAAGCGAAGCGGTTGTTGGAGATGGCGGAGGAGGAGGACGAGGGCGAATTCGAGGACGATTTGATCGACAGCGACAGTGACCCTGAGAGGCTGATGATGGAGACGCCACCAGGTGGCCCGGGGCGGTACGCGGACACGCCGCCCGATACGAACAGAAGTAACAAGTCCGCGAACCTGCGGACGAGGGCAAAGGCCACCAAAGTGACAAAAAAGTGGGAGTGGTACATGCGGAGGGAGAATTTCTATTGGTGGAAAGACGCACTGTTCACCGCCGGCCCTGACGCAAGCAGTTACTTCGCGCAGTTATCCGTCGTCCTAGTGTTATGTTTCACCCACCCAGGGACTCCGCTGCAAGTCCCGTACAGCCACGTCGTTGCGCCTTACTTGTTGATCTTTTTCTCGACCTACGCCATTTTGATGCTGAATTACGACGTTTTGAAACAGAGGTACTTCACGTTCAAGCAGAAACTGAGCACGAATCCGAAGGGGTTTTTGCGCACAAGATACGTGGAGGTTCGCCGTTTGATCAGAAAGCCACTCGCCGACGCGGAAGCATTGCCGCGCATTTCTGTGGCGTTCGCGAAGCAGGGGATTTACCAGGCAAAGGAGTTTCTGTACACCACGAAACAGCGCTTCGACATGCTTCGCGAAGGCGATTTCTTCGTCGATGGGGGTGAAGCGCAGAGCGAGAAGCAGGGCTTTCTCGACCGCGTTCTGAACGCGGGCGGCGGAAAAAACAAAAAAGGATCGAAGGAAAGCGTGCCCGACACCGATGCGGGCAGCGACGCGGAGGAAGGTTTGGCCGTTTTGGGCACGGACTTCATCCCCGGAGCGACCGTTGCCGAACTGCACGGCGCGAAAAAGAAGCCGACTTTGGAATCCCTTCGCGTCGACCGGGCCGGGGATATCCACAAACACATTTTGAGCAAGGTGGGGGAAGAAAGCCACCCCTGGGTGGAGACGCAGACGAACGTGCGCACGACGGCGTGCTGCAAGCCAGACACGAGGAAGCAGGAACTTTTCGACGCCCGGCAACAGATCGCCGACCAGGTCGCTGCGGCGGATGGTCTGTGCAGTGGCTGGGCGAAGGGAGCGAAGATAAAATTTCACAAACTGCCCCCGCTCTACTCGTTGAATTCCCTCGACACGCGCGGAAACCCCGCGTACATCGAGGTCGCCCCGGACCGGGAGCCGCCGAAAGTCGGGTTCTTCGGCAAGTTGTTCAGCGGGGAGACTCACGGCGCGGGCTACGATGAGAAGCAGAGATTTAAAAACCCCCGGGAAATCACCGTGCGAGACAACACCGCGCTCTGCCCGCTGAAGCCGGGGGACGTCTACTTCCGAGAACACGACGACGCCGTCATCGACACGGTGTTTGCGGTCATTCCACAAATGGGCGTACACTTTCCGGCCAAGTGCCACCCGGTGAAGCACGGGAGAACGTTGACGAAGCGGTTACTGCAGTCGAGGAACACGCTGGGCGTCGGGCGAAACGTTTTGACCGACATGCCGGTGCAGATTGCGCCGGCGAAATTGGGGCAGATGAGCGAGGATTTGCTCACGGAGCCGCCGCTGTTGACCGACACGAAGAAGGCACGGATGTCCAAGAAGCAAATCCGCGCGTACGAGAAGGTGCGAGCGGAGTACCGGAAACGGACGCACGCCAGAGGGAGCGACCGACGGGAGTTGTGCTGCACGATCCAGGTGATTGTTGGGGAGGATAACGACTCCTCGGATGATTTGTTCCTTTCCCTCTACCAGGACGACGAGGAGTACCGACAGAAAAAGACCCATTGATTTTCCCCTCCAGAATTTGTCACTCAAAAAATGCATCAGAGCTTGTTCCTGTGTTTGTCATGCGGAAAACGCATCATGGGGACAATCAAAGGTAAATCGATGGCTCTTTTTCCGTGTATAAGGAAACTGTCTATTCCGACCCGTCTTCGATGCTGTTCGGTCGCCGGGAATCCTTTTCCGCCATGGAGCGGGACGAGTACCACGCCGAAATGCTGGCGCACTGGTTTCTGCACACGGTGAATTTCTTTCAGAAGATCGGGGGGGATTTCCATCCGCTCAGCCCCCTGCACGCGGTCGTGAACGATCTGTTTTGGGGTTTGGAGATCGACAAGACGCGGGCGGGGAATCTGTACATCGAAGATGTGAGTTTGCTCTCCAAGTACTTGAGACTCACGCAGGGGTCCTCCTTGGGGAGTTCGCACATGGCGTTTCTGTGGCTGATTTTCGGCGACGACGTTTTCTCCGCGGAGACCGGAAAAATGGAAGAGGAATCGAGGACGTTGCGCTACAAAAAAAAGCTCACCCGTGAGCTTTCCACGACACTGCTCCACGAAGAGCTCGCCCACGAAGAGATCAAGAAATACGGCAACCCGCCGAAGAAGATGCGGGAGGAAATCGAGGCAAAATTTGCGGAAAGAGAGCAGGAAGTGCGGGAATCGCACCCGGAGTTCTGGCTGAATTACCAGGAAGACCCGGAGGGCGCAGAGGCGTTTCAGTCTTCTGCGTTGCAGCGCATTCGGGAGTTAGTCGACACAAACAAGTCACCGAACAGCGTCGTGTGGCCGGGATTTTTGACTCTGATCCGGAAAACGAACGAACCGAAAATGGCGGAGATGGTGCGCGTGACGCAACAGCACGTCAGCACCGTGAAATTGCTGCACGTGTTGCTCCGCGACGACGACTTGCGCCCCGAACTCCCTTGGCAGCCGCCCATGTGCGAGGCGCACCCGGCCGAGTTTTTCAAATTGGATAGCAATCAGGAGGGTAGCGGGGTGCTTGGCATGATGCAACTCCGACCGGACCGAATTTCCTTTGAGAGGTTGCTGCTCAACCGTAAGTGCCGCGCACAGAGGATGTTTCTGCACTTCGACGAAATCCACTCCATGAAATCGGTTGTCGACAGTTATTTCCTCTCTGGTTACCGGGTCCACGGCCGCAGCTTGTACGTGCTGCTGAAGGACTATGGAAGTGTCAGGTTTGAAATCGTCAAAGTTGAAATAATTTGCAATGCATAAAATGCGACTACAAAAAGCGACTCTATTGCAGAGGACCCACGGGAGGCAGATTATAGTCCTGGTAAGGGTCAAAAGTTGGACTGCTAACTAGCATGACAGAAGGCAGCTCTGTTGCCCTAAACCGCATGACAGACTCGCTTCCATGACCGGGAAAATTTGTCATGCGCCGACTACAAACTGTAGGTCTAACTGGTATCCGTTTTATGCATGGCAAACTATTTCAACTTTGACGATTTCAAACCTGACGCTTCCATAAGGACGGCACCACCGTGGTCTTCGGGATGGCACGCAACAAAGCGGCACACTACGAGCAGATCATTCACACGCATTATATGAACAATGTGAGAAGGGAAATCCTTGGCTACGAGGGGACGACCATCGCATCTCCTTTACTCCCCGCGGTCCGGCTCCGGCACGGGATGCGAGGCATCCAGAGGTGGTTCCAGCAACTCGATGCAAACGCAATTGGCCGGGCGGAGCGGGGCGTGTACGAGGGTGGCTGGTCGATGCACCGGTATCACGGGGTGGGAAGGTTGTTGAGAACAGAGTATTCCAAGGACATCAAACTAGACACTTTCAAGACACTGGGGGAGATCATCAAATTAGTGCCGTCACCGGATCCGAATAAGGTATGATTTTTCATTTTCGACGCGATGGAATTGGAAATCGAATTTACTGTTTGCCTGCATGCACTCTAAAAGATGTGGAACGAAAGAGGCCTGGTATACACTTCCTTTCATCCATCCTCATCATCACCTTTGCTTTTCGTCAGATTGCGGAGACCGTTGGGAGTCTTCTGTTTAAGCGGCAAGTCCTCGCCTACGATGGGTCGTGGAAGAACGGGAAAAGACATGGAAAGGGTTCCATGCTGTTCAAGCGCTTTGATTGCACCTACCGGTTCTACGGGATCTTTCTGGAAAACGAGCCAATATTCGGGGAGATCGATATGGCGTTCTCAAACGTTACATTCTCAACTGTTACATCATGATTTGTCATGCAAAATGACCAACATGAGCCACCAGACGATCAAGCTGCTTCGCATGACAAGTTTTCGAATGGCTAAACAGCGTCTAAATCTGTACCAAATCTGTCATGCAAGACGCGCAAGCTCCCTCCTTTCACTTTTGCCATTCTTGCATAACAAATTCATGTGACAGCTGAGAATGTAACAGTTGAGAACGCCATAATCGACCAGATCGACCTACCTGAGGACGTGTTGCCGAGGCGTGTCATGCCCTACGAGCGCATCGCGGAGAATGCGATCCGGACCGGAATCCGCTATTACCTTGGCTCCGTCGCGCCGATGGGGGACATGATGAAGTACTTCCACGATTTCCACTTCGTCGGGGCTTTTGAGTTGTATGCGGCCCTGGCGCTGAACTTGGTCGATGACGACGCCCTGGAACCCTCCATCGGCATTCCCACGCCGACGCACTGCTTCCACCACTACGTGCAGAAATTTTTGAAAACGGAGCCCGACCCGGCGCTGCACTCGCTGCAGGCGAACCTGAACGAAGGCCCCCTGAAGCACGCGCGGGCGAGTGGGTACGACGTTGAGGATATTACAGAGTTTGACTTGTATGTTTTGCAAAGACTCGCGAAAAACCTGTTTGAAATGCCTGTCGTTGCCGCCTGTCGCGCGATGGACGACAAGCGCGGCAGCTTGCTGTTCAAGGACGAGTCAGCGTTTGAGCTGGCCCAACGGCTGCCCTTCGTCAAAAAAAACTTCACCGCGGTCACGGACAAGATGCGGCACCATACGCGACTCTGTTGGCACGTGTGGCACCATTTGGAAGTGCCCTGCATGCGCGAGCTGGCCCCAAACATTGTCTCGGTAACGCAGTCGATGCAGATGGAGCTCAACGGAACGTACAGGAGAACTTCCGACACGGAGTTCACCCATGTGGCAGACATCGAATATTCCACTGGAAGCAACAGGAAAATCTTGTACAGTTTGATGTTCTGCTCTCGTTTCTACTTTGAGTTTAAAGTGTGTATCTATCCTGATACGAGGCTACTATGCACTCACAGCCACCGACCTTTGTGCAGTGCGGAGGCCGAAAAATGTTTTTAACTTTTCAACACTAATGAACAGCTACGAAAACCGGAGCATGCAGTGGTTTTTCGGGAACCTGGCTACCGGAGAGCCGAGCTATGAAGTTCTGCCGGATTTGGACGAGGACGGGAACGCAAAGCCCGCCTACGGTACCGCCGACGAGGGGCGCGGCGTCCAGCCGCCGAAGACGGGTTGGCGGTCGGTTACCGGCGTGGGAAAAGCACCGGTGTTCGATTACCGACCGGAGTATCTTGCGTATGCCCCTGCGCGGTGTGTCGACCGCGGTACGGACGAAGGAGCGAAGCAGAAGAACGCCCTGCGTGCCCTGGCGAGTCTGCCCATGAGCGGCAGCCGGGCGCTCCTGCAGATGGCGATCGCGGACTGTAAGAAAGTGAAGTGCAACGTCGCCGACATCAAGGAAGCCATCCCGCGAGGTATTACAATGAAAAATGCCCCCACCCCGGAATTTACAAAAGTTTCTCATGCAAAGTTTCCAAATGAAAGCTTTTTGTCTTGCATGAAGGGACTACGAGCCTTTCTGATGAAGAATCCAGGGGCCCAAGGTATCTTTTGCATAAGAGATCCAGCTGCTGTTTGGCTCCTTTGCAACACAGATTTGAGCTATTCAGCATGGAAAATTTGTGATGCTGATATATGCAAGACGGGGAGTGTTTCCATTGGAAAGGTTTGCAATACAAATGCGCCAAGTTTTGGGGTGGGGGCGTTTTTCATTGTAATACGGGGGGCCCGCATGGCGCACTTCGAGGACATAGACGGCGAGATTTTCGGCGAGAACGCGGAGGAGGGCCGGAATTTTTTCATCGGCCTGCAGCAAAAATACGAGGCCATCAACGCCCAGTACGAGCACACGCACTCCTTGCTGTCCGAAGAGGCCCGGCGGGCGGTTTCCATCTCCCAAGAAGCCTTCAAGGAGGACTTTCCGGACTTGGTGATCCCCTTCCACTACGGACAGTACGGCCGCGTGATGCAGATGAACCGAGACGTGGAAACGGCGAAGCTCGCCCTCGCAGTGGAGAAGAACATCTACTGCCAAGCGAAAGGGGACCCGCAGCTCCTGCAGGACACGCGCGCCGACGAAGACACGCTGCACCTCTACCACCCGGAAGACGATCCCTGGCACCACGACCGGAGCCTGACCTGCTTCCAAAACGCAGACTCTTTGCGCGGCTACATCCAGTTTCTGGATGGGTCGAAGGTGGAGTTTTGCGAGGGCGGTGTGCCGGACGACGGGAAGACGATGATGAATTTTACCCACGAACGCGTGAAGTTGCGGTACGAGGGAGATGTGGAAAACCGTTTTTTCCACGGAAAGGGCGCGCTGACCGCGGAAAATTGGAGCTACGAGGGGCAGTTCAAGAACGGGGCGCGCGACGGGTTTGGCAAGTACAAGGCGAAGCCCACGGCCAAGGCGAACTTCCTCTCCTACGAGGGGGAGTGGAGGCAAAACAAGAAGCACGGCGAAGGGACCCTCGAGCACGACGAGGAGCGGGTTATCACGGCTATCTGGGACGACGACGAGCCGGCGGAAATCCTGAAAATGTTCGTGGATACACCCGAGGACGAGACGGATTTCTCCATCGTGAAAGACCCGCAAACCGGGATCACGACGATCACCCTCAACCTGGACGGCGACCAGGTTTCCACGGGGGTGAAAGAGCCGTCGCGGCTCTGCGAGGAGGACGTGTACGTGATTTATCAAAATGAAAAATCCCCCCTCCCCATATCGAAACGAAGTTTCTGATGCTGGACTTGCGTACACAAATCAGATTTGTGTTGCTGGAGAGGACTGCAGGCCCCTATCGAGCCTGAGGAGAGAGGTTTTTGCCTAGGCGCTTAGCATGAAAAACGTCCGCGCTGTAGGCCCAACGGCATGACAAACCGCCTGCATAATACGGCGGAGTCTGTGGAGTTGCCTTCTTGCAAGACAGATGCGATTTGTGGTCACAAATCAGCAACACAAAATGTATCGCGTCAATATGGGGGGGGATTTTTCCTTACGATATGACTGAGGGCAAGTTCATGTCGATCAAGGGCGCCAAGCACTCCTACGACGGACCGATCGTGGACGGGAGGTGGGAGGGCGAGACTGGGACGCTGGTCACGCAACTCGGGAAGTACAAGGGTGGACTCCAGAACGGCATGCGGCACGGCCCGGGCTCGCTGCAAATTCAGGACTACGAGTTCGAGGGCATGCAGTTCCGGGGCTCCACCATAACCGGGGAGTGGAAGAACGACTACCCGATCGGGCCCACGAAGGTCTCCCTGCGGGGCGTCGGCGACAAGAACATCCGGGTAGAGGCGGACAAAACGTTTGAGTTCATGGACAACGCTGCAGTGCAGCTGGCAAAAAATGTGGGCGGCTTGTGCGGGTGCGCGAAGTCGCCGAAAAAGAAAGCGAGTGGCGCGAAGGATGGCGAGGACGAGAAGGAAGCAGAGAATGACACGCCGCTGGAGCTGAAGCCAGACTTCTTGATCAAACTGCCAGCGACGCCGCAGCTGGGGTAAGTATTTACTGTTGTAGAGACTGAGACTTGTCTGCAAAAGTACATTTTTTTTGTGCGTTCTAGTTTCTTGCCCCTTCTCGCGTTTCCACTGCTACGAGATCAAAAATCGCAGTAGAGGATGAAGCGAAACATCAAACGTACTTTACACAAATGCCAGGTACAAGGGTCGCGTGGAGTTGAATTTAAGCGAGTGTCGCTTCAAGAAAGATTGGCCCGTTAGCGTGCCCAAGGGCCCGCCGTCTGTGCTCGTGCGCATGCGGGAAGGCAACGAGGATATTCTGAAAGACTATGAGCGCGCGAGCTATCGGGATGTGCCAGCAGCAATGCAGCGCCCAAGTCAGGCCGTTTTCCACTACCTCTCTTAGATTATGAGCAACTGCTTCGCGCGATCATGTTCATGACCTTCAATAGGGTCTTTCGTGGTTTTTTCTGCAATGAATATGAACTCAGTAGTTTATTCTCTTCACGGGGAAAGATCCGATTCTGAATATCCTTCATATGTATCTACTCAGCTACTGTCAGTACCACGTCCGCTATTTCGAAAAGCTCACACAGACAGGAAAGCGAAAGTCAGTTAACCTATTGGTCGAAGAACTAGAGGGACGTAAATGCAAAACGGAAATTCAAATTCAAATAGCAAGCGTAGTTGAAGTAAGACATTTCCACGTAAAAAACGAAGCGTTTTTTTAGAAGTTACTCGTGCGTGGTCACTCATGACCGTGAGCTCTGCGCACTTTTTTCAAGCGCATCGTTCTTTTGATGGTGATTTTTTTGAAGCGTACGAATTCTATTCACCTCGAGAGTACAGAGTCAGGGTCAGTTGCGGATCACATTTTGTTGGTTTGGCGCTTGTGAGTAACAACGAACTAAAGTCGCGATTATGTTGGTTCCCGTTGCCGCGGCACCAGGCAGGAGGAAGTGAGCTCCTTCGTTGCACACGAAAAAGGCATTTTCCCACGCTTCTCCAGCTCTACAGAATTATGAGAAGTAGTTTGATGTTCCTTCGGTTTTCTTGGCGAGCCAGCGCACAGCCTAACCAATAATTCAAGAAGCGATCATCCGCCCGGTTATGATGACGATGGTGGAGCACTTCTTGTACTAAAGAAACGGCAAGGACTAGGACAGTTTGATTTTGTGTGTGCGTCAGAGATCAATGATGGCATTTACGACGTTCCTGTGGGTCCCCCAGCATCTTACAATGCGTAAGTAAGTAGCGATGTGAACCGAATAAAGTCATAAGCGATTCTTTTCAGCAGAAATTTCTCAGTAGTGCCGGCATGCGAGATGCCAGAAACTTTCTTGCATCTCGCAGAATCTTTCAATGTGCGACCTCTTGCCATTTGATCTTCTACCTCATCAAATACAAATTCGCAGGACCATTGGTTTGCAATTTTGCTGTCGCGAGTCGTTGGAAGACAGAAATCCTGGGGGTTTTTTTACTGACCAACGACACTCTCTTAGAAAAGGTTCTTGTTCCTTAATGCGCTCGGGAAAGCGAAGTTGTACTTGAGAAGAATAAAAACCTAACTTCTTTGAAGCATTGCGACCAGATAAGTATCCTCTGACACTTCATCTGATGTGTTTTAGCCACGAGCAACTAGGAAGGGAGACATTGCCTCCAGTCTTGGTGGTTACGCAGTGGAAATTCTAGTTTCTGTATGCCGCTACGACTGCTCTAACCACGCGAGCATTTTGAGAGCGGTAAAGGCTCGGAGGACGGGGCGACGATCTCTAGCTGGGCTTCCTCGTCAAAATCATCTTGCAGTCTAGCAGAGGCTGCATGGTCGCGAGCTGCGTAATTGGACGTCGCTTGACCGCTTCGGCTATGACGACAAGAGCGACTTGCACACAAGTCGTTCGTTTTTGATCTACTCAACCATTGGCGCTGAAGTGGTTTTGTATGATCCGACGGGAGTTGCAGTTGATCTTCGACAAGCATTTATTTAGGAACAGGTAAAGCTAAAGCAGGTGCAGGATTTTGTCATGTGGTTACTTTTGTGTGATAAGCGAAATCGGTGTTGCGGTGAACGAGCTGCAGAGTCCAAACAGAGTTCATGAGCCTTGATTATCACTAGAAGCACGGATATATACGTTGGTGGATAGATCATGGTTTTCGCTTTTGTTGTTTGTTTGCTAAAAGATATGTGACGACTGTGCAGAGCACACGCACAGAATACTTCGTAGACTACACGCGTGGATGTGTTTATTCTTGCCTTTGCAAATCAGCAGCAGCCTAATTCCGCTGATTTGAGGACCTATACCGAAATGATTTCGTTTTGGTCGAAGGGTTGAAAGAAAAAAATTTCCTCAACTTAAATCAGATGAGTGATCTGAGCGAGAACGAGGATGTGGATGTGGACAAGAACGACAACGTCGTCGTGGAAGAGCGGGCGAAACTGGATTTGGAGCGCCAGCCCCCGCGCGCGCGGTCTCCGTCCAAGCAGCCGGAGCGCGACAAGCGGGCCGGGTATGAGGAGTTCTGGAAAAGGCCGGACTCGCGGGGACGCGCCCCCGCACCACCTCCCCCTGACACAGTAGGTCCTCCGCGGCGCCGCAGCGGAAGCCGCGGTCGACGCCGGTCCCCACCACGAGCACCTCCAGGGAACAACAGATCCGCGTCCCCCGGTAGGAGTAGATCCCGAAGTGGGACAAGCAGGCGCCGAGTGTCCGCACCCCGCGGCCCGCCACCTGCGGCGCGCAGGGCCAGATCCACTTCGCGTAGCTTGTCACGGACCCTCCTTTCCGGGCCCCGTCGTGGTTCCCCCGGCCGCAGAAGAGAGCGTCCGCGCTCGGGAGACAGCCGGCGGCAAGCAAGGCCGCGTTCCCGCGGCCGTTCCCCGGGTGGTCCGAGAAGAAGCCGAGGTCGACGAAGATCCTCCAGTGC
Organism: Amoebophrya sp. A120; assembly: GCA_905178155.1. Classification (NCBI taxonomy): domain Eukaryota; class Dinophyceae; order Syndiniales; family Amoebophryaceae; genus Amoebophrya; species Amoebophrya sp. A120. The sequence goes on along the minus strand of CAJINV010000001.1, from coordinate 8,258,849 downwards.
AGCCCGGAGACGAGGGGGACCCGAGCACTACTACCAACATGGCGACGCGAAGGGCGGGAAGGGCGAGGGAAAGACGGGCGCCGGCAAGGGTTCGGGGGGAAAGGAGTGGCGCGAGGAGCTGGAGAGGATAATCTATGTGGCAGAATCCGAAAAGATAAAGAAGGTGATGCGCACGCACGAAGACCCGGATATGCGCGAAAAAGTGAAGCGGATGATGACGCTTTTTGACGCAACCCTGGAGTCCGAAGCCGAGGGGGGCAAGAACAAGCGCGCCTCGAAAGAGCGCAAGAAAGACGAGGCCAAAGCAGGTGAGAGCAATGAAGACGAGGACGAAGAATCGGATTCCGAGGAAGTGTCGGATTCGCAGCTGTCGGAAGGTGCCCCCACTGCGGATTTACGCAGAGGTTCGTACGACGACGAGGATGCCCAGGATTCCATGATGGAAGTGCGCCGGCGGCTGTGCGCAATTTTGAATGGGTGTGACCCAGGACCAACGGGTCACCCTGCTGAGAAGGCGGCAGCGAAAGAGGATTCAGAGCCGCTCTCGGACATGTCTGAGATGTCTGATTATTCGCCGAACAAGGAACTCTGCGAGGCGAGGAGAATTCGGGCTAGAGACGCGCACCGCGGTGGGATGGACCGCGCAGTATACCGGGAGAGTATTACAATGAAAAATGCCCCCTCCCCATATCAAAACGGAAATCTGTGATGCAGATTTGGGGTCACAAATCAGCTTTGTGATGCTAGACGGCAAAAGATGCGGACTGTAGTGCTGTCTAGCGTGGGAAAGCCTTGCAGCTCCAGGATGACAGGAGGCAACTGGAAGTGGGAAACAGCATGACAGAGTGCCTGCAATTTAGGCCGCAGCTTCGTCTCTTGGCCTTCTAGCAATACAAGTCGACTTGTGTACTCAAATACAGCATATCTGGTTCGCCCATTTTGTCATCTGTCTGGTTCGCTCATTTTGCTGCCACGACTGTTTGGTCCCCGGTCCCCTGAGGCGGGGGGATACGGGTTACCTGGTCGGGATGTCGCGCGGAAGGTGTCTCTCACGTCCCTAGCTCTTCGTACTCGCCGCTGAGTACAGTCGAGCGCCTTGGTTGATTGCCACACTGTTTCATAGTGCTGAAACGACCCGGCTTTCACTAGGGGGAGCATTCGTACACTTTGTGCCCTCCGGGACTATGCCTCTGCTTCCGTCTAAACTGAGGGGTCCACTTATCCCTCTCGGTATTCGGTCGCAGGGAAGGGTTGCCGGGGTCTCCCTCGCATCGGTTCTCGATGTCGGGTGTGAGTTTGTGACTGCGGGGGCAGTGGTTGGCTTAGGTTTGTGGAGTACATCTGAAAAGAGGCTCCCACTCCTTCTTCCAGGTAGCGATCCTAGATCGCCGCCACGCGGAGCCACCCCCGTATTTCACCCCCAGGGGGTTGTGGACCTGGCAAAACCGATGAGTTCGGGCTGCTGACTGTTCCACCTCTTCCGAGAGCGATCATGTTACGCCTCACGCCTCAAATACAGCATCACAAATTCGCGCATCTTCCGTTTCCGATATGGGGTGGGGGCTTTTTTCACTTTGATAGAGATTATGGAGAAGGAAAATCGGACAAATTTGAAAAACAAAGTCCGCGCCTTTTTTGATTGCAGGAGCAAGAAGAGGGGCGCGGAGGCGTTCTGGAACAAGAAGGGGGTGGAAGAGGGGGTGTGTGAGGTCCTGAGCCACCTCGCAACCTCGGAGTTTGACGACGCGCAAGCGCGCGGGGTGATCGACGGCCACTGGTTTCCCGCAGCGAAGGATGTGGATCCGGTGTGCTCGCTGGGGTTTGACTTGATCAATGCCCTCATCTCCTTGATGACATTCGACACGGGAATGTCGGTGAGGATGGTAGAGGACGTCAAGCGCCGGTTCTTCTGCGGCGCGCAAGACACGCCGCTGCTGAAGAAGGGCGGGAACGAAGAGAATCAGAAAAAAGAGAAGGAGTTCTTCGAGAATATCAACACGGACTTGCCGTCCTCGAATGAGATACTAGCCGGCGTTCACGACATTTTACCAGGCGTGGGGGCTGATGTACAAAATTTGCTTGCAGACAGTCTCGGACAGCAGTTGAAGGTCGGGCGCTATTCGCTGAAAGAAGTTCTCCGGAAAAGGATCCAGGAAGTGCAGGAGAAGCAGCGCCAGCGCCGTCTCGCTCGCGAGGACCAGCGAGCGGAAAGAGCGTGGATCAAGGAACAAAGGGAATGGGAAAAGGACCCGAAAATGCTTGAGCAAGCCTTGTCTGGGAAACGGAACGCGACTGTGCACCGGACCGAACGGCAGAAGCACCGCAACGAGGCTGCCGACCGGAAGGAGCAGGCCGGATCGGGGCCGACCACCCGACACGAAAAACTCCGAGAGTACGCCAAGTTGTGGCTGAAAGTCCACCCGGGGTATCGACCCACCAAAATGCATTGGCAGCAGGTAAAGATTGTGTTTGGGAAACCGCGATTGAGATTTTATATTTTAAGATTTCATCCACATCCCGGCTGCTCTTCCTCTTCCGAAAAGGCGCTTACTTTTTAGCGCACTTTTAATGCCACACCGCCGTGGTTCGACTTCGAATCAGGTAGGCTGTAGAATTTGGAATCCATATTCGATTCGTTCTTGAGCTCGGGAGGTCGTTTGTCCCTGTAAATGCGCACTCCTGCCGCGGATGTGAACGCTGCGCGCGGCGCTTCATTGTTGGCATGCTCGGTTCGGATAGCCGCAGCGTCGCGTGGTCTACTGTTCATCTCCGCTCGTCTTTCCACTGACATGATGTCTTTTTCCCATTTTCTACAGATGCAGGCCATCTCGAGTATTGTGGAGCAGCGCAACGACGATATTAGTAAGGATGACCCAAAGTCTGGAAAGCGCATGTTGTTGCGCGGTTTGTTTATGGCCCGCGAGTATGAGGAGCTGTGGGAAAACGAACGGGGCTATTGCGACCAGGCTCGACACAAGTACATGGATTTTCAGCCCGGGGCGGAGTTTTATCGCGAGTTCGGGAAGTGGTGCTTCGAGCAGTATTGCAAGGGCAAGGGACTGGACCCGAGGGAGGAGCGGGAACGCGCTCGAGCCCGCCGGGACCGCTACGAAGGCAAAGGGTTCTACTATGAGGATTTTTACAAGGGGAAGGGCAAGTATGACGATTTTTACAAGGGCGGAAGGCCCGGGGGCTACTACGATGACCGCGATAGGAATAAAAGTGGCTACAAGGGAGACCGCGAGGACCGCTACTACGACTACGCCTACAAGGGGTACGAACCCGAATACTATTCGGGTCAGGGTCCTGGTTGAACAGCTTAGCCTCTCTTTAGCATACTTAGCAAGTCCGTGGTCCTCAATAATACTATCTATGAGCGACGGCATAACCGACTAACCTGCCGTGCATCGGCAAGCGCGAATGGCGCCGCTGCCAAAGAGAATTTATCTTGGAACTGGCATAGTACCTAAGAGAACGAAGATGGAGAAATCTTAAGATTCTTGCATCCACCTTGCGGTTGCGTTTATGATATCAATCAAACAGTAAGTGCAACATCATACCGGCTACCTGTCTGAGTTAATCAGACTGTCTGTCGCTGCGTGTTCTTTTGCGAACACAGATGTGCAGCAGCTGGCATCGACTACATCTACAGCAGCCGCAAAGTCGATTTGAAGATAAAGGTTTTTATAAAGTGAAGTTGAGGAAAGCGAATCATTCGCTTTCTTGTTTCCAGGGCCACCCCCGCCTCTTTTGCAATTTCATAGCTTGAAAGGCGACCGCTACGAAGACCGAGACCGCCACATGGGCGATCGCTACGAAGAGCGAGAACGCGACCGGGACCGCTCTCCCCGAGCTGTCAAAGAGAGTTCGACCTATGACAACCGGGATCGGGACCGTGACCGTGACCGTGAGCGCAATCGGGAGCGCGATAGGGTGGACCACGACAGTAGCTACAAGGGCGGGCACAGAGGCGGGTATGACGGCCCTTACGATAAAAGCTATGGAATAAAAGGAGGTCCTTATTACGGAAGCGGACATTTTGGAGGTCGTGGTCGTTCGCGATCTCGGTCTCGTACCCCACCGAGGAAGCCGGTTGTTGGCACGTCGCGCTACAGTTAGCGGAGGGTCGCTGCTGCTGCTTTTGGTGTCGACGTGGTTCGCGGGAAAGATGATATTGTTACATCTTCCCGATCCCGAGTGGCCATTTAATATTGTGATTTCGTTTCGCTCTACCTTCATTTTGTTCTTGAAGCACACGGCGGGCGGCTTGGTGTCGGAGCCCGATTCTTGGCACGTTTGGCGTCGCAAATTATACAGCAGCGCGCTCGGGGGCTGGGAGCGCTTCCATGGTAGGTAGTTCACATTCCATTTTCCTGCTCGACTTTCACCATAGACTTACGATTGAGTATGAAAATTATAGGAGGGACAAATCTCTTCATTCGCCCTGTTGTGCTCGCCTCGGGTCTCTAGGATGTGAAAGAATCGCTGCAGACCTTCACTGGCAGACGTGCGCAAAAATGTGGCAGCTGTAGTACAACTTCTGCACATCGGACAGACTGTATATATGAATATCTCGTCGAAGCCCGGGGGCCGAAAATTGGATAAAGTGGATACAGACTCCATTGAAATACCTACACAAAACAGGGGCTAAAGCCGAGAAGTCGAAGGTTTTCGACTCACACACAGGATTGTGCCGCGCAACTACGAGCGATAGACTCGCCTGGATGCTTGTCAACGTCAAACGGTACGGATTTTAAGCGTCATTTTTTTGCATTTTTGCCGAATTTTTATTCATCGCCTGTTGTTTTGCCGAATTTTTTACATTTTGTTTGCGAAGTGTCTGTTATCATATCATGTTGTATGTTCACGGTTGTTCTTTGCCACTGCTAGTGCTAGATCGTTGCAGTTTTCCCCGAACTTTTTTGCCCCAGCGTTCTTGAACGCTGCTGTTTGTTCCCTCACAGGTGGACTAGGCGCGCAGTGGGAGAGGCAAGCGCAAAGCGAAATACTTGTGCCTACTACAGAGCCCCATCCCGCACGGGGATAAATGTGCTTGAAGTTGTTGTGAATGGTCCACAGTCCTCGTGGGCTGCCTGTGAATCAACAGCGTGGTGGTGCCCAAGAGAAAAGTTTATGGTCAAGTATCTCAGAACGCCAGAAAACTAACAACAATACGTAGCCGCAGTGTCACCAGAAAAGGATACTAAGCAGACGAGATATCACAGAATATTACACGACGCGCACGCATCGCAAGAAATAACCTATTGATTGATTCAAGCCCGACAGGAGTCGTGATGTATATGGAGATCAGAAAAATATTTTTGGCGCCTTTTGGACCGGTGCGATGAATGCATCAGGAGAACAGAAATATCGCATGCCGATGTTCCCTTAGAGCAGAGCAAGGACTGACAGACACAGACAAGAAGCAAATTCTGAAGATCATGATACGATTACGAAATTAGGACTACAACGCATAGATACACGACAGCATGGAAAATAATTGTCGAGAAAAAAAGGATCCGTTTGAAATACAAATCGTTCCGATGCGGCGGTACCGGCAAATGAAGTCAAATCTTGTTCCAGATCTTCAATCACAATCTTGTTCATGAAAAAATCCTCCGCAACGCAACATAAATATTGCGTAATATTAAGTAGTACCGACGACGTCCAATTCTATGTAAGCGCCCATTTTGTATTACATCAATTCTTCTTCAGGTGCCGACTTTACGGCGTTTTTAAGAGCTACATTTTATATCTATAGCAGGGGTCGAGTTCTTTCGAGAGCTCGTATCTCTGTGTCAGTATTTTTTCTTCGTTGGAGGGTCCTTACGAGAAATAAAGTTCATCCTATTCCCCATGAGAATTCGAATAGTTGTAGCACCAAAGAGAATTTTCAGTATAGTGTAAGTGATAAAACTCTTTATCTCTTTGTGTTTCTTGCAAAAACGGACCGCAAACATTGCATGACTCCCCATCTTCTTCCTATGCTGCTTTGATTCGGGAGCCGAAAGGAATAGCATCTGACGACTCTTTTTCGATCGCGACGTGACATCATGTCGAAGTATTGTTTTTTTTTTTTGCGTTCTTTGTATTTTGTTCAACTCCAAATTCAAAAACACAAGCACAAGCAGTACTGGAATGATCATGACTTCGTAGTTGAGTAAATCTACCTACCTACCTTTTACCAACAGGTCGCTCGTCTTTGTCCGTGTGCAGGTTTCTGTTTGTCTTCATTTCCAAACTTATTCAATTTTCAGGTATAATTCAAGCCGAGGCGGGCAGAGTAATTCTGCCGGCCACAACAGCAAAGGAAAGCAACACGACACAACAAGTTCACAGGACGGAGACCCAGCGTGCAAAATATTCGTGGGCGGACTCGCGCAGACGACAACGGAAAGCCAAATAATGAAGTATTTCGAGCAGTATGGGACAGTTGACAGGAAAGAACTCTTCATCGCGCGGGGTTTCGGCTACATCACGTTTCACCAGTCGCAGGCGGTAGAACGCTGCTTGAACAAAAACGATTACGGGCACCAGATCAGCGGAAAATGGGTAGACGTCAAAAGGTCGTTCCCACCGCGGGACTTATCGCAGTTTGGCGGAAGTATAACTTGGCTTCATTGATTTTTCGCCATCATGTCTTACAAAGCATAGGCATACTACACGGACTTGATGGAACCCAGTCTGCTCAGACTTCTTTATTGATGATAAAGCCATGTTTAATCCATACCATAATCCCAGCGTTTCCGCTAGAAAATAAGAAAGCCTTTATCACGACGACATACTTAACAGAAAAAGGCGGCGGTAAGGGAGGCGAACAGTCTTCAAGTGGAGCACCATCGGGTCGAGCAGAGGCAGAAGCACCCTCCCGGGGCGCCGGTGGCAAAAACCCAAAAAAGCCGGTTACGGTTACCGCACCTCCGCAGCAGCCTTCCCGGGGTGTGCAAGAGGATTCACGAGTCACGGAGCTTTGCGCCATGGGCTTTAGCATGAAGCAGTGCAAGCGCGTGCTGTACTGAAATTTGCTGTTGTGTTTTACTATTTCTGGCCTGCCAACTTTAACTTCTTAATCTTAATCTTTTTCTGTTGGATTTCGGCAGAAATAGGTCGGAAAAATGATGTTGAGTCTGATGTTTTTCAAAAAAAAAAACAGTGGCAATTGCGGTTGGGACGTCAATAAAGCATTGGATAAGTTGCTTGAAGAGGGAGTCGAAGCGGACCCGGACCAAGATGCCAAGGGCTCTAGCAAGTATGCATTTATTTGCGGTGTTTTTCAACATGATCTGCAACTTTTCATGAACGACAACAAACGAATGCGTGGACGGTTCTGCGCATTGAGTTTTTGACCGGTCATTTATTTCAGAAAAAATGGTAAAAAGATACAAATTACGAATTGAAAGCGGAGCCAATAAAACAAAAAGAAATTTACGTATATAATCAAACGCATCCATGGATTAATTTCAGGAGCGGCAAAGTAGGTGCAGAAACGTTATCGACCGCATCCGACAGCGTCGAGGAGCCAGAGGAAACGCAGGAACCAGATAAACCTCCGGAAAGAGCAGAAAAACCCGCACCGGAGACGACAAAGCCAACGACCACTGGAAAAGGTATATACTATATAGTTTTCCAAAGCTAGCTACTCCTACTTCTGCACAACTTCACAGTAAAGCTCCTGCTTGTGAGAAATATTCTCAATGGATGAAGGGTTTCTGATGCATGCGAGAGAAGCAGAATGAAGAGGCAACGTAGAAGAATCTCGGTAAGAAAAATACCATTAAATAAATCTTCACCTAAACAAACTTCTGCAACAGGTGGCAAGAAATCGGCAGCGAAAAGTCCGACGCAAACGGACGGTTACTCAGGGAAAAACTCCACGAAGGCGTCGAGTACCAAGGATCTTTCGACCGGCAGCTCTGTCACGACGACGGCTGACAGCTCCGCTAAAGAAGACTATTACACCTCCAGCAACGGGTGGGGCAACAACAATAGTTCTGCAGCCACCAACGGCAACAACAGTTCTGCGAATACTTACCACCAAGCTGGCGCAAAACAGGGCGCTTCCGCGAACGGAGGATCTTCCTACAACAATACTCAGCAATCGACTTCTCCCTTCCACAAGGACCGTGCTTCGAACGCGCAGCAAGCTTCCCAACAGCAAGAGCAGCAACTTTCTCAACAGCAGGTTTCCAACGCAAATAAAGGTGGAAACAATAGTGCTGCCACTAACATGGGTCAACAGCAACAGCCGAACGCAATGCAGCAGCAGGCGCAACAGCAACCTCAGGCCGCTGTCCAGCAGCAGCAAGCGCAGCAGCAACAACAGGTCGTTTCTCAGCAGCAGCAACAGCAGCCGGTTTCTCAACAGCAGGTGGCCGCTGCGCAGCAACAGAATGCGATGCAGCCGGTGAACCAACAGCAAAATGTGAACCCACAGATGAACAACGCCGCTCAGCAGCAGTACAACCAGCAGCACGATCAGGCACGAATGAACAACGGTTACAGCAGTCCGGACCGCATGTCGGGCTGGAACAGTTTGATGGACCCAAATGGACACCAGGCGAATGCAGGCTACGACCAAACGCAGCAGCATCAGCAGCACATGCAAGGCCAGCAGCAGATGCAGCAGGGAGGACAGGCGCACCAACAACCGCAGCAGCTGCAGCAGCAGGGTACTATATCGATCATCAGCAAGTAGAATCGGACTTCTTGTGGTCAGACTTCATGTGTTCGTTTTCCTTTAATTGATGCAGTCGATTGTTGATCCTGGTGCTGATGGCTGAACCGGGCGTCGAGTTTTTTATTGCATCTTACGAATTGTTCAAGTTCATCTCATTTATCCGTTTGAACGCTGCGAAATAAAGCTCTGCTGCTTTTCTATTGTTGTTTGCTTCCAACTAATTTCAGGTTACGAACAGCACTACTCTGGGTATTACAACCAGCAGGCGCAGCCGCAGGCACACGAACAACAAGGCCACTACAATCAGCAGCAGTATGAGCAGCCCCAACCTGCACAAGAGCAACTGCAGCGCATCACAGTACAAGCTTCCGTCCATTGACCTTGATGTTTTTTTTCATTTTTTTTTTTTTGCATGCACCTGCACGAGAACTGTGAAGTATATTTGCAGGAGTCAGAACCGGTAGTTTTTGTCCTTCAGCAACGGGCCGAAAAAGAACAGAAGTTGCAATGAATAGATCTCGTGCAGTCGTGGAAGAATGAAATATGAACCTGTACAGGTCAAGCCGCAACTCCCGTACTCCCCGCAGCAAGAGCAATACAACGCAGGCCAACAGTTTTTGGCGATCCCGCCAGACCTCAATCAGCAGATCGAAGTGATTCTGTACGACAGCAACGGCAGCGGATGGAGCTTCGGAAAAGATCTTGCCACTCAGCAGCAGGGCTGGTTTCCCACGAGCTGCTGCCATTTCGACCTCGTCACCACAGTGTACTTATTATACCCCTTAATGTTTTCCGTCGACATCTTTTTTGCGTATTTCAATTTCTAGCCAGCGAAGCTTTGTACATCCGAAATTGTCACAGCCGCTTTGCATCGGCGGCAGGGATGACTGAATGAGTCCCTCAAAGATTTGTTGCGGTTTGGCAGCGGCATACATCTAACTATCGACATAGCATGATCCTTGAAAAAGATTTTTCAATTTTTTTCCCGATTGATAGCGAATCATTTTCTTTCACACCACAGATACCCATTCGACACAAAACCGGAAACGACCCGACCGTATATTAGTTTCCAACCGGAGCAGACGATTATAGTGGAGGACCGCCACGATTGCGGCTGGTGGATCGGATCCGTTCTCGAAGACGCGAGCCACGGAAACCTGGGCAACAAGGGGTACTTTCCCGGGAACTACTGTACCGTGCACCCGAAGAACGCACAGCACGCGCAAGTCGCAGCCGACGGTCAGCAGCAAATGGGGGTGAATCAGACCAATGCGCAGCAACAAATGGGCATGGATCCGAATCAGCAGCATGTCATGGCGCACGGCGGCCAGCAGCATGGATAAAGTATTATCTATCATCAGACGGTTTGAATGTTACGTTCGTTTCAAATCCGTCGTTGAAATTAGAATTTCGAAAACTGATGGTTTTCGAAAACACCAGAGTATACGTTTTGTAGTAGGAAAAATCGAACAAAATCCTAGTTTTACTTTATCAACCTTGTCGAAACTCGATCTATTGAATATCAAACCATATATACAAGAACTTCTATAGCGGTGGAGCGATTTTACTTATTGGTTGCCAAGATGATTTTTTTTACTCGTCAATCAGCAGATCATTCGTGTGCATTGTTTTTACTTTCAGACTATATCAACACATCAAATCGAGCAGAATCGATGAATTGAATCAGACTTTTGGTTGTACAAGCTCACATTGTATACTAGAACTAGAGTGAAACAATAAACAATTATGCGTCAACTACAAACCTATCCCAGTAGAAAAACGAGGGGACGAGGACAGAGTTTGGTTTACAATCTTCGTCCATCCTTTCCGTAAAACAGTTCAAGAAAAGGTAACAGGTTTTTTTTTGAAAAACACTGTGACTATTTTCTTTTCCAGCAGATAGACTATACATCGCCGCCTGTTTGAGACCAAGAACTATAGAACATCAATCACATCAGCGTCATCAAATGGTTCGAGCCATAGAGAAAGAAGAAAGGAAATATGCTATACCGAAGCGAAAAAGGAAAACAAGAACGAGATATAGTACCGCTAGTTTCTGATTTTCTCACCGACGGCCTACTACTAGTTGGATGGAGATGTTGATGGCAATCCATAAGATGAACAACACATGGTTTATTTTGCTACATCAATTTTAATTTTTCCAACTTATGCTTGGGCATGACCGCGTATTTTGATGATCCCCTGCACGATTAAAAATTGTAACAGAGGCATTGGGATTTGGACGAAGTCGAAAACGAAGGAGAATGAGAAGAGTCTAGTCGTTCTAACACGACCAAAATTTCTTCCAGATGTTTAGGAGTGATTCTGGTCATCACCAACTATTTTTGAACACGACCAAAAAAGATTAGCTACGCTATTCTCACCATGACAGCTTCTATGATGTAAAACCACGACAAGAGCCCCCGTAAATTACTACAATAGCGCAGCCGGCGTAAATTTTATCGTGTGTTGCAGCTAAGAACATTGCGAATGTTGTACGTCGAGGCAGCATAGTACTTAGCATGATGTAGTACATCGGAGGAGGCGACCTGGGATAGGAAGAGGTCCAATGGGACTCTAGTACACAAGAGCAGACTAGATTTAGCAACACAAGGAGGGTCGCAAATGAACATCAGAGTCTGAAATTTAAAGGGAAAGAGAACCGCCTGCAAACGAATATCCACGAGCAGGAAGCGAAACTCTGAAAATAGCCTTTTGCACGCCACGATTAGGTGTATGACGAGAATATTACCGCGGAGCATCAAATCAACGCACTTCTTGGCGAACAGAAGATCATGGGAAAAATGGCAGCAACTACTCTAACCACCAAACCACGTAAAATGTCAGACTTTGTTGTGTCGCAGGAGGAAAAGCTGTGTCCACAGCTGCAGCCTTTTTGGACGGAAAAATAATGTTCGTTTAGTTGCTGCTCAATACTTATCAAGCTTTGTCAATTAGTACAGGCCGAAGAGGTGCTAGAAGATTGGGCACTGAAGGAAGAGTTTTCCTGTTGGATGAAAACTCGCGAGAGAATTTCGTCGTAAAGTTGGAGACGTGACAACAGCGAAAGCCTTCCAGTGACCATCAAATTGCAGAGTGAAGTTTTTTTATAGTCGTTTCGTTCCATCCTTGTTTCTTCTGTTGTGGCGCCTTTGCGCTTATCGATCCCGTGGCTAGGTATTAGGAATAGGAACAACTTCGTACACAGACGTTGTTTTTTGCTGAAATTTTTTTATCTTTCGCCCTTGCGGTTGCGAAAGCGAAATAAGCCGGAAAAATTGACAGTAGTTGCGGCGAATAAATGATGTTGTCCTCTGGTACGACATCCGGCATTGACAGAAACAGCGAAGATCAGTTTGAGCGCAGGTACTGTTTGTCCCTCACTGTGGTGGACGGGTGTTCGGAAGGCGCCACGCGCATCGTCGAGCCGAATGGTGCAGAGTGTCGGCTTGGGAGAAACGCCGCCGGAAACACGCTCGTAATCCCAGAGTCTGGCGTAAGCAGATTGCACTGCGTTTTCTTCAGCAAAACGACCGCGGAAGGAGCGGATGCTGACAGCGAGACGGAAGGGGGACCACCTTCTGATCCCTTCAGAGCACCTCAGCAAGAACGGGCGGGACCCAGCGTCACAAAATTTTTCGTGAAAGACCTCGGCAGTACCACGGGGACGTTCCTGTTCCTGAAACCGAAGTGCGAGTTTGCGCTTTTCAAGGGGCTTTTTCTCCGGCTTAGCGAGTCGGAATTCGTGGTCTGCGAACTCACTTCTGACAAGTGCGAGCTCTTCTTCTACGAGGGCCCGGTCTCCGGGAAGCAAATCGCCGTGCCCGCGGGGGCGGGGAGATTTGTCCTCGGCCGCCTGTTATCAAATGCAACAATGTTGTCTGGGTCGGGAAGATTGCGAGATTTGTCATGCATATTTCTCATGACCCATGATGGCTGTAATGCATGACCTAGCATCACATACTTTTAGAGGGCTTCCTGATGCGCCTTCCGCATGAGAGATCCCTTGTCCGCGTAGCACAAACTGGACTCCTTTTGCTGGTCATGCAATACAGATTTTTTTAGCGTCCAAAGTTAGCATCACAAGTTGCAATCTTCCAGACCCGGACACTTTTACTTTTGATACCTGTCTGCCGACCTGCCCGCGCTGAGCGGGGACTCGACGCTTTCCGGCCAGCATGCGGTCATCGAATACTCGCCGCCCTGCTCCTGGACACTGACGGACCTCGGGAGCAGCAACGGCACCAGTTGCCGCCTTTCGGCGGAACGCGAGGAGTCGGGCGCGCACGAGGTTTTGGACCAAGACATCCTTCAGCTCGGCTGCAGTCGAATCAAATGTAAGATTCAACAGGTTTCGGGAAGTGGAGCTAGAAATGAACAAGATCAGTTTTCGTATGGCAGTGCCATTCAACGCGCGATGCGAAATTTGTAAAATCGTTCGCTAGTTTCGCTCTGGGAGTGGGTCAGCTCCGCGAATGGGAGTCAAACCGGTGTGCTACTTGTCGACACGAAACTGCTATGGCGGCCGCGGAGGAGTTCTCGGATGCACACTGATGTAAAGTAAAACTGGATCTGATTAAGGCGATGTGATCACAGATCAAAAATCACCCTGTTGAAAATCTGGAAGCGTTTTTCTTTGGGATCCAACAGAAATGATCATACATTGGTCAAAGTCTTTTACGAGCGGTGCTCAAGAAAGACAGTACAAAAATTGGTCAAGGTCTTCTAGGAGCGGTGCCATTCTTTTTTTATTGATGATCCTTCCTTGGTTGGACTTCACTACGTTTCTCGGATCGCATAAGGTTCTGCTTCCTTTCTCGGAGTGTTTTCCACGCATGTTGTTCAACCATCACTTGCTCAGTGAACAACATAACGATTTTCGCCTACTTGATATAACGAGTTGTTCGAAGACTAGATACACTTCCGTTTAACGATATCCCCATTCCATAAACTTGCGTTTTACATTTACGACTCTACCACTTGGACCCCCTTTTCGTTTTCGTTTTCCCGCGTCGTCACCATGTCGTATGATATTGGTCAGGGCATGAAGGTCCCCTCGTTGGGGAAGCAGATAGCCGGAATTCTTCGGGATTACCCGGGCACGGTTGAAAATGTGCTCCAGGAGTTTCTCCAGAACGCGTCGGATGCCGGCTATTGTAAGGAAAAATCCCCCCTCCCCATATCGAAAAAGTATGTTTCCGAAAATTTGTGTTGCTGATTTGAGACCACAAGTCGCGTCTGTCTTGCAAGAAAACAAGCGCAGAAGCTTCGATACCATTATGGAACCGATTTGGCATGCTGTTGCGCCTAGGGGACAGCCGTTTGTAATGCTAAGCAACTAGACCCGAACGCCCCTACTTAGGCCGAGGATCTGGCTGCGCTGCCTTACTGCAAGACAAATCGGATTTGTGTACGCAAATCTAGCATCAGCAGTTTCGTTTTGATATGGGGAGGGGGGATTTTTCCTGTTGATGCCGGTGCTCGCGAATTCAGCATGGAGTTGCACGACGCGAGCCTCGTAGTTTGGAACGACGGAGAGTTCACTCTGGGGGATCTCGACAGCTGGGAACGTATCAAGGACAGCGGAAAGGGGTAAGTATATATAAATTTTTCCCACTCCGTGCTCGGAAGCTTGACTCATTATTGTTTACTGTCCTACAGGTTCAGGCTGTACTTGGAGCGCTCACGCGTTCGGAAGCGGAATCACAATTGGTTCATTGCGCGTGGTTCGCCCGAACGCGATCGAGGTAGACCTGGATCTTTCGTGTGACTTATCAATTCCACAAACAGCGACAAGCCAACCACTTTGGGCAGCAAAGGATGTGGGGCGAAGTCTTTCTTCCATTTCAGTGACGTTATTGTCCTGGTGTTTGGCCACATGGTGTACGTAACCGACCCGCTAGAGCTGGTTGTGGCGGACAGGGCTTTTCTCCACGACTTGACTAAGGAGAAGGACCGGCAACGTCTTCGGGAACTCGGCAAGAGTCAAATGGCAGTGAGGTTTGGCAAGGATTTCCATGAGAAGATTTGGGTCCCGCTGGTTGACGCAGAGGAGCTGTTGTCCGCGGAAGGAGTCCTGCTCCTGCCCTCCGCGAGAAGAGGGACGCGCTTTATTTTACCGCTTCGCAAGGATAGTCATGCGTCAGCATTTGCGGAGTTCGGCTGTCTGCAGGTGGACAAGGAAGAGAAATTCCTGCGTGAAATGCCGAAGAAGATGGCCGAGCGTCTCCTGCATGCGCCGATGAAATTGGAGCGGTTGGCGATTGCATGCTCCGGTCGCTGGAACCTGGAAACGACTTTCAGATATGAACCTGACGACCACGGTGACGCACATGAAAATGTCGAGAATCTGAGTCCGCGAGAAGCTGACACAGGAGCGGGAAAGCAAAGAACTGAAGCTACTGCTCATGGTACTAGTCTTTCTCGCCCGATGTCCTCGTCTCCGAAACGCCAACGACTGGAGGATGGTTCGTCGTCAGGCCGCTGCGCATCCGCAAGCAGAGAGAGTAGTGGAGGTCGCTCCCTCCGAGGCCGGGGGCATTGCACGTACGCGGATGTCTTCGCGGCGTTGAAAAACTTCGAGACTTACGATGAGCTCCATGAGGCGGTTGACAGCGAGTGGGCTGCGGAAAACAACTTTACGGGAGTGAAGTCCTTCAAGTACACCGCTGAAGTAAAAGAACTTGGTCCTGCAAATACGGTTGGAGCTGGACCTGAAGTATCATCTTACACCGGCGCGACGAAGTACAGTGTCTCAGCACTGGTATATTTCGAAGTTTTGACCGATGAAGAGCGAGTGGAAGCCGCTACCAAAGCAAGAGAGCTGCCAATAGTCGGGGTCGCGTTCAGATTGGACAACAACTCCTTTGAATCGGCTGTCTGTAACTTCTTGCCTTTGCCGCTTGCGAAAACAGGGCTGCCCTTCCAGCTCAATGCCTCGTTTGCGGTTTTGGAGAACCGCCAGAATTTGTACTTTCCAGAAAACATCGCGGAGCACGTGAAGTTAAAGAGGAAAGACGCCCGGGCGAGATGGAATCAAATTGTGGTTGGCGAAGCTCTCCCGGAACTGGTTGCTCATGCTCTGAAAACCGAAGCAAATAGACTGAAGAAAACGGCGATGGCTAAGGAGCAGCTACAAATTGGCCTTACGAATGACATGCGCCGGTTTTGGAGTTACTTTCCGGATCCGGCGCAGCTCATCAAAAAAGAAGAATGGGTGCTATTCTTGCACGCCCTAAAGGAGAAAATCAAGTGCACCCAAGTCTTGCCAGTTGTCGGTGCGATGGGAAGGATCGGAGTTTTTGAGCCGCGTGCGTGTCTTGCGTTAAGTGCCGATGTTGACAGCTCTGGAAAGATTATCGAAGAGACCACGGGTGCCAAGTATCATTTCCTCCATTTTAAACTCCAGGAAGACGCTGCGGCAGCTCGCCTTCGAATGAAGGGAAAGGGGAAAAGCAAGGGCGTCGCGCAAGATTCGGGGCTGCGCTCCGACTTTGTCTTGCTTGGCCAGGACAAGCCCATCTTTCAGCCACCGATCGAGCATAGACAGAACCTCTTGGATCTGATGGACCTTGCCACAGTGAGCCTGAAGAAGTTTGCGGAGGAAATTTTTTTTCCCAGGTACCTGAGCTTTTTTTACTGATAATACCTGATCCCAGCAAATCACAAAGCGTGAAGACCCGTTTCCACGGAGTGAGTTTTGATGTGTCAGTAAACAAAGAACAACGTGTGAAACAGCTAAACGTACGTACTATTGAAGGACGAGACGAAACTGCTACAAAAAAAAACAAGGCATTGTCAACTCGGTCAAGCAAATGGAAATGCCAGTTATTTGCCGACGGTAAGAACGGTTCTACACTTGATTTTACAATCCGTGGACAGCTGTGGCATCGTCTTGCCTCGCAATTTTGTCTTGGAAACGCGTCGACAAGATGGCAGGTCGAAATTCGTTTCACCACAAGAGCTACTGCGGCCTGCACAACATCGTGACTTGGAGAATTTCTTGCCACAGAGCAGCTTTGCTGCTGCGGATGACAGTGTTATTGATGCGGTCCACCGGCAGAAGCCGTTTAGACACTTCTTGCACGACCATGAGTTGGACTGCGCGTTGAAGCGGATGTGTGATCAGGCGGCGGTCTCAATCTCTTCACCTACAGATCTCGTCGTCCAAAACATGACGTTAAAAGCTACTGCTGCATTAATCCGGCACGTCGTGGGAGGTAGTGGCCTTCAAGTTCATCTGCGCGCCGACCTGCTGTACTCATTTTTATCCAGCAACCTGTACACGGAGTTTTTCGATCACAGTGAACGGATGAGTTCACTGTTCCAGATCACCAGGGCCGTGCACCACGGCGTCCCGATGAGTCAAATCGCAAGTAGTTGCGGCGTCAGCAAATTCAGTATGTTGGAGTTCATTCCAGTGACGGAACGGGACGGCACGAATGCCTTGGCGTGCCCAGGAAATTGCAGCCTTTCTGATCTAAATTTTCGGCCACACCTTTACTCAATCTGTGGCGTCCCTGAAAGTGACAGATTAGTGTGGGGCGGTCTTTTCGGCGTTACCCACCAGTGCACATCGAAACAGCTTGAGGGCGTTCTGCGACTTCTGTACCAACGGCAAGTCAATATGGAGCAAATTCACTCAAGTGGAAGAGGCAGGGATGCAGGGTTTTCGAAAGCCGAGCAGACAGAACTAGCTCACTTGTACGCAAAATTCGGGGAAAATGTGCAGCAGAACGGCGAAGTTGTCGCGCCGGACATTCCGATGCTTTGTCAGGACAACAAGCTTCGTCCCGGGTCTGAGACGTTTTGGGGCGCGCCTCCAGGAGTGGCAGCGGCGTGCCCGTCTGTGGACACCGAAGTGTTCGAGGTTCACAAAAGTGTTAGTCCCGAGACCGCCTCTGCTCTCGGCGTGCGAAAGTTAGACGAGGTTATGGACCTGGGCTTGTTCGAAGCAGCTTCATCTTCAAGCGAAAATTACGGACAAGTCGCGGATCTTGTCTCCGATCTCCGTCGAACGATTGAGGATTATTCTGGCTCTATTGACCTGGAGACGATAGTGCGCGAGCATGCGCAAAATTTCGATGATAAAAAAGCGTCCGAAATCTGCATTGTGCTTGATGAGCGGAAGTTGAGCGGCACAGAGGCAAAAGGGCGCATCGACGAGCTGGGTAGCGGTGCCAGCGTGTTTATCTGCGGCAGCTCGGTATTCGAGGACAGCGACTTCGCGAACATTACGAAATTCGGTGCCTCCAAGAAGCGCTCGCAGTTTGACTCGGACGGACGCTTTGGAATCGGTATGGCCAATAACTTCATTCTTAGCCCCCAGCTAGAATTTTGGTCGGCGGACCATTTCTGCGCGTTGGACCCTTGCAGGATTGGAGTTGCGAAGGAGCGTCTGAAAACATCGAGGCCGGGAGTGAAGTACCCCGTACAGAAAGTGCAGCAGTTCTGGCCCGGTCACATGGCGCCCCTCGAGAAATTGCGAGGGAAAATTGACGATCTGCCGACGGGAACGGTGTTTCGATTGCCCCTGCGGACAAAGGACGACGAGCTCGGGAAAGCGAAAAACGCTGACGCGGCAAAGTTATTGGAAGCGCTGCAGAAAATCGGGGAGCATCCCCAGGCCTTCTTTTTCTTCGACAAGTACTTGCGGCGCTACCGCATCTACAACATTAAATCTTCCGGGGAATTGGTGAAGCTCTGGGACTGGAAAAAAACTTTCGAAGACCTACAAGATGGGGTCGCGGCTCAGGTCCGAGATAAAATGCGGCACACCGATTTTTTCGAGAATCTCACAGTGCTTCGGAGCCCCGCCGAACTATACGATCAGACACCGCATGGCCACTGTGATGATTCCGAAACCGCGCAAGCTGCGTTCTTGCAGAAATTCGGAAAAAAGTGCGCGGTCTTCTCGACCATGAAGTTGCGGAATTTGTCGGCGACTACAGCACACAGTGGAGTTGCAGGAAACGGGGAGCACCATCCTTCGGAGCTCGATTTCGTTCAAGCTCTCTTCTACAACGGCGAGTGCTTGCGGGAGGCCCTGAACCACAAAAAAGAAACCGAATACGCTGTTCTGCCGATCGGGGGCGTCATGATTCCACTTCGAATGGCCTTCCGAAGCCAGAACCCGCGTGCGGTCGGGTCCACTGCAGCCTCAAGGACAACGCTAGTAAGCGAGTACTTTCTCGGTGACCCGGAATTCGGGAGATACTCGAAGTCGCACTGGCGCAATCGATTCTTCTGCTTCCGCGAACTCCAGATCGAGGGCCACGACGATCAATGTAGCGATTGCTTTGTCAACGCACACTGGCACCTGGTGTCGAGTCGCACGAAATTTCAGATCGATGAAAAGACTGGGTGGAACAAAATGCTGATGAAGTCAGTGGTGCAGCAGTGCTGGTGCTTCGCATTCCTCGCATCCCTCGCGTACTTCGAAGATCTGCAGATGAAGGACTTTTCCACATACGCTAGGGCATTAGAGGCGAAAAAGGTGGAGCTCGGTGCTTCGCAGTCTCGTGAAATGGAATTGGAACGGTTTCGGACCGAACACCAGCCGCAGGCGAGAGTGATTTCTGCGTTGCGAGACTTGGTTCCGAAGTCTTACCCTAGGGGCAGTTCCTCGGGAGCCTTCTGGAAACAGTTGGCTGTCGAGTCGATCAAGTATCTGTGCGACCACGAGGTTCCTTGTGTGCCAGTGTCCAGAAAGGTTTCCAGCGACGCAGAGCTCAAGGAGACAAGGATTTTCCTCGACCAGGCCCGGGTGCTCAAGCTTATTGCAAAGGAAGTGACGTGCCCCATTTCCATGGATTTTCCGACGGATCTTGTGTACTTCACAACAGAGCGCCACAATGTCTTCGACCGCGAGTGCATAACCGAGCACCTCCAAAGTGGTTCTGGCCAACATCCGCTAACGCGAGCAGCAGTTCATGTTTCTCAGCTGTCGTCTCACCAAGCACTGACTGAGGTTAGCAAAATTTGTGCAAAGATCGAAGAGGAGGAGTTACAGGAAACGGTTTGCAGTCGAGAAAAGCTGTTCCTCGAGCTTCGCGATGCAGTTTGCAGAGCAGAAGCATCGATCGGCGAGGCAGACAGCAATCATTCTACCTGGAGAAGTGTCGTGAAAACCCTGAAGGAATTTGCGAAACGGGCGGCGGCCCGTACTCTGAAAGAGATCGAGAAGCTGACATGCGAAAACGCTAGCAATGAGATCGCAGCCACGGATGGATCATTTGACTGGGCGCCGATTACGACTTCTGTCTACGACTGCGATGCCGTCACGTGGTTTGCAGAGGAAACAAGAAGCCAGCTGACGCATTATTTCGGGCTGTATCGACGAGTTTTGCGAAAAA
The DNA here is from genome assembly GCA_905178155.1 of Amoebophrya sp. A120. NCBI lineage: Eukaryota > Dinophyceae > Syndiniales > Amoebophryaceae > Amoebophrya > Amoebophrya sp. A120. Next base: position 8,238,818 of record CAJINV010000001.1, on the reverse strand, counting down.
TTCCGTCGTTTTCGATCTGCCTGGCTCCGCAAAGCGTGCAGAAGCAGTTGCAGGGTCTCGGTGGGAATCCGTTGACCCCTCACTTTCTTGCGGACACGCTTCGGAAGTACTGTGAGCCTTTAAGAAGGCACCTCGCGTCCACAGGTGAAGCCACAATTGCTCTTGACGCAGACACAATGTCCCATTGCGAACTTCTGCGAAATCCGCAGGACTGCGTCGCAATTGTTGAATTGCTTGCGTCTATGAAGAACCCTGAAAAACCTGCTAGCGGGTCAGGATTGCACGACGAGGTGGATCTTGGGAATCTTCCGGTCCTCCTGTACGGAGACATGGCTCTTCGGTTGCACAACCCAAACGAAAGAATTTTTCGAGCCCGGGATCTTCACTTTATGCCACGTGGGCGCGAAAGATTTGCCTCTGCGATGTACCGGAGGGTTGATATGGTCAAGGAACTTGGACGGATCACGCAGCCGGTAGACGTGAAGGATATCAGCTTGGAATTGGTTTTCGATGACGACGATCTCGCTCACTTCCGAAACTTTGGCTACGTGCGTGCGACGGCAGATACGTCGAAGTGGGTCAAGGCAGTGCGAAAAGAGCTGATCGATGAGGTGGCACGGATATTGACGTGCGATGAAGTTCTGGCGCTTCCACTCATCACGGCAACTGGCATGGCTCAGGACGGAGATGCAGAGCAGCACTCGCGGCTCCTTGTTTCATGGCAGCGAAGTAACGACGTGTGCTTGACGGAGAATACTCCAGACGGAAAAAGAATCGCGGACATTTTGATCAAGGTGTTCGAGCCTCCAGTACAAAACCAGGAGCGAACCAGATTCCTAGTTCGCCCCGAAGAGAGTTGGAGACAGAAGACAAGCTCGCTTGAAGGGATGTGCAGATTGTTTAATGATGCCGGCGCTCGCGAGCGGTTGATAAGCTTTGATGTGAGCCGCACGGAGCGGCAAGCCTTACTGAAGTACCTTTGTCAGCTGCCGCACGGTGACGCGACGCAAGAGGCGTGGCTTCCGGCTTTACGAGAGATTCCGCTTTTTGAGAGAATTACGGGCGTCTGCGCTTCCGCCCCTCTTGTGTCCACAGATATTTCTCCGCATCAAGATCCCGATCCGTGCGTTTTCCTGACGAAGGACCTGACCACTGTAGAGGAACGTCTCATCCAAGCTGTGGGCAGTGAGTTGCGCGAAGCCCAGGTCTACAAGCACACACCGAACAGTAGCGATCTAGGATTGCGCTTCGACGGGTTGCTTTGTTCGGAAGTGACGGAGAAACTGATCAGCACCGGTGCACTGGAGAGGCTGGGGTCGAGTCAAGTCGAGGAAGATCGTACTCATTTTGCAAGCTGGCTGCAGTACATACGAGACAACTACAAGAAGTACAGGCCGTCGTCTCCCCGGGGCGCGGCATTGCGCCAACATATCGTAGACCTACTAAAGCATATTGGGTCCATCCCTTTTGTTAGAAGTGCGGTAGGAGGCGATCTGCGAAAAGTGGAGAACTTCTACAACCCGTCAGATCCGCTCTTGCAAGATTGTCTCGATGCCGGTGATCTTCTTCCAGATCCGTGGCGCGACGATGCGTGGGTAGCGTTTTTCCGTGACGAACTGAAGCTGAAGACTGAGCTTTCTCCAGCTAAAGTCGCAATGGAGGCGAGAACGATCGCCGACGCTTCTCGGAGCACGCAAATCTCAGCCGAGCAGCGAGAGCATCTGCCGGCGCGCTCGCTGCGCCTCTTGTCGTTCGTCCTTGACCGACTGGTCATTGCGGATCCGCCGGGCCAAGAAACTTCTCCCTTCGCAGAGGAGCTCTTCTTGGACGAGTTGCGCGGCATCAAATTTCTTCCAGGCACTGAAATACCAGATGTCGATACTGGCTTGGAGTGTCGCGGCTTTTTTGCGATTCCGGACCTTATCTGGGATCCTGAAGAGTGGAATTGCTGCTTCACGAAGTACCCGGCCCTTGCGGTTGCCAGTGTTGAAAGTTTCCGAGGTAGGTATGCAGCGAGCAGCCTGCGAGCTGCGATCGACAAGTTGGACTTCGTAAAGATCGGACCGCTGGACGTAGCCGCCCACATCCAAACACTGCTTGCGCCGAAGAGCTGGAACATTGATCTACATCGCAATCCGCGCCGCGTAAACGAGTGCACGCGCAAAAAGAAGGCACTGTTGAATGCCCTCGGGTATGTTGAAGCAGAAATGCGGGGAGCTAGCTCTGGAACGGTCATAGGCGACTTCGGGCTCAGTTTCCTGGAAGAGGAAGATCGCAGCTGGATTCCCTCAAAGAATTTGGACAATCCGGATAGCATCACGCTGAGCAATGCCAGATTTTGCTGCACTGGTTTTAGTGATGCTCTTGGTCGGAATGCAGAAGAGATCCCGGCGGAGCTGAAGAAGCGCCTGTCGACGCTCGATAAGGATTTTGCGGAGAGAGTTCCGCAGGTCTTTCGTGCCCTTCGTGTGTCAGCCCTAGACCGCAGCCACATTCCGCGTCTCATGACATCGATTTTTAAGCCCGGCGTTGCTCTGAATCCAAACGAGAAGCAAATGTGGCTCTTCCTGTGGGAGCGTTTTGTTTCGAGTTACGAACACGATAAGGACGTGCACAACATACCTGCAGAGGTGCAGCGGAAGATTTTGCTCCTCACTACTAGTTGCGTCCTCGTTCGCGTTGCGGAAGGATTTGAGATCTTCTCTTATCGAGCAGTGATGAATGAGGACGCAGCCGTGAAAGAAGAGTTGGAGAAACCAGAGCGAGGATTTATGGTCCTGGATGCTAAGGTAGAGACCGCAATGAGTTCACAATTTCGTTCGCAGTGGGCTAAGCTCCTTGGAATCACCAATCCCAGCGTCAGGTTCCGGAAGGAACTGCACGAGGACTTTGTCTTTTGCGACGCCGACGCGCCCGACTTGCAGAGGTTGCGGGACTTCGTCTCTGGTCGCGGCGTAGAGTCAGGACAGGTCCGACTTCCGTTTGTGGATGCACTTCTCGGCCCCGAAACTGGTCTATTTCCCCAGATGGATGATGCGGCTCGCGACGAGACTGCAAAAAAGGTTCGCTCTTTTTTTCAAAACTTGGAAGTGAGAACAGTCGGCAACCTGCAGAAGAAACTCTTGGATGCGAGGGCACCTGACGGGGAGCCAGTGTGCGTGTACCCTGTGAAGACGTATTTCCATCTTCACGAAGAGTCCTTGATCGACGGAAATACAAGACAACCCGTGGCCGTTCTCTATCTTGAAAAATCGCTGGATGCGTCGTCTTTCTCGTGCACTTGGCAAATTGCGGGGGATCTAACGGGCGCAATCGAAAGGGTTGCCGGCACTCAGACAAACCAGGGTGCGCGCTGGTTCGTACTGACAGTTTTGGAAGGCTACAAGCGGGACTTGCAGGAATTGGTCTCAACACCGAGCTTGATGAGACAGGAGCAGCGTGTCGGAGTAAAGGTGCAGCCTCATCTAGTGGAGCTGCAAGGCAGCCCAACGCTGCTTTTCCGAGAAGGAGAACATGTGGTGAGGTACGACGCGAACAGGGACGAGTACTTCAGCGCAACGATTGTTGCGGCGCAGCCCCACCCGAATTACGGAGATGATGATCCCTGGCGAGTACTGAACGCCACATACCTTGTGCTTGTGGACGTCAATCGAGCGCAGCAGCGAAGCGAGGAATTTTTGTCGCACCATGACCTGTACAAGTACTACGACAATACCCGGGGCCAGCGGGTGAACGAGTTTTTTTCTTCCAGTACCGTTCTGGCACTGCCTCTGGTGAACGCTCCGAATGCAGCAGGTGTGACGCCCTTGCAAAGTGGCAACCTGAGTCCAAGTGTGCAGAACCTCCGGAAGCAGCTGGCGGATCACGAGCACATCGTCTCTGCGGCTGATTACAAGAAACTCCTGCGCCGACTCATCGTGCATTGGCATCCGGATAAGCTGTCTGTTCCGGAGCCCCTCGCGACTGAAGGCACGAAGTTCTTGACGCAAGTCTATGAAAGGTTTTCGGAAGACGAGAGCTACCGGTACACTTCTGACGAACTGCAAGCGGAGGTGGACCAGCAACGCAATCAGTATGCTTTTCATCCGCGACCGCGAGCTGCAACTGGAGGGACAGCAGGAACTTCTCAAGAGTACCAAGAATGGGGGCGAGCGGCCCGCCAGCATCGACGTGAGCAGCAAGCGGCCTCGAGTGCGCTGCGACCACCCCGCGACGGACAAGCCGGGAGTCCGGGGGTCATCCAAGACGTGGAGGACGACGCAAGCGACGAGGAGCAAGCTGTTGTGCTCGGAGATGACAGCGCGGCTGCGGCACAGGCTGAGGCTGCAGAGTACGTGGCCCTCGGACTTGAACTTAGAGGGTACATTGACGCAGACCTTGCCGGAAATCGCTTTGATTCCGCCTGCTACTATGCGTTTTCCGCTGTTCACAAGTTGTTACTCGGCAAAGCGAGACAAGCTGGCTATCAAAAGCATCCTGCGAAAGGCTCGAGTGCAAATTTTAGCGCCCGAGGATTGTCGCTGCTGTACAAGTCGCTGTTGCAAGATAACGTCGCGGTGCACGACGAGGAACTCGAGAAAAAAATCAAGGACGTCCAAGGTCTTTTCATGAAGACTCAGAAGCCAGCAGCACGGGCGAAACTCACACTGGAGTACGCTACAAGAATGCGCGACTATGTCAATGAAATTTTCGAGTACTTCGGCAATTGACAATCGCGCGAACCAAAAACATACGCCACAACTTAGACGTGAGCCATACTTACAGCCTGATAATCTTCACTAGGGTAAGACCCCCTTTAAGTTATAGAATCGTCCATAGGTCCACAGCAAAATTTGATAGTGTTGGATACACATGGTAAGTTCTTGTAACTGCGGGCACCATGGCGGTGCAGTTCAACACTAGGTATAGTTGATGAATGCGCTGTCATCGTTTCTGTATCTGTTTATGCGCAGTTTTGATTTGAATTTGATAGAAGAGAAACGAAACACACGGAAGCCAGCGGAACGCGGATGCCAAAGAACTAGGTATTACCATAGAAACATCCCGAATCCACCAGTGTAGTCCTGTGGAAGACGACAGAACTTTTCTTCTCTTGCCTGCAAACTGGTCCGCGATCACTAATTTTGAGCGTTTTTTATATCATTGTTGGTTTCGTTTTTTTTGAATTGAACAGGAGCGCATAGGTATACTTAGCTGAGATTGCGCTGCTGCTTTGTGAACTGGACAGACCTCATTCGATCAAAAATTATTCCGGAGACCGACAATCCCTCATTCAATATAAAGGCGAGACCGATTCGCGCGAGACGTACTTGTTTGGTATAAGCTTTTTGTGTGGTGCACATTGTGCCTTCCCGCCACAAAGCACGCAGAAAAAACTAGCAATGGCATCAGATTGGCACGAAAATATCCTAATGAAGAAAAGGCAGTGACAGTCTGCTTCGGCCTCGCAGAACCAAACTAACATTCTCACGATTCATGAGTGTTGTTTGTGCCAAAATGTTCATAGTGCTTCCCGCAGTCGTGGATCGAGTTTCGCGTAGCCTTATGAAAGTAAAAAACAGAATGAATTCTGTTTTCCGTTCCAACACTTAATCAGTTTCGCTTGCTTTTCTGATCTCTTGTTTTGGACGATACAAAATGCTCAGTCGAACCAAACCTCGTTCCCACAGTGATTTACTTGTGTTGACCAGAAGAGAAGAAAAATGCCAAGATTGCCTTGGTGTTTGTCTGCGTTGCGCTTGTGGCTTTTCGACGACATAGCTAGCTGTAGCGCATTTTTGTTTTCAAGATCTTTGTTAAACGTTGATGTGGAGTCGAGACTTTTGTAGAAGTTTCGCTGAATGATGGCTGGTACCAAAACTGTACAAAAATGACTCGTTTCACTCTGATTTGCTGCGCTGCTTTCTCTGCTAGCAGAATGATTTCTGTGGGCGCAGCGCAGCCTCATCGTCATCTGTTTTCCGCTAACCCCGCCGCTGTGCCCTCCACTTGGTCAACATCTGCAGGTTCCGACTCCGCGGCTGAGTCAGAAATGCGAGCCTGGACTGATTTCTATTGGCCGAAACCAAGCGCTGAGCCGTATTACAGTGTGACAATAGCTCCCTGTTCCTGGATAGACAGGCGCCTGACGTCATTTTCATCAAAGCAAGACACCAGCAGTAGCCCAGGCTCGACACCCAAACACCGAAGTAAAAGTCCCACGACCAGTGCAGAAGAGCCGCAACGTCGCTCCTGGCGAACGAAGTCGCCGAAGAGCGGCACGACGATAGCTGTGCCGAAGAGTCCAACACTGTGCGAGAGCGGCGCCCGGTGTCTGCCTTCCTCTTTCGTGCTTCCGTGCACGGGAGCTGGTTTTCAACTTCGCATCACCCCGCTGGACGAGGAGGTGAGCAAAAACGACGTGGAGAAGAAGCGCGATGCTTTCTGTCGGCGAAATGTCGCGGTTGCAAATGAGCAGACGGATGAAGACGGCGTGGCATCTTCGTGTCAAACAGCTTGTGCGACGAGTTCTTCGAACTATCGAGCAGAATGGACGACGGAGTGCGAAGAATGCGAGCTGGACTCTGTGAAGAAGATTCTTTCGGACGAAGAGCATTGCAGCGATGAGCGCCAGAGAGTACCAGCAGCGGCCCGAGAGGGAGCATCAGCCGCAAATTGTAGTTCTTTTCCTTTGAATCTGCCGGCATCTTCCCTCGCCACGGTACAACTTGAGGTGCCGCGCCCGAAGCCTCGGGACCTGTTGATTTCCAGTGAGCGCGAGGCCATACAGTTTGCGCAAAACCGAGTGCAAGATCGGCTTTTGTTTCAAGATTTTCTGCAATTTTACGCGTTTTTTCTGCAGACCGTGCAGCTGTCTGCGTGGGAGGCGGAACAGGCGGCGCTTCTGAAGTTGCGCGACGGCATCACCCATTTCCCGCTGTGGAAGACCTGCTACGATCGTGCCTGCCGAGTCGAGGATGATCATAGAGTCATGCCGTCAGCAGCAGTGCCACTGTATCGGTCCAACTCGAAGCAGAGGGTCAAGGGACCGGGCCCCCCGCCGCGTCCGGTGTTGGCGCTCATGTCCTCGTTCCGCTCGCGAGACGCAGAGCGAAGAGCGGACAAGTGGTATCAACAGTCGATAAACTGCGGAACGCTCTGTTTTGCGGATGATGAGCAAGAAACAGAAGATGCGAAGGTAGGACTCGGGCGGGTAATCAAGGCAAAATCTGTAGCCAAAAAGAACGGCGCACGAAGTACCCGTTCAAAGACGGAGCCGAGTTTTGTGTTATCCCCCGCGCGCTCGCATCAAGGTTTAGCGGGGATGATCTCGGTTATAGAAGACGATAGCAGTACAAAATCAGAGAGGACCTCCGGTAACAACGCGCGACTGCATAGAAGAACAAGTGCACCTTCTACATCCCCGCGACGAGACCGTGATGGCGAAGTGTTTGAGTTCACGCGCTGGCTTTCGGAGCTTGACAGCGGGGGCAAGAAAGAGGCAATGCAAAAAGCGCGGGCGAGAACTGATCTCGGGCTCGGCCTCATAGCGACCGCGCTAGACCCGCCGCGGACGCCGACAGGTGAAGTAGTGCAGATCCGACCACGCAAGGGGGACGAACAGTATGTCGACGATTTGGCTCCTCCACGGCAACCGTGGTCAGCACCCACTACGCCCTCCACTGCAACGGCGGTCAGCAGTTGTGCGACAACACCCCTGCACTTTTTCTGTGACGCCGAGGCACCTTCTCACACGGCTCCCGGTCCACCGGCCCGGACCAGTCAGTTTGCGGTGGACCACCCGCAGGAGTCTTCGCCCGTGGTTCCCACTTCCACCCCTCCGGGAGGCTTTCATCAAAAGCACGGCGTCGCTGCGTATCGTGGTGGAAGCGAGCGTCGGTCAGGGGGGGCCACACCAGTTGTGCAGGACCAGTATGTAGATGATATTCGGTATGGTTCTTGTAGCAGCACCGGTGCTCATGATGTTCCTGTACCTGCGGGATGTCGTGATGCTGCTGGGCAGGATGGAATTTCAGCACACATCAGACCGACAACGCCGAAGTCGACAGTCGTGGACGATTTGCTCAAAAAATACGACGTGCCCCGCCGGCCGCGGAGCAAATGCGGGGGTCGTACTAGCGGTCTTGAAACACCGACCTCGGACGAATGCGATGATAACGAGCTAACAGAAATTTGTATCGGAGTTGGAATCGGTGAAGGAACTAGTAGTGCTCTGGATCATGCAGAACAGAAAAATTCCCCATCGTCAGAGAAGTCGTCCTCCACACAGGAGATGTACTATCACCAACCTCAAGATGACAACATGCATCGGCTACCATCTTTCTTTCCCGCACCGGTCACGCTCGTCACGATTCAGCAACAAAGCATGCAGCAGGAAGGAATGAGGGAGGTAAGGGAGGACACAGAAGTGAAAGACGTTGATGGTGGTCCAGCAACGTCTTACAATTTGTACTCCGGCAACGTGAAGGGTTTTCGCAGATTGATGGCGGCGCAGAGTATTCTTCCATCGTTTGACAGCCCGGAAACAGGCCTTCACCTGGATTGATCTGCCGTAGCAGAGTGCTGACATTCGACCAAAATGGAAGCAACAGTACTTAACTTCGTGAAAATATGACACATGTTGATTTCTGTCTCATGTAGCAAAGTGAAATGTGATTTACTGGTACGGCCGGATAATGCTCTAATCTTCTTTCAAGTTTTGCTAAACGAAAAAATCTGAGAACAGCACTGCCAGGCGACAAAGAAATGAACAACTCGCGAGCAATTTTCACAGCCGCCTTCGTAACAAATACTGGTCTCAGCTGTAGCTCATAGTAGATAACTCAACACCACGAACAACATAATCATGTCTGTCATCATAGACGTCTAAGTTTCACTTTCAAACATCGATCCCTGTTGTACAAGAGCGTCGCAAAGCGCAGTAAGACGCCTATTCTGTTTGCCAGTGTCCGTGCGCTGTTGCGTGCTCGCGGATTTTTGCTTGCGTGCTTGCGGATTGAATGAAAAACTCGTCGTGAAGAAAGTACTAGAGATACCTAGAGGTCGTGGATCGTTGTGTCGGGGCCCGAGTGGTTCAGCGGGGATTTGAGACCAAGTGAGCGAGTCTTCGTTACGATTGTGCTCGAAGGCGATATACTTTGCATGGTGCTGTTGTAAACACGGACACGATTATTTCCACCGGCGAAGGTAGGAAAATGGCGACAAGTGAGTGACAATTGTACGAAGACACGAGAAGGATCTTAAGATTGCTTTTTTTTCTCAACACGAGTGCTTGTTGTTGAAAATTTTTGGTAACCATGCCGCTTCCCGTGCTTCCGGCGGCCATGGCCGTGAAAGCCATGGCTTCGATCAACAGTGCTGCCGCCGCCGCGAATCAAACTTCCTCCTACGCGAACCTCGCCGCTCAGAACGTGGACCTGGCAATCGACCAGTTTAACAACGCCATGGCTAATTGGGAAAGCTACATCTACGGCACGCCGGTCTCCTCCATTCCCGCGGCCACGCGGCGCAGCCCCATTGGGCAAGCGCCTCTGGCGATCATTCCCGACCAGGTAGCAGTGAGTGGTATCGGAGAAATCGGGCTGGCGGGTTTTGCGGCCGTTCACGGATCAACGACGATGATGTTGACAGAGGCAAACAAAGTCATTGATGGAACGGGAAGCCGATTTATTTGCGATGAACGCAAAGTCGGACTTCGTGCCAGTTGTGGAATAAAACCAGCGATCCGGCGACAAGAAAGGAACAGCAGAGGTTCTGTTAGGATGACGGAAAGGCGAGTTTTTAGCAAATATACGCGGGGGGCAGAATGTATCGGAGGAGTGAAGACAGACGGTTCTTGCGGCCTGAATTTTCTTTGATGATAGGCACCTATTGCACAAGCAAATGCAGCGGATACGTACCAATACGGGTTTCTTCTAGGAGTAGGATTTTGTTTAAACGATCCATCGATCTGGGCGTTGACGTTGAGTAAGCACCAGAGCTTCATTTTTTTGCTACAGTTTTTGTGTATGTTTCTGAGAAGAAGTTTGTAAGTGAACACGAAGAGGGTATTCAACAAGGAGGATGCGAATTTCGTTTACAACGGTGATTTTGCCTGCTGCTACTTGAGACCACGTGTGTTTCGAACAGTGTGATTTTCAGAGCCGGCGCAGATCCATCCCTTCCTCTCCTGTTGCAAACGTTGGCGTCTTCAAACCGCTATAAGATGTTTTGGAATCCGTCGCTTTCGTTGTGTACGGAATTCATTGAGAGGCATCGTCATTGATAGCATTTGCAGGAAGCGAACCAAATCGAATCGGGTTTCGCCATCGTCAATCGTGAAGTGCAAGTTACGCTCTCGCTCGTCAAATATCGCTTGCTGTGAGAAGATGGCGGTTGCGAAGATTCTGAGCCACGGGGAATCGAAACAATTGTCGAGGTCGTTTTTATGCAAATCGCACTACAAGCTCGCCCATCATTATTGGCGAGAACAGCAAACGAAAAAAGAAACAAATGGCCGCCTCGATTCTCATCGAGGGCCTCAGTTGAGGTCCTTCTTTACGCAACTTCCAAAGCCGAGTTTAGGTTGCGTAGGCGATCACCTGAAACAAGAAACGTTACTTAGTACTTACGTTACTACACCCACCTAGTTCCAAAAATGAGGACAGCCTGCATGAGGGACTGACAACAAGGTGTTGATAAAAACGTTTTATTGGCAACAGCGACGGATAAGTACTGAAACAGTAACAGGAAGAAAAATAGTCTTAATCATGCCGCCGTTTACAGTCTTCGGTCGACGTTACGGGCTCATAAGCCTCGATGAGCTCTGGATTGTGGTTCCGTATTCGGTCTGGGGTCTGTCGATCTTGGCCTTGTTTAATCTGTACACCCTGCAGCTGCAAATAGGCTGTGGTGGCAAATGGGGCACAGGATACTTGCAGCTCGTGCTGCTGCTTGCTATGCTTGCCCTGGACTTGGTACTGATCAAGCTTTCCAAGCGGGGAGCCTTGCACGACAAACAGGGGCTGCGTGCGCGTCTTCCGTTCCTCGTCGAACTGCGGGTCTACTTCGGCCTGATCCACATGGCGCTCCTCGTCTACGACCTGGAAGTGAGCCCCGAGCCGATACTCACCTTTTGTGACCCGAAAGCGGACCCCAAGTCGTGGAGCTGGCTCTACGTGCACCACAACGAGGATAGCGGCTACCTTTTCTACACGAGCACGAACGACTACGTGCTGCTCGACCACTCGGTTGGCGGGGACTACCGGCAGGTGATCCACGACCCCGAAGTGGATGTGCGTCTGGTCGCGAACAGTTGGTTTGCGATCATGGTGCACAGCGGCTTGATCTTCATCGAACGGGCCATCTTTGTCCTTTTTGCCGTCCTGGCCAGCTTCAGTGACCGCACCACCGAGTCGCCAAAGGAGGAGTACGCGTTTCGGAGGGTGCTCCAGGAGCGGGTTTTGCGCGAGGATGTGGAGCAGCGCACGCCGCAGGAGCGGTCGCGGTTTCGGTCGCTGCTACCCTCCCGGTTCCGAATGCTGCGCAAGGGACTGGAGTTGTATCGCGTCGCGGGGAAAAATATTTCCCGCGTGGAGCGGTCCGTGATGGGCTTCCTGGGCGTACAAGAGCTCACGATTGGAGACTTCCGCTGCGGGGTCGCGCTGGCCCGCGGCAAGGAGTTCTCGGGCGCGCTGCCGGGATCGTTCTTGGAAAAGGGACGGCGGATCAACTTGAAAGAGGACCTGGACCCGATGCTGTTTTTGCTCACCTTCGTCAACTATGCGTGGATCGCCTACGGCTACCAGGGTCCGCGGAAAGTTGCGTTGTGGGACCGGTTCACGGATCTGCTCTGTTGCTGCCGCAACCGACGCAGGAAGCGCCCCGGAGTGTTGACCGAAATGCAGCAAGAGGTTGGCTTGACGGGGGATGCGGATGCAGACGAGGAGGCGGAGCTACAAAAGCTTGAGCGCGCGTCCCGAGGGCTCGTAGTAGAACAACAGCAAAGTAGATCCAGTTTCGGTCGATCGGTCGACAACCTCGCCAGCGCTCTCCCCGGGGCAGACCATCTGCACGGCGCTGTCCACGGTGGTCGGGCACTCGGAAGCCAGGCACTTCGGGTGGTGAGAATAATCTCGAAGACGGAAAAGGAGCAGAGTTGGGAACGCGACCTGACGGACTACATGCAGCTACTGCAGTACCGGCAGCGGCAGATGCTGCAGACGTACGCCGACCAACTGGAGGACTTTGACGCCGGCACGGTAATCCGGAATCACGCGGTCGGCTCGGCCGACCTGGTTACGCTAACCGCGGAAGACCTCTACAGTTCGCGCAGCTGGACCGAGAGGCTCGAGCAGCAGGATGACGACAAGTCGCTCGTGGCGCCGTTACTGCGCGTCATGGCGGGCCGCTTCGCCCTCGGCTACGTGGCTGTGCATTACGAGCACTTGACGGAGCAGCTGGGCAAATGGTCGGACTACTCAAAGCCAAAAATTCGCTGGGTTGCGGCCATCTTCACCGTTTTGCGCCTGTGCAGGCATACAAAACGGCTCTCGGTCGCACAGGAGCATTCTCAGGATCTGGAAGTACAGCGCCTGCGAGCGTCGCGGGGCCTCCTGAAAGTGACTCTGAGCGACAACGCAGGTGAGGTGGACAATTTCGGTGCGATGTGGGATCCCTACACGCAGAAGGTGACGAACGTGGTACCGCACAGCGTGGCCGACCAGCACGGGATCTTGGTCGGGGATACGCTACAACTCGTCGACGGCAAGCCGCTACCAGTGGTATTCCACTCCTACGCACAGGAATGCAAAGACGGTGTCGGCAAGGTGGCGGTCGCAACAGCTGCCGGCTTGCTGCACACCATCCGCGAAACGCGAAAGAAACGAAACGAAAACCGAAGGCCCGGCGTCTTCCGGCTCTTGAGAGGAAGTCCGTTTGCAAACATCGTCGACTTGGCGTTGCAACAGGGGAACAAGCAAGCTGCTCCGAAGGTAGAAAAACTGATGAATTCCTCGTTGTTGTTCTTCCTGACGCGGATCATATTTACAGTTCATCATCATCTTTTAGAACAATGGAATGGCAACGGCAACTACCAGTATGTAAGAAAAAGAACTACCAGTATGTAAGAAAAAAAAGACATCTGCTACCCTAAACCCTAAACCGCTACCGCTTTCTTTTTTGTCATTTTCGAGAAACCAACGTTGTATACAACATGCATCGATTTATACCATCGAAAAACAGGCGAAGGGGAAAGCCAACTTGACGCGTAGTGATTCTACTCCGGATACCATTCTTACGCTGGAATTCTTGCAGCCGGTCCGGCGGGCAAGCCAACAGTTGGAGCCGTCTTCCGCGGTCGAGCTGAGAAATTCTATGGTGGAAGACTTTACAACGAAGGCGAAGGTGGATAACTTGCAAGGCCTGGAGGAAACCGTGTCGAATGAGTTAGCGCGGGCGCGCGCCGCCTTCACGATAAAGCGTTTAGACTGGGAGTATTTGTCGCCCCTGGAGCGTCAGATTCCCGCTTTCCAGGCCTTGAAGGAGGCGTGGGAGGCGGAGCTGCTGGCGGAGAAGCGCGAGCGTGCGGCGGTGCGCGCTGCCAAGCGCACGAAGTGGCAGGCCAAGCTGAAGACGCTCCAGGAGACGCGGGCCCTCCGCATGGGCTTCGGACAGGAGAAAATGAAGAACACCGAGGCGAAGTTGCGGGACCTCGATGAGGAGTCCGAGGCCAGTGCCGAGGACGACCCGACGCTCCGGCTGAACAGCGACGGCGGCCTATCCTGAGTAAAAACGTCCCCACACCAGAGTTGTAATGCAGATTTGCAAAGACAGGAAGACTTGTAACGCGCCTCCCCATGAGAGCCATTTTCAATCGTGTTTTGGAATTTGTGATGCTGTGAACAGGATGAGCAGATGAATCTGTGACGCGGCTGCACTTGCTAACCTGCACTACACTGCAGAGTCCAACTTGTCATGCGTGACTCACAAAACTCCTAGGTTTGTGTTGCAAAATCCCCATCCTGACTCTGGTGTGGGTACGTTTTTACTCAGGATACGGCCTGGCGGTCGAGGAGGTGGGCGTGGAACTGCTGTACGTCAGTCCGCACACGCGCGGCGGCGAGCGCGCCGTGTTTTACTTCGCCCAGGACAACTTCTCCAACGCCCTGGTGATCGGGTTTCGCGGCACCATGTCGGCCAAAGACATGGTCTCGGACGCGGCCATTGCCCCGGCCCGCCTGTTCGCCGACTCGCCCGCGGACGAGTACGTCCATGCAGGCTTTCTGTCCTGCGCCCGCTTCGCGCTGAAGTGCCTCGAGCGTGGAGGCTTCCTCCGCGCGCTCCCGAGCTCGTACTCGGTGGTGTGCACGGGGCACTCGCTCGGCGCTGGGTGCGCCGCCTGCCTCGGGTTCCTGCTGGCAAAGAAGTACCCGGAGCTCCGCGCCGAGAATCGGCTCCGGTGCCTCCTGGTGGCGCCGCCCGGGTTGACCTGTTCGTTGAAGCTGCGCGAGGAGAGCCTGTATCCTGAGTAAAAACGTACCCACACCAGAGTTGTAATGCAGATTTGCAAAGACAGGAAGACTTGTAATGCGCATCCCCATGAGAGCCATTTCCAATCGTGTTTTGGAATTTGTGATGCTGTGAACAGGATGAGCAGATGAATCTCTGACGCGGTTGCACTTGCTAACCTGCACTACACTGCAGAGCGCAACTTGTCATGCGTGACTCACAAAACTCCTAGGTTTGTGTTGCAAAATCCCCATCCAGCAGCATGCCGCTCAAGTGCCAACAGGGCGAGAGCCCTGCAAGACCGGGCGACGAATGTAAGAAATCGGGAAAAAATGCCGTATACCTGCGCAATTCCTTATATGTGAATAACAAGGTGGGCGGGCGGGGTTCTTCACATTTTTGGAAACGCCCACCGCCCCGACTAGAATAATTGAATGATGTCGACCTGCTGTACACGGCGTAACCCCCGGCGGAAATAGACCGGAGAGCGCATCTGAATCTGAATCTGAACATCCGCGAGCGAACCACCGATCATCTCGCACTTCTCATCAAGACGTTCCACCGAGCTACTAGCACCCAGCTCGGCCCTGAAACCGGTGACAGTGACTCGCAGCCGCAAGGAATTTCCGATGCTCAGACAAAACTCCTCAACAGTTGCATCACCGCAGAAAACGTTTTCGGGAAATATGATGATTTCCAGATGCCAGCGCACGCGGATCTCGGGCGCAGCCAAATAAAACCGGTTGGCGGCCTGAAGGAAGCTCTCCCACGAACAATCAACTACACCATAATTACACGCCGGGGCGACCGCTCCCACACCCGGGAAAAATTACAGCAGGCCGGGGAGGATTACCGAAGGAAAATCCTGCCCCCGAAGGATTGCCCCTGGAAGTTCGAGATGTGGCGGGCGGAAAGTTTGGTTGACGCGGGATTAGTGAAAAAAGCGGAGCTGAAGCGGTCCCGAAAATCTCCGAAACAAACTACAGAAGCAGGCGCGGGGACTGTGGCCCCCCAAGCGGCAACCCCAGACTGTCTAGCTGTACTCTCCTCCACCGACTATCTCGCGCGACCAGATGTGAAGGCCCACGTTTCGGACTTCCTTACCTGGGCGACGGCCGAAAAAGAGTACAGACCAAATGCTGACTTCGACCCGGACGGTGCGGAAGCTGATACGCACCGCATTGAGGATGCGATTTACGACATCCAGGCCAAGGTGAAAAGTTCCTACGACGGAGTTCAGAAGGGGAAGCCGATTGGCGAGATAGCCCGCATCTTGTCCGGAAAACGGCTCCTGATCGGCGCGCAGCTGATTGCCTGCGAAGTAGGGAAGAGCCATATTGTGAAGTGTCCCATCCTTCGGCTCCACGCCCATCTCGAAGTCGAACCCACGCTGGACACGCTCATCCGCATGAAGGAGCAGCTGTGCGCAGCTGCCAAGCGTGTGAAGCCCTTGCAGATCTCCGTTGCAGAAGTCAAGGACTTTCTTGCTACCTGCAATTCCCAAGCCCAAGGGATTTCCGGTGTCAGGGCTTCCGCGTACAAGTCTCTAGACGCCGCCTCCCTTGAGGACTTTGTTGCGAGCTGCAACACGATGCTCCTGAAGTTCCAGACCGTCCCATCCCGACATGTTTTGCAAGTCGTCCCAGAGCAGATGCGGTTCCTCCAGATGGAATTGTTAGGCAAAGGGGGGACTTCACTTCCGCAGGACATCAAAAAAATCCGTGGCGTGATTCGCACCTGTGTCGCCTTAAAAGTCATCAGTGGTGTACTCGGACGGGAGGTGATGCGACTGGCTGAGCACCGTTCGTGCTGGTCAATTTATGGGCATGGTGGCCGCCCCGGTGTGTCACTCGCGGTTCTGACGTGGAAACTGTTGGACAACTATCTGGCGACATCTAGCGAAGAAATGTGGTGCTATATCGGCATGGACTTCAGCAACTTCTTCAACACAATGAGCTGGGTGAGTCTCGCGAATTCGTTACGGCTAACGGGGGCCCACCCCTGCACTCTTCTTTTTTTCTTGTCTTGCAACAAAGATAAAGAAGTGTTGATACGCAATGGCCGCGAGTACGCGCTTGTGTCCAAGTTTTCGGATTCGCTGCAGGGGGTGACCGAGACCATGGTTGCGGGCACGTTGCTCTCGATTTCCACGGTTCGGCGGTTACACCGGTTCTTGTGTAGCTGCTACTGCCCCGAGACCGGGGGCCTCTGCAAAACCAGAACCACGAGGGCCGCCGCTGTTCTGCTTGCGGAAGCGAAGGCCGACGACTCCGACCCTCACTCCTGGAAGAATTACGCCTGGTCCACAGACGTCGACCCGCAGTACTTCTACCAACCCGCGGGCCAGTTGTCGTGTTCTAAATCTAAGGTGACGATGACCAGCCACTTTGCAACAAATTCCGTGCCACCCACCGGCAAGGCCCCCCCCGCAACCACCGGGACGTGCGTGGACGATCGGGGGACCGGGTTCCGGTACAAGCCCGTGGACGTCTCCAGTGGTACCGTCGGCATTATCTTCGACACCATCACCAAGTTCGAACAAATCGAATTTCGGAAAATGGGGACTTTTCTAGCGGGCGGGGGCAAATTCGAGATCATGTTCGGTAGTCCGAGACTCCGTTCTGCAGTGGGGGCGAAGACTTACGGCGAACTTGTGGAAAAAATGCGCGAAACTGTCGTCAAAAACCTCCACCCCTTCCAAATGGCCCCCCGTATCAAGACCAGCACGCTACTGCTGGGGTGTGCGTTTAACGTCGACCGATTACCACCGGAAACGATGGCCCTACAACTTCACAGCCGGTTAGGACTATCGCGCGCAAAAGCAGAACACGTTTTCCAGTGTGCGAAGTTTCTTGACGGCATGTTGATCCGCATGGTGGGAATGTGGGCTTACGGGTCCTCCGTCGCGCACCTAACAGTGGTAGCTGTCAGGTTATACGAAAATGTCGACTGGTTGCGCTTTTTGAACAAGGTCGGGCTCTCCGTTCTCAATTTTTGCGGTTACGCCAACTCACACGTGGCGGAACTTATTAAGCTGAACAAATTGGACAACAACCAACTGTACAAGTTGGCGTTTTGTTCCCAAGTCCTTGATGCTCATGATCCCTGGGTGGCTGCTGTGCGGACGGCGCGGAGTTGCTCCGGAAAGTGGTCGTGTTTAACCGGTCAAGACGACATTTTGAGCACGATCACAACAAAGGTGCCTATTTTCGGCCCCCAAGGTTTCAGTGCTGCTGATATCCAGAAAGTGAATGCTATTCACTATGCCGATCGTGTTCTGGAGGACAAGATCGCGGCCTCTACTATCGGGGCGCAGCCGCTTGTGACGACGCCACCGGGACCAAGTGACACTGTAGTGTCGCAGCTCCACCGCCTGTTCCCGATGCCACATGTCAGTGCCGGTGCTGTCACGCCGCAGGACCTCAAGGGCGCCGTTGTGATCACCCGCTGCCCGGCGACTAGCGGCGCTGTCGCTCTGAATAGCGAGGGGCAAATTCTTTGGGCAGTGAATTGTTACGACTTTGCCGACATCCCCGACCCCGCCACTGCCGCTGATCTCCGTTTTTTGACCTGTGCTTCCAGCTCGATGGAGCATTTGTTGCTCCTTACGGACGTTATCCAGCGCAGGCCCGCGTTGGTGATCGAAGGCGTCCAGGTGAACGCGAGGATCAAAAACACCGGAACATACCGAAATTTTTGGTCATCCTGCTCCGCTTGGTCCGGGCGGCTGTGGCTCTACCAGCAGCAAGTAAAAGCAGTCAACATTTACCAACACCCCGATCTCGACGATTCCAATCGATACACGGTACCCGCTGCGGTTACCGAGATTGCGGGGCGAGATGCGTTTGTCCAGTGGCCCAAACGCAGTTTCAAAATGCCGCTGGTCCTCAAATCTATCAAAGACAAAATCCATAAGTACCGTCTGGCGAAACTGGTGCGCGAGGGGATGGAGAAGCTCGCTTCGCAAACACCTGGGAATGACAAGGAGAGCGAGACCGACCCTGCCCCGAAGCGGCAGCGCACCGGTGCCGGAGTGTCCCAAGCTGTTGCTAGTGACTCCCAATCGATACCGCCCCCGAATACCCAGGACCCGTCGGGCTAACGGCACGCACAGGAGCACCCTGATTTGGTCATCAAGCAGCGCCACGATGTACATGGCTGCGGATTATTTGGTTAAAGTTTATGTATCTTCATGTTTGTGCTTCAAAAGATTTCTGTTATTGCTCAGCAGATATCCTGTTCAAAAATTGATAATGAGCTACTGTGTCTGTTATCGTTTGGCTGCGCACAATTCAAAAACCAGCTCTCGCCTCGCCATGCCCCTCGCATTTATTGATGTTCACCCCACCTATACAAACTTCCTCTCCAGGACGTTGTAGATGGGTTTTTTTTTATGTTGTCTTCTATGCACATGGATATGCAGAGCGGGTGTGGTTGAGCACGAGTTTGTCATGTGTGCCTAGGGTGAATTTGAGGTGATTGAGATAATAAACGCCGCCAGTTCTTGTATGAGTTTGATTGTCAGACATGTAAAGAGACGTGATTGTGACAGGAGGACGAAGAGACCTGTGGCGCTTTCATTCGTTTGTGTGTTGTCGTTGTTGCTTCCGTAAGATTATTTTCACGCGGACATCGCTCGCTAACGCGGACCTGCAGCGATTACGCGGATTCGCCGTCCCGGGCGTTTACTACGTTTTCCGCTACCGACACATTTCCAAGCTCCATCGACAAGACCATGATGACTCGATGCTACCCGGTGTTAGGGATGTGGCGGCCCGACTGCTTTGGCGCCCCCGGTGGAAAATATCGACCCGCGCGGAAGGATGCAGTTAGATTGTAGTACCTACCGGACCCGCTTAGGTTTCTAATTTCTAAGTCTATGACCCTACTACTTTCCTTAGTTTTACATTAGTATTGTTTGAAATGTCGGGTTATCTGTGTTGAGTATTGTGTACGGGTGGTATACTCCATTTTTCTGGTACTTTACTTTTCCAACCGCCACGCCTTGTCCCCATGCTACGCTAGTTTTTTCATCCCGAAATCACAAGAAATTTCGACGAAAACGGCTCATTTTTCTGTTTCTGTACGCATCGCCTGGTCCCGCTCTAAAATAAGTGCTTTGAGTTTCTGCATCTCAAAACTAAGGAGTAGCCCCCACTACAAGATGGTCTTCGCGCTTGCTCTTCACTGGATTCAGTATCAGATGGTTTTGCCGCTGTGCCCGACGCTACTCTACGATCGCGGGGGTTATCGGTTTCCCGGCCTTCCTCCAGATTACCGTCCTGGGAAAGTAATCACCACCACCGCCCCCGAGCGGTTTCTTGCCCTTCGGCATCTTCCCCGCGCAACCCGTCTAAGGGCAGAACGCCATCGGTGGTGCCCATCATCTGCAGTTACGAAGCGGCGCGCCGCAGTTTTCTACGAAGAGGTGAGTTGCGCAGCGGTGTGCTCCCCTCGGTCGTCAGGTCCAGGATAGTGTGGGCCTTCTACACCTCCCGATGGGGGTGAGATGCCGGGTTCGCGACTCGCCGGAGATCTTTTGAGCTACGTCTGGCATGCACCTGCACAAGGGCCGACTGGACAGATGCGGAACGACCTTGAAGTTGCAGCGCACGATACCCGGCTGTCGCAGTACATCTCGACGCTGCGCCTCCACCATGCTGCACTACTCCGCCTAAAACTGACTACCCCGCAATTATGTGCACTCACACGGAATAAACTGAGGTTGAAACTTGTCATGCGCGTCAGCGGATTAAACTGAAGTTGGAATTTGTCATGCGCGTCAGCCCTGTAGTAGGACTTTCTCTTTTTCTGTATTTGACTACGCCGTTATCATTGGGCTAGGGCCGTGTTTCCATTTCTGCAGCACAACCAATCTCGTGTAGATTTTCCCCGACCCGAATCCACGCTTTTCCTCTGCTGCTGCCTTTCGGTTGGACACTTCTTCTGAGTGCTCATCTGTTTGTCAGGGCTTATTTACATGCGCGTTGGATTCGGTGGTGCTGGAAAATGCGCCACGATGGCGGTTCCCCGTCGATGGTTGCCTTCTTCCTGCCCTGCCACCATCGGGCCCGATTGCTGTTTCATCCGATCCGGCGACGCTGCGGCGTTTTTTGGACGAGCCAGTTCTTGTTGATGAACCACCTTTCTTCATCGGGCCCAACTGCCGACCAGCTTCCGTCGTCGATCACCCTCTTGGCGGAGATCGTTTTCGCGCCGCAATACGAGATTCGGGCTGTCGCGCACACTCCCCGATCAGTAGCCGGTCGGGCGGGATTCATGCTGTCAAACAAGCCAAGCCAGCTACTTGACCTTTTTGGCGCTCTCGCGGTACTCGTCGACATCTCTCCGGTGGCGGTTACACCGGTGGTGACGATTTCTGCTGTGGTCGCCGTTCACGACAACATCGGGATTCGGCAAAAACGCGCCCACTGTTTTCCGACCCTCTCCTCGCCGCCGTTCCTGCCCAACCTGCTCTGCGGATCTTCTCTCGACGACCAGACCAGCAGTGGGCCCAGCCATCCGGTCGTCGCGCATCGTGGGTTCAACGGCCCCCATCCCATAGAGACCACTTAGAAATTATTTTTATCGTAGAGCACAAATTTTACAGCGGTCGCCCGTTTTGCATCGGCCGAGGTTGCACATGCGTCCGGAGTATTTTTCCACTGAAGTCCCTCGGCATGGGTCATATGATGTTCTTCGCCAGGTCGCGCAGCCTCTATTAATGCGATTCGGGTCGATCGCGCCCTACGGCTAGTATCTGTGATCCAGTTCGACCGTATATTTCGGGGGGCAGTAACGTGAAGGAAAAGCGTCCTTTCGGGGGCGCCTAGTAACCACGCAAACACGAACCTGATTAACGCCCCCTATGGGTAACTATCTCCATACACAGTGGTCTCGCCCTATCTTTACTATTTTTCAGTGCAGCGGCTTACTGCACTTATCGCCCTACGGAGACTGTGATCTGGCCTCCCTCTACCTCCCCTGGTGGACGTCTGCCGCGGCTTACGGCTCTAGACGTTAACTAGGATCAGTGCGCTGTGCGGGTTTAGGGTTTTGAAATTAATTTTGTATCTCCCACTGCTGCATGCACCTGCTGCAAGAACTTGTCATGCAAAACAACCTTCGGGTTGTTCCCGCGCTTCAGGAGTAGTCCTGTTGCGTGAGGGCGGCAGAAGATGAAAAAAGGTGTTGGTTTAGGGGGTTGAAAATGTTTCTGCATGTGTGATGCAAAAGACAAAAAGAAGTTCGCGCGTGGGAGCGCATTATTAAGCACAGCGGGCGGGTGCCGTTCCCGCCGTCACACAATCATTGAAAATTGAAAATTGAAATTGATGAAATTGGGGGCCGGGCAAAAAAAAAAAAATCCCCATCCTGACTCTGGTGTGGGTACGTTTTTACATATGATAGCCTGGATTACATGATCACGCTCGTAAACGGGTTCGACGGAATCCCCCGCAGCCGGACGCTGTCCATCATTGTCGAGCGCAACTTCATGTCGGAGTGCTTGCGCAAGAGCCACTTCTCCAAGTGGGAGCTGATCGCGGGGAAGCTTTCCGACTACAAGGACGCGCTGTGGAACTGCTGGCACGCGGCCAACAGCAGCGCCTTTTTCCCCACCAGTCCCTTCAACATGATGTACGCACGCAAATTCGAGGACAGCCGGCTGAACCCGCAGGAGCGCACAAACTTCCTCCGCAGCTACCTGTCGGTGGGCGACCAGCTTGTGGTGAACGTGCAGCGCTTGGTGGTGGATACCACGGCGAGTGAGGACGGGCTTTTGTTGACAAAAGGGGACGTCGTCACCGTAGCCGACGCGCCGGGCCGCAACGGAATCTGGGTGCGGATCACCGTCACATTGTTCCCCCGTCGAGCAGGGCGGGAACAGCATCAAGGC
Organism: Amoebophrya sp. A120; assembly: GCA_905178155.1. Lineage (NCBI taxonomy): Eukaryota > Dinophyceae > Syndiniales > Amoebophryaceae > Amoebophrya > Amoebophrya sp. A120. The sequence goes on along the minus strand of CAJINV010000001.1, from coordinate 8,216,434 downwards.
GACAAAGAGGATCGGGCGCACATGACTACAACGAGCCTTCAGAAGAGAGAGAGAATATCCGAGGAAACTGCGTCCTTCAGGGGGAGCAGTACCGACGGAGAGGACGATGAAGAAGATCGCGACTTTCTGGATCCCGCAGTGATTCTGAACGCAGAGAGACATGAAGTTGTTGCCTGTGAGGTTTTCCTCAGCTATTCCGACATATTGGCGTTTTTTGTGTGGCGCAACGCAGAGGAAGCCGTCCGCGGTGTGACGATGAGATCTATGGGGACCAGCCTGCTGAGCACGCAATCGTCGACGCAGGCGAACCTCGAGCAAACTTCGAAGGAGGTGGGAATAGTAAACGAGGAGAGTGAAGTGGAACAAGAAAGCGCCGAGAACAAGTCGAACCAGGGCACCCCGGGGCCTGTGCGTCGCTCATCCGCGGCCGGTGTGGCGAGGCAAGCGATCCCGAATAAGCCGGATCAACTGCCGTTACACAACCACAAGCGAAAGCTGTTCCAACGCCACGGCGCAAGGTCAAATATGCACTTGGATGAGGCTGATGTGCAAGCGTTCCTGCGAGTGTTTGCCGAGAACAAAAACGAGAACAAAGGGGACGGATCACGATCCGTCCACAGCACTTCTTCGGAGCTGCGATCGTCTCCAGGCACCAGCACTCGCACGAGCGCTGGCTCGTCCATAAAGTACGTAGCTGCCACGAAGCCTACGGGGCGCAAGTCCAAGACTCGTGTGGTTCCCGGCAACGCAAATGACTACAACATGGGTCCTGCTTCCGCCGGCACGGAAACTACTCGCAGCGAACCGAGAGAGCGCATTCGCGGAACCCAGGTGGCCTGGTTCGACCACCACGAACAGGAGGAACCCTACCTGCACGCGATGCCCGAAGGCTACGTACCCGGGCGCATTCTGCACATCCGCAAGAGGCTTTCGAAAGAGGAGAAGGGTGTGCTAGATCGCTCGGCGCGCAACGACTTCACGAACCTTTTGGAGACCGTATTCGGCGGGGACGAAGAACTACCGGGAGGGAGCAAGGATCCGGAACAGAACAATAAGGACGGAAAACACTGGTCGCGCACAACTGGCGCAGCTCCCATGGAGGACACGTCTACCGAAGAACATGCGACTACAAGAAAGGGAATCAGGGTAATTGAAAAGGCGTTGCAGAAGGAGAAGCGGTCTGTCTTTCTGGCGGACTCCAGCGAGAGCGGAAATGACGAGCAGAGTGCAGCGTCAGCGACCAAAACGGCTCGGGCCAGCCCCTTGTGGAGCAGCGGTGGCTTCGTGCAAAAGAGCACGTTCAGCGACCATGTTTTACGCATGCAGCGCACGACCAGCAGCACCGGGACGACCGCGGCCAGAAGTATCTCCGAGGAGAAGATCATGGTGAAAAGGCCACCGCGCAGCGAAAAAAGTGTCTTGCGAATGAATGCGCGACTCGTGGGTGACATCCTTGGCTCCGAACGGAACGAGGAAATAAGCGACGCGTGGTCGTCCGGGTCCGATCAGCCGCAAAGGCACGACTCTCCTCCTTCCCAGGATGAAGTAGACCATCCCGGAAAAGCAAAACCTAAAACGCTCGCGAAATCGTGGAGCCTCGCCGGCCTCAAGCGTTTCCGGCGGCGGGAGGCCGTTGGTACCTTGTTGAGGCGATCTGCAACTACGTGGACCATCCTGACGACGGCACTACAACGGATTCTGCAGTATCTTTTCCCCTTTCTATTTTCTCACGGTGAAGAGGTGGACGAGCTAGACCCGGACGGGCTGGAAACCGAGGACCCGGAGCCCTGTCAGCTTCGACCCACCGACCCAGAACTCACCAGAACCATCCTCGACGAAAATGATGAGGGTACTATACAATTGTTGGCTCCTCGTCCTCCGGAGCACCACGTTCACTTCCAGCATTTCCCAGAAAAGATGAATAAACCTCAACCTGATTTTTCACGAGGAGCAAGGATCCTGCGTGAACAGAATAGATAACGTTATTCATTGCTCAGCGTTCTTTTGCTGGCAAGTCCAAGTGTTGTTCTTTTTTCTTCGTTTCATCGTTTCAAAAATGGAAATAACAAAATGAATGCGCAGGACCTGCAGTAGGAGCACAAGCAGCAATAACAGCACGCCCGGTGCTCACGGGGCTGATCCACATCGCACGAAAAATTCCTTTGCACAAGATGATTTTGGGGGGCGACAACATGCTGAAGAATTTGGAACATGATGCCGTGGAGCGGCAAGAACTCATAGAAAAATACGGGCCTAATTACGAAGAAGTTCTGAACGCAAGACACAAAACAACACTGGACAGAAACGAGCTGCACAGCAAACGCACCCGCGCACTGCAGTCGGTTGCAAGTCACATGTCGAGTCTGCTCAGCAAACGGTCGAAAGAAACGGCGCTTCAGCGCACACAAAATCATGGGCCGAGTAACGACAGCCTCGATGACATTTACAGCGAGAAGCAGCAGCAGGCGCGGCGCGACGAGCGGACGGATCTGCTGCACACGTCGGTGCTCCAGAACATCTTCGGCGCACACCCAGACGAAGTTCTCGGAGGCGAATACGAATTACATGCCGATCATGCGCTGGCGCAAAAAGACTCCAGTCGAAACAGGCACCTGGAACTATTCAATGGAGCGACGAGGACGAATGGCGCGTCGGTCACAGAAGTAAGTCCGGAAGATCCGGCAGCTAATAGGCCAAAGAAGGGTATCTTCGCAAGACTGTTCGGGGGTTTTGGCGAAAATTCGCAACACTCCGGCGAGCAAGAGCCGCTGTCTTCGGGTGATGAAGTGGAGCGACTTTCAGATGAAGTTGCTGGTGGTACCAGGAGCATCCCTTCCACCCCTCGCGGGAAGCAGGTCGCGTTTCCGGACCACAATAAGGGCGCTTTTCCTTCGCAGAGAGGTCGTGGTGCTGGTGACTCTGCCGGGGCCACACGACTCGCGGTGGATTCGACGTTCAGGGGAGAAGATGATGAGCGGGAAGGAACATCGTTGCTGCACCTACAACAACCCAGTTCACAACTCTCGTCGATGAGGAGCAGTTTGAGCAGCTCGACAAGCGCTACCGCGGCTTCATCTCCCGCGCGAAAGAATAGCAACGATGCTCTCCTCGACTCCTCTAACGACGATTTTATCCGGCCGAGTATGATTGCGCGCCAATTGGAGGCTGAGCTGGACCTGGAGGAACGAATCGGCAGCGGGGAGGGCTACTACGCCGTCTGGGTTTCACACGCGGAGCTCAAGTTTTTGTACAACCGCCCAGAAGCCGTCACCGACCACCTAAAAATCTCACACGATGCCGGGCTGCGCTGCATATTTGAAGATTTCTTCTCGCACCTGATGCCCGCTCCAGATCGGAATGAGGACTACGACGGTGCTGCACCTGAACAAGAAGAAGCATTTGACCCAAACAGCCTCCTTGCCGCATCGTTCGGGCCAGATGAGGCAGATCTGCTAAACCGAGCAGACCCAGAATCCCACGTGCTGTCCCGCGCCAGCAGCATCGCAGGCCCGGAGCATGATGATGGTGAGCAGGCGCTAGTACAGCTGAAGGATGTAGATCCATTGATGAAGCACGTCCCACGGCCAAAAGTTGTCAACAGCAATGCTCCTGCCCCATTCGGTGAAGTAGATCCGACGGCAGAAGAAGTGGAAGACGACATAGCGCGGCAAACATCAAAGCCGCGCAAAAGTACAGCGACTGAGAGATCGTCGCTATCCCGAGTAACTACGGAGTCAACTAGTACAGCAGCATCCTATAATCGCGGTCGCATTTCCACCCAAGTCGCATCATCTTCGATGACGAGCAAAAACCGCAACAAAGAGAATCGCGGCAACAGAGTAGATGCGGCAGCAGAGAGAGCCGCAGGCCGCTCTGTAGTTCCAGGACCGGATTTAATCCCGTCCGCCACCATCGTGACGACCGCGTTTAGTGAAAGCGAACAGCGAATGAAAGAGAAGGTCGTCAAGGTGCCCCCGGTGCCGATGCCGACGGTTCCACCAACCTTGCCGTCGGTGCCTCCGTCAAGAAAGGAAGATGTTGTTGCGCCATCAGGCGACACAGTCAAGCGCGCCTCTTTCGCACCTGGTGGCAACCCACTGGCGCAGGAAGAAGAAATCCCCACATCTGGAAGGAAGCTTCGCGCAATCTCACCACGAAACAACAAATGAAATGGCTGACGACCGTCGCTATGTCTTTTGAAAATCAGAAGTGTTATGGAATGTACTTGCGCGTTCGTCTCGGTTTCAAGAACTAGAAATTGCTCTTACGTACTGGTACTTGCACAGCTGCCGCGCACTTTCGTGGCAGGTGGTGCTGCAAAGAAATCGCGGAATTTGTGAAAGTACCAAGTACGTGGTATCAAGCAAAGATATAAAATTTTTGGTACTGTTTGTGTTAGTGCTGCGAGATGCGGAGTGCAAGACCGCATACATCAACCAAAGAAATAGCTGCAGAAGATGAATAGCTGTTACAGCGAGTGCATGACATGCACTCGCTGTATCAACATGGCGATGGTGTCGAGAACGCGTGGGCCAGAAGTTCCGGTCCACGTATTCTCGCGATATCGAAAGAAGGCGTGGCGCTTACCACTTAGTGGTTGCCTGTTAGTCACCAGGTGAATACGAATCCGATTCGTACACGAGGAATATTGAACAGATTCGCGCGTAACAACCATAAAAAGTATGGCCATGATCAAACAAGAATCGTCGCTTTTGTTCTTCGTTGGCACTTTTCGTTTTCGTTTGCATCTGCCATCGTTAATAGAGCAAGCGGAGATTTTTTCTTCGATTACAGCTTCGATCTGTTCAAACATCGTGGTCCCGCTCGTTTCTTGGAAATCGCTTCGCATGATTCGTTTCTGCTAGTAGCTTCCGGTTATTATCGCCCTTTTTCTACTTGGTCGTTTTCACATGTTCTGATTGTCCACGTGCGAGTGTTCGAATTCGAAACCTCCTGCATCCAACGTAGCGTAGCATAGATAGCGATGGGGATGGCTCCTGGTTCCTTAAGTGGAAGGCTCTTGAATTTCAAGTCAGCTGCAACAAATTTTCTGTATCTGTATCCATAGAGTCAAAATTGCGAACCAAATCAAAAGATGCCTCCGTGTCGTTGCTTGCGTCGACGTTGGAAGCTGTGGGCAAATGACGAAGTCTGGAGCTTTGCCCTGCTGTGGGTGGGCTTGGACATCCTCAAGCTGTTCACAGTCTCCATTTTCTTCGTCTATGGTTGCGTGCTCGGGTGGACAGGGTACATTGATTTACGCTTTATTTTTGGACATCTCTTCCTCGAATGCATTCAGTGCGCATTTTACAAACATAGGATTTGCGCAAAGGGAAAGGGGAACATCGAATAACACAAATAAACAGGATCATGTTCTTCCTGGCACTTTCCGCGTTGTTGGTTGATCTCTGGTTCGGGCACTGGTCTAAGCAGGGCTGGATCAATGACCGCGAGGACCAGCGGAAGGGTATGAACTTGCTTCTCGGCCTGCGCTACATAAACGAGGTGTTGTTCCTTGTGATACTGCTAACGCTGCTGCTAGCGCCCACCTACAGCGTCCGTTCGGTGTGTGAGCCTTCGTTACAGCCCGACCAAGTGAACGACTTCTTTATTGGCCAAGACCGCACCACCTTTGTCTACGAGTGCAGCGATGGACAGACAGTGACCTTTCAAAAGGATTCCGTTACTGGGAAGGTGAACCTACCCCCAGAGGACAAGGTGAAGTGCTACTTGGTGCAGACCGGCGGCTGGTTGGCCTTGTTTTTGGCGGTTTTGACCTTTTACATGTTGGGCTCCGCCACGTTTTGCCTGGCGGCCATGGTCTTCCTTTCGGAGTACGCGTACGCGGATGCGCAGACGGAGTATGAATTCAAAGAAAAGCTGCACGGGCTTATTACGAGCGAAGATTTGATAACGCGCACGATAGAGGAGCGCGAGGGCTTCACCCGGTTGCTGGACAACCTGTACCGGTTTTTGCGTTGCTTCCTCCGTTTTTACGGGGTGCCGGACAAGAACGTGGACCTGATGCAGCGCACCGTGGTGGGTTTCCTCGGGGTGCACAATTTGACGCTCGGAGACATCCGCGTCGGGAGAACCTTGGCCCAGGGAGTCCCCTTCGCCGGATCGTTGCCTTGCGCGCACCTGACCCGGGGGCAGCCGGTTAGCAGAAGGGAGGACTTTGACGAAATCAACTTCATCCTCACCTTCGTATCCTATGGCTGGCTTGCCTACGGCTACGACGAAAAGAGGGAGCCGGACAAACCCGTCGCCAGTTGCTTTCGCGTGTGTTGCCGTTGTTGCACGCGATGCTGCCGGCGGGTCGCGGCTCGCGTGCGGGACTTACAAGTTGTCGGGGAAAGACAAGCGCAGATGGGCAGAGGAGAAAGAGCCGAAGCAGACCCTGCGGTCTTGTCGGACGAGAACGATGAGGGCGAGGAGGCTGCTGCACCAAAGTCGCGCCGGTCGAAGCGAGCCGATCGGAAGTTTGAGCGGGATATGGAGGCTTACCTGAAGCTTTTGCAGTTGCGACAAAAACGAATGTTTGAGGCATCGACCGCCCAAGCCCAACAAGGAGGACCAAGCGCAACTTCGCGCAGTCTCGCCCCGGCCGCACACACAGCAACGGCCACAATTCGAAGCACGAAAAAAAGCAGAGCGAAAAACTTCACTGCCTCTCGGCGGGATTTGATGATGACCGCAAATCGTGACCAGATTGCTGCCCACGGGAACCAGTCGCAAGGTCCTGAGGGCGAGGCGATGCCTGGCGAAGCCGCATTGGGACGATTAGCAGAGGAGGGCGGCGAAGATGGTCCTCCGGATGCAGCTGCCATAGTACAAACGGGCGGTACGGGCGGGAGTAGCTCATCCTCATCTTCCGTATGTTGGCCGATGGGAGAGAGGGATGCGCAACACGAGGAAATTGTTGACGCTGACGTTCTCGACCGGCGCCATCCGCTTCAGCGAAAGTCCACGATCTTTGATGCTGAGGAAAATCATCACGCAATCTCCTCTTCTGCCAGAACAAGCAAGGAAAATGGCGCCATTGAACAACAGAGTCCACACAAACAAGACGAATTACGGAATCGTGGTTCTCGCAGGAAGAGCGCCGGCGCGAGATCAAGCGCAGCCGCCGCTGAAGGCATAGTACGAGATGGATTCATTACAACGAAGAGGCTCGGACGTGAAGACGAAGACGCGACAGAAGACGATTTTTATGCCGGTAATGGACTGCACCCAGGTCTTCATAGCACGACAGGACAGTCAAAATCTCGCGGCGTTCGCTGGAGCGAAGACACGACGACGCCCCGCGTTCGCGAATCCAGGAACACGATCGACCTGGAGGACGAAGATTTGTCCATGGACATATTGGACCGCATATTCGAACCCGCTCCCTCGAAAATGTCTTCCCCAAGTCGTCCTCCACGATCGAAGATTCGAAAGCCCCTGGGAACTGCCGCATCGGGGACTAGTGGAAAGCAAACGGAACAGCACTTCGACCTCTTTCGCCTGGCGGACACCATGTTCAATCTGAATGCTGCAGACGACGGGACTGATAATGTTGCGGCCGCGCCTGACGGTATCGGCGCGCGCGGGGAGACGCGCGAGGAAGAACTTTTTTCGCAGCAGCCGGCACAACTTGGACAGAGTGCTCAACCACAGTTGTCGACGCGGAGAAACGTGGGCAACCGTCTGTTCCGCTTCGGGAGCAGCTTCGACGTTGCGAGAACTACTGCTCCGGCAGGGGCCATCCAATCCCGACCTGGTGCCGACACAACTCCACCAAGTGCGAGAAGTAGCGTGCGCCGCGGTCCCGGCAATTTCGACCCAGCATTTTCGTCAACTGGCACTGCGCGGCCGCAACCGCTCCCGCAGCGCGGCCAGGCCGCATTTCCCCCGACCTCCGACAGGGGCACCAGTACAACGACGGCCTCGCATGATACTGCAAGTCTGCAGGACCACGACCCTGACAGCACTCCCGGCGGTACCCGGCGACCGTCCTCCGTGTTCGCGACCCCCGTGTATGCGGGCGAAGAGTTGAAGATCGAGCTGCTCTACGTAAACACCACGGTCGTGGGGGCGCAGCAGGGGGTCTACTTCGTCGTGATGGACCACTTCACGCGGTCTTGCGTGATTGGTTTCCGGGGGTCCGTTATTAAATGTAAAAATGTCTGGGTCTGGAAGAATGCAACTTGTGATGCTGCATTTGGATTCCAAAAAAATCTGTCTTGCATGAGTACCAAAGGGAATGTAATTTTTGCTACGCGGAGAGGGCATTTGTCATGCGGAATAGGCATCAAAAAGCTCTCAAAAAATCTGTGATGCTAGGGCATGCATCACAGATATCAGGGCTCATGCAAAACGTGCATGACAAGGGTCAGAATCTTCCAGACCCAGACATTTTTACATTTGATATCCGTCGACCTCGGGGACTGGATCACGAACGGGCAGCTTTTGATGGAAAAACTCACGGAGGATGCGGACGACGACGAGACTGTACACGCCGGGTTTTTGCTCTGCGCGCGGACGACGCTGAAGGAGATGGAGGAGAAGTTAGACTTCCCGAAATTTATCCCCGCGAACTACGGCATTGTTTGCGTTGGGCATTCCCTCGGTGCGGGCAACAGTGCGGCCATGGGACTTTTGCTTTCGCGGAAGTTTCCGGAGCTGTTGGAGCAACACCGGCTGCGGTGCCTGCTGATCGCGCCCCCGGGGTCTGTCTGCTCGCTCCGCTTGGCCAAGGAATCGGAACAGTACATGGTCTCGATCATCAACGACATGGATGGTGTGCCGCGCGCACGCCCTTTGATGATGGTGGCCTGGCGGAACTTCTATTTGCGACTGCTGAAAAACGCGAAGCTGTCCAAGTACGAGATTTCGCAGCTGTCCACGAAAGAGGAGCGGGTCAGGCTGCGGGCGCGTTTGTACGACTTGTGGCACCGTGCGAACAGCGCGGATATCAAATGTAAAAATGTCTGGGTCTGGAAGATTGCGAGATTTGTCATGCTTGTCTGGCATGACCAAAAAGTTTGTGATGCGTGTCCAAGAAGAGACCGTTTTGCCTGTCATGCAAAAACGCAGTTTGTCATGCGAAAAACGCAACACAAAGAAGCGTACATATTTCTCATGCTTGCCTGTGCATTACAGAGCATTCACTATTCCCAACGCAGCACTACAAGTTTCCAGACCCAGACATATTTGCAATTGATAGCGGACTTCAATCCCATGTCCCCCTTCAACGTGCTCGCGTATTACAATGAAAAATGCCCCCAGCCCCAAAGTTGCAGCAATTTGTGATGCAAAGTTTCCAAATGAAAACTTTTTGTCATGCATGAAAGGACTATGCTTCTTTCTGATGCAGAGCCTAGGCGTATATCGCATTGCTTGCATGACAAGCGCCACGCTTGCTGGGATCTTGCGCAATACAAATTTTTTCTATAATTCACGATTGGAAATCTGTCATGCTGATAGATGCAAGAGGGCGAATTTTTCATCATTTGCAAAGGTTTGCAATACAAATGCTCCCAAGTTCGGGGGTGGTGGCATTTTTCATTGTAATATCGCGTCTCGCCAGTTCGGCAAGGTCGCCTGGAAGTCCTGTGCGGAGGTCATCGATGCCGCCAAGGAGCTGTTGCGCGTTGGCGATGTCCTCGTGTGTGCGGTAGAGCAGTGCGTCGTGGAGCACGTGCACTTGCCGGCTTCTGTTCTACAAAGGGGCAACCGGGGCCGGATTTTGGATGTGCGGGAAAACACGATGGGGGTTTATGTGGAGTTTGAATCCACGGTTCCGCTCGAGCAGTTGCTGACCGGGGACGGCGATCTGGTGGACTCGAGGATCAGCCAGCACCTAGCCAGGCTATCCTATGCTGACGCAATGAGTGGCGAGAAGCACAACTACAACTCGGGAATAGAAGTAGAGAACAAAACCGATTACGCACCGTATGCTCCCCAACAGATGATGAACAGGGACGGTTTAGTTTCTGCTACTTCTGCTCAAGCTTTCACTTACGAACGGGCGACGGGGCAGCGGACGACGAAGAATGCAAAGACCAAATTCGAGTTTTTCCTTTCTTGGGACGACATGGTGCTGCATTTTAACGTTGCGTTGGACACTCCGAGAATCAAACAGATGTTGGACGAGATGGAGCAGCTAATGGAGAACGTGCGCGCCGGTGCCTTCATCGACGAGAGCAGCAAGTGCCACAGCATGACTTTCGTGCAATTCGTGGCGTTCTGCACAGACTACGAAAGAACACAGAAGGAAATAAAGGCGAGAAATAAAGGACGAGGGCGGGACAAGTCGAATTCTAGTGAGCAAGAGATGAAAATGAAATTGAGCCGAACCCGATCTGCAGAGCCGCCAAGAACTCTGGGGGTGACCGATGCGCAGCTGCAGGAAGCGCTGAGGATGCGCGCCGGAGCCTGCAGACGCTTGCGCTACGGCCCCGTATTCCTGGACAAACTGGTGGAGCGGGTTCGCGGCCGAGGCTACTTTGCTAAACAGCAATCCGCGGACTTGCTCCGGACGTTTAGCGAGCGAAGTAAAAATCGGAGTAGTAGTCTGGATGCGCGGCGAAAGAAGCACACTGCCATGCCCGTGACGACGCCCCGTATGGGGATGACCCCTCGAAGAAGTGCGGTGATCGACGCAGATGAGACGGACTCCAATCCGCCCTCGGAGCGCGATGGCGACGCACTTTTTCTCGGCAACCTCCAAGAAACAGTCCGGTCTACAGCCGCGCCGTTGCTACGGGGGTTCGTGCAAGACGACCCAGAACAAGATGAGCGTCAATTACTCAGCGCTTTGCACGAGGATGCACTGACATACCCAAACGTCAACGAGGACATGGTGGTTTCAGATCCGTTCCTAGCTGGGGGAAACGGGGACGCCTGGACGCCGGGTCGGCTGTTGCACTTGCGCCGCCGGCGGACGCCGGAGGAGAACGTCGCACTGATTCGGGCCGCTGGCAACGACTTCGGACCGGTGCTGGAATCTGTAGCGCCGGGTGCCACAACAGAGTTCTTGACGCAAGGCGATCCAGAGACGGCGCAGCGTGCCCAGACGTTCGGGAGCAGTGCCATGAACTACCGTCCAAGCACGCTGGTGAGCAGAGGGATGATGAACGCAACGGAGGAATTTACTCCGCCTTTCGACGATGCACGATCGGATCGCCTGACGACCGAGACCATCGACGTGGAAGATGGCCCTTTTGCGGTGTCTCCCGCAAACTGGCGACGCGATAGGAAGCACCTGAACAGCGTCCGTAGCCGCGGCTTGCACGGCGGAGAAAAACCAGCAGAGCACAGCAGTGATTCGAGCAGCTCGAGCGAACCGCAGAACTTCAACGACTGGGACGCGGTTATGATGGGCGACGCGCAGCATCGGCGTGCAGCGGCGCAGCATGATGTCCTTGGGGGCGGTGGTGCGTGGAACTGGCTCAAGCAAAACATCCTGGGTTTCGAGGAGCACATGGTGCCACTCTCTCGAAAAGAAGACGACCGTGCGGAGACCGCCCGTTTGCGGGTTATGGACCCGAAGATCGCAGAGCTCATGCTAGATGAGCATTGGCACTTGCACATGGATGCGAACAACGACCAACTTCTTGGCCCAAAGATTCAGGTGACAAACGCTGCTGATTCCGGCGATCGTCCACTGGCCTCTTCGCTCAGCTTACCATCATCCAAGCATCCGCTTGGGAGTGGCCCTACGAGGACCTCTGGCAGAGGAGTAGGTTATACTGGAACTACCAGCCCTACAAGAAGCGCGAAGACAACAAGAACAGAGGCAACATCGACGAAGGGGCGGACGATGCAGATTCTAACGAGCCCGATGACTGCAATGCGGGACCGGATTGGGCGAGCCGACGCTCGCGCGCTTTTCGGTGGCGGCGTGGTCCGGCCGGCGGACGGGCAGGGCAACCCAAGCCCCGTACTGGGGGGGCTTCTCAACTGGGGCGCCGGGGACCCGCCGGCGTCCGGAACGCCGAGTGAGCCGCATTCGGCTTTTACTAGCTACCCCGCCGGACCGTACAGCCCCTTGCCCCGCCCGCAGCGGTTGCCAGCGTCACGCGTGGACGAAGCCATATTGTCCCAATTGGAGGAACTGGCCCGGCCGGGGCGGGTTGAGAGCGACCGGCAGTCGATGCGCAGCCTGACCGTTGCGGACCACGGTAGCATGCTGCTGAACATGACGGAGCAACACCCGGAATCCAGGTTTCTCATAGGCAGTGACGAAGAAGTCGCCAGGAGAGAGCGGATCAGGGAGAAGAAGCTGAAAAATGTGAACGCGCTGGGTCTGGTCAGCGGAGAAAGCCACGCCACGATCGAAAGTAGGAAACAACACCAGGAAGTAGAGCTGGCGGCTTTACACTTGCAGCCCACAAGCGTCCGCACAAGTACCTTTGGCGATCTTCATGCGGGCGGGAAAGTAGGTGTCGGCGACGCTAGTAACGAGAATACGGGCAGAGCCGGTGGTCCGTCCGCCGCGGTCCAGATTTCCAAACTGCACTCCCGTCCCGAGTCCGTTCGGTCGGTCCAGATCCCGGAGCCGAGTGTCATCATTTCTGAGAAGGAGGCAGAAAACCCGGACGAGCCGCCGCGCGAATGGTACGCGGTGTGGATCACAAGGGAGGAATTGAATTTCACCCACGCTCGCCCGCAGGTGTACTCGGACCATAGCCAGAGCTCCCACGAGGAAAGCCTGCGATTCATTTTCAAGGTGTTTTTCGCGGAGGAGGGGCACGTTGAACCCGAATACCCGCGCACTGCGGAGCACGAGGCCACGGAGTTTCTGCTACACGACGAAATTCTCGACACGGACTTTGACGACGAAAATCCGGCCGCACTGCCTGCGTTGAAGGGTGTGAATCGCGAGGATTTCGTCCCTGGGAATAAAGACATCTACGAAGATCTCGTCCTAGTGAAGAGCATGCAGCAGCGGCTGGACGAGGCAAATCGGGCAACGCGCGGGGCGCCAAGGGAAGATGTTGCGAGGCCGTCAGCTGCGGAGCGAGAAATGGCGCACGGAGGTTTGTTGGGGGGCACTACTGATGAACTCAGTAGTGGTCGCCAACAGCATCCTCTCGGGGATCAGAAGCTCATGGAACACATGGAGCGGGATTACGATTCTGGTGCGTACGCCACTGTGGACGAAAAACCGGATCACGAACTGCTGATCCCAAAAACAGAGGAAATGAAGCAAATTGATAAAGAGCGGGCAAAGCAAGAAGCGGACGAAATCAACGAAAGATCCAGCATGAACCGCTCGCCCGATAAAGCTCTTTTCTTCTAAATTAGAGGCGTACGCAGCATGCAGCAGTCTGCCCGTTGCACATTGCAGGAAGCCAGCGAATAAGGTAGATTTCTGTTTCGCGAGTGCGAGATGAACTACGACTACTTACAACGTGTCTGTTTCATCGTTTCGAAATGAACAGGCCAAGCAAACAGCAAAGCGTTCTAGCGCTGCACTTTCTGAATACGAGACCAGACGCGAGTCCCTGGTGAGACAAGTGTGTTTTCAAGTCGTGACTCAAATACCTCTCTCATTTTTAACCCCTTCATCCACTTCACTTCTATGCATTCGGTTTCAGTTACACGAAAAGATCACTTTTCCATTTGCGTGCGATGCGCTTTTGACGATCGAGAGACACTAGTTAGTATCTGTCTGAGATCGAGCATGGACGCACAGGTGTCTCGATCTGCTAGCAGACTGAGCATTCAATCCGTCACGAATCGGACGAGTCGCCAACGTCTTCTTCGTTCTTGGCGATCAAGCTGCGCGAGTCAATAGATCCATTTTTACCCAAGTTCTAGTAGTAGACTCCAGGATCAGAAGAACAAAATGCGAACCTAAAGCCAGTTTCCTGGCGTCGCGACCACAGTTCTCTTTACGACTGTGCATTTCTCTTATTGGTTGCGTTGCAGCAGCAGCTATCGCCATGACGCTGTGGGGTGGGCTCTCGTCGGGTTTCAAGAACCTGCAGGACACATTGCAGGATACCCAGTCCAAGTTGCAAGAATCTTTCGCGGGCCTTTCCGAGGATCCATTTCCAGTGCCAGACTTCCAGAAAGTGTATTCGAAAATAGTCTAGTGCTTTTTGTTTTGATTTGATGCCTTCCGTAGATTCAGCTTTTCTTTTTTGTGCATTCGCATCTACCCTGCCATGAACATGAAGATGTTGATGGACATACTTAAAAAACAAACTCACAGCACGTCGAACCAGAGTACGAGCGGGATCAATACCAACGGAATCCCGATTCCACCCGGCGCGGGGGTCATTTCAGGGTCCTCCAATGGCCAGCCGCTGCCACCAGGTGGCTTCAGTAAGCCGGATGACGCGGAAGACCAAGCTCTCAATGCCTATATACAGTCCCAATATGGGCCACAACAGCCAAGACTCCCGCGCTCGGGCTCCTCACAGTCCGGGATCGCATCGTCAGCGGGAGGCACAGTATCGTCGACCGCCAGCGCTGCGCCGGGAGGAGCATCTTCTTCCATTCCAGGGCTTGCAGGGGCCACGGTCGCCGCCTCGTCCTCCACCGCGGGTCGGCAGCCATTATTCGGCGGCGGGTCCTCGTCTCTTGCGGGAGCTGGAACCCCCAGCGGTAGCGCTGGAACCCCCAATTCGCTGGGCGCAACTGCCGGCGCGACGCCAAATAATCTAGGGTCGCTTGCTAGCGCAAGCTCTTTTCCACCACCGCTGCCACAATCTACGTCCGTCTCGTCTGCTGGCTCCGCACCGCCGCCGCCTCCCCCCGTCGTGCCTGCGGCTTCAAGCAGTGATACAAAGCTGGATCTCGCAAGTGGTATCGCATCATCCATGCCTGGTGCGCCAGCCTCGCCCTTCGCGCCGGCGGCACGGACGCAATCAGAAACCGCTGCAAGAACCTCGACCACTGCAAAGAATGAAGCAGCAGTCCCCTCTCAAGCCCAACCTCCTCCACCCCCAAATCCAAGCGCAACATCCCCACAGCCTCCACCAATCGATACCACGGGGAAAGAGGCGGCGCAAAGTGCAGCGCTCATAACGCCGTCCGCTTCGAGTATGCCGCTCGGACACATGCCAGCGAGCGCAGGCACTGCAGTGGCCTCTATTGCCGCGCAGAATCTTGGCACGCCGAACTCCACCGCAATTGGAAGCATCGCTATGCAGCCAGGATCGGCGACGTCTCCTCACAGTGCCATGATGCAGGCGAAAAATGCAGTAAGCACGACAGGGGCACTGTTTCCAGGCTCGATGACAGCAGTGCCAGGCTCCGGGGCTGCGCCTTCGCAGCTCCGTCCGAACACCACCCTGAAACCTCCAGAGCATCCCCTAGACCCTGCGGCGGCTACCATGAGCAGCTTTCTGCAGATGCAGCTGACCGAGGCGCAGGCGAAGATCCGGCAGCAAGAGCAGCGGGTGTCGCAGCTACAGCATCAAAATCAGCTGTGGCAGGAGCAGCTGCAGCAAACGAACCAACTGCACTCGCAGCTTAAGGAGAAGTTTCGGGACCAGGAAAACCAGCTGCGGCAGGCGAAAGAAAACCGCATCGAGGGCCAGGCGTCGGAGAATATCGCGCAGCGATACAAGCAGGAGGCGGAGGAGATGAAATCTGCGTTCGAAGCTTTCCGGTCTCAGGTCGAGGAAGAGAGGATGGAAACACAGAAGCAAGTATACCATGCATAGATTTTTGTGCCAAATGAAGCTGCACTCAGTTTGGTTTCGTTTCAACTCGCGTTCGAATCCTTGGGATGTTCCTCGAAATTCTTATGGCAGGTGAAGGGGCTGGAGACCAACAACTTGCAGCTGCAGAACAGGCTGGACCGCCAGATTCAAAAGATGCGGGACTTGGAAGCGAATTATGCACAAGCCTCCGCACCGCTCCAGCGACGACTCGCGGAGCTGGAAGCGAATGCAAAATCCAATACCTACGAGCTGCACCAAACTATCGACGAGCTGAATACCGACCTGGTGCTGCAAAAGGAGAAAAGGGCGGAGCTGGAAAAGGTACTCACACTCTTGTTCAATGTGAGCTGGATGGTTTTCTTCTCACGCAAAGTTTCGCTTCACTGTCATCACCAAGTAGAAAGAAACTGCATGGGGTGGAACTAATTCGAATGCGTCGACGAAATCTGAATCTGATGTCACATCAGGAAGTCATACGTTGGCGGGAGCAAGTTACGGAAGCGCAGTCCGTTGTCGTAGAGCGGGAAACCGAGATTCGCGATATCAAAGCCTCCGAGCGCCTCGAGGTTGAAACTCTGAAACGCGCCCTGGCGCAATTACAGCAACAAGTTTCATCGGCAGCTGCTGCGCAAGCGCAGCGCGACGAGCAAGCGAACGAGCAGAAGGGTTCGGTCAGCAGTGCGAGCGGCACAGCAGACGACATCACGTCCACATCCACAGTGACGCTGAGTATGAAAGGTTCTGCTGCGAGTGGTGCGGCCCTTCCTGTTGGAGGAGGGACAGGCCTGGACGTCGACGTTGATCAAGCCGGGACGGGGGAGCAATCACCAACCGATATGTCACGCAGCGACAAGGAGTGTCTACGCCAACAGAACAGCCACTTGAAGGCCGAGATTCTCGCCTTGCGGGAACAGTTGGAGAATGCAATGAAGAGCGCAGAAAGTAGTAGCAAACAAGACGAAGCTCCAGGTTCTCAGACAGAGGCTGCTGCTGAAGGCAAGAAGATCGCAACGGGCGTGGATGCTCCTGATGCGAGCTCGAGGCGGTCAAATCCGCCGGCGTCGCAGAACACTACGCCAAGTCGCCCTCGGAAGACAGCGGAGGATGAATTGATCGACTCGTGGTTTCAGCAAGACGCTGTCAATTTGACATTGGAGAATGATCGCTTGAAAGCTGAATATGGTCAACTCCAGCACAGATTTGAAAAAGCGCTTCAGGTCATTGGACGTTTACAGGAAGATATTGAAAAAGCAAAGAGATGACTCCACGGATCTCCCTGTAAGTTTTACGAAGCAGGTGTCTTTGAAATACGTCTCTTACACTTTTTCTGTGTGTATGAGACGCAAAGCTGTATGATCTTCAGCCAGGTGGTCCATGTGGGGAGGCCCTGTAGTTGTTCATCTGGCGCACTCTGGAATTTTCCTGGTGATGTGGATGTGCTCCTTTCGTTGCGTTATCCTGTGTCTTCTTGTTTCCTCTGCCGGCGTGGAGGCTGTCGCTTGCGCATGTGCATACGCGCGCGCCTTTGGCGGGCGGCAGCGCAGCGCGCTGGCCCATGTCGGCCGCCACGGGCCGCGTCGGTCCGGCAGAGAGCCGCCAGGCGCCACTTTCGAGAGCGCCGGCCATTTTCTCGCAGGCAGGAGGGCGCGCGACTAGTATCGGAGTCCTGGAGGCACTAGCGTCCCGCATCGCTTTGGAGGTATTCCGCGACTGCATTGCGGAGCGGCCCCCGGGTTGCGCGTTGCGACAACATCGCCGGGGTGCTTGTTCGCCGCAGAAAAACAGAGCCATCCAGCGCGTGGGACCCTCTGGCGGGGCGCAATGCCTGCGCCCAAGAGTAGGGCCCTCCTGGTCTTCTGTCAATTCACCGCGCCGATTGCTTCGCTTAAAGAAGAACTCCGGAGCAAGAGAGCCCGGCCGCGGTCTCGGCTATGGTTTGCCGCTCCGGGCCGTGTCTCGGCTGCCGCCGCTGTCGCCCAAGTGCAAGAGCGCTGCGAATTCTAGAGGCCCCGAAGCGCCGCAGCGCCGCGGGCCCTTGTGCGCGCGAGTGCGGCCCGCTCCTGCAGGGGGGGGGGGGGCCGGCCGGCCCGCCGTCCCTAGCTGCGGCCGGGCAATTCAGCTGCGGCCGGAGCCGACAGATGGGGGGCGCCTCCGCTGCAGTGCAAGAAGTGGGACCATCGGGACGGCCCGGGGACCTGGGTACGGAAAGCCAGCAAGGTTGGTCGGCCGTGGAAGGGCGCGCGCGCGAACAGCCCGGCCGCTTATGAGGGCGGCGAGCGACCGAGGCGGCCCGGGCCGGGGCCGTCTCGGTTGCGATCGAAGCAGCGAGGCGCGTGGCCCCGCAGTCGAAAAACCCGAGCGGGGCTCCATGAACGCCCCCCAGAGCGACGCCGAGCAGGTCAACATCGGGACCATCCTCGGCTATTGGTCGCGAGTAATCGGAGAGAACTTCGAGGGCAGTGGACAAATGCCCGCGGCCCATCTCCCGTGTGTGTCCAACATGATCCCGGCACTGCTTTGGGGCCCGGCGTTGATATTGGCCGGGGGCCGCGGCGAGGCCAGTGCCGCAGAACGAAGCAAGGCCGGCGGCCTCCGGAACGAAAGCGGGCGCCCCTCGCCCTGCCTCCTCTATAGGGTGGCAAGGGAAGCCGGCAGGCACCCGGGCGCCCTCGGAGGCACTCCCGGGCACCTCCCCTGCGGGAGAGTGCCTGTCAGTCTGCCTTCCTTGCGCTTAAGTGTCCGGCCAACCCCCTGCGCTGAAGTGTGTCGCCCCGTTCTTTCCGGAGGCGGGCCGGTGTGCCCGTTCGGTGGGCCAATCCTTGCGCCGGCGCAAGCATTGGCGCGGTGGTGGCCTTGGTGGTGGCGCTGCGCGGTGCAGGCCTTAAGTGGCGGCCTTGCGGCCCATCGCCCCGGATCCCGGGAATGGCACCCCAGTCGGTGGCGTTGGGGTTCATCGGGATCGGGGCCCTCCTGTACTCGCAGAGCGCGCCCCCCCCCGGTTTCCCGACGGTCGGGCGTGCGTTAGTTTGTGACCGTGGTCGTCGCCGATCGGGCTGATGTGTGCGCGCCAGCCCGGTGCCGCTTCGGCGGTGCTCGCGCCTGGTAGCGCGCGGGCAGTGGTCATTCTTTCTCCCCCAGCGGCTCCTCATGGCGCGTTTTGTGGCGAGGGCGACGTCTTCCTCCCCCGCTGGCGCAGCAAGGCTACGCACAGACCGACCTCTTTGGCAAATTCATCAGGCTCGTGTCGTCCTATGTCTGTCAGTTCTGCCAAAATATGCCCACTTTCTCTGTCTGTGAGAGCAAGTATGTCAAGCAATCTAGTCCCCGTGTTGTTGTCCGTGTTCCCCTGCCAGCAAGAAGGTACCCCTTTGGAAACAGGTCTCCCATGGACTCGCACTCTCCCGGCCAGTTCTACTTGGTACTTACAGTTACATTGATAGATTTGTTGTATTCCGCAAAATATTGCAGCCGTTTTTGCAGCCAAGCTGTAATTGTTTGTGGCGCTGCAACCTTTTTTTGTAATTTTTTTTTGTACAGCGACAAATAGAAGCAGCGACGCATTGCCAAAGCGCGGCTTGCCAAAACGTAGTCCAAGCGATTTTATTATCGATCCTAGGCTATCGACGAGTGTGCACAAATGAAATTATGCCCCCAGCCCGCTGTCTACACCGCAGGTGGCGGTTTGCAAACGATGACTTTTTTCGCTTTGTTCCCTTCTTTGTAATTTCCAGTCTAGTCTGCTACCTATCGTTGCTCTTTGTACACGAGCAAGAAGACCCGGACATTCTCGACTTGTTCAAGCTAGTTCGTGTGCTATTTCTGCTTCTTCTTTTCGCGGACCCGCTCCTGGGCTTCTGGTCTACACGCGGAGCAATTTACGATCACAAAAACCGCCGCCGATTTTTGGATACGTTTTTAGGGTACCGGTTTCTGTTAGCGTGTGGGTTGAACATTCTGCTCGTGTACAAGTTGCTGTTTTCCCCGCTGTCATTGTGGAAAGTCAACTACCGGGTCGATCCCCCGAGGGCACGGACGGTACGTAACGAGGAGCAAACGTTTGGACATGGCAGTAAAGATCAAGATGGGGGCCTTTCGAAACCTATCGGAGCCCCCTCTGCTCGAGGCGTCCCTCTCGAAAGAAATCCGACTGCGAAGAAACCTGAAAAGCATAACGGAAGAGCGGTTGCTCTTGCTGCCGAACTCAAAACGCTTTCGCAGGCCGATAGTGCCGGCACTGCATTTGACTCTGGTGAGACAGTATCGGCGACGGACGGTCCTGTTGCGACGAGTTCACCGGATTTCGCACATCAAGAGCACCAGCAGACCGAAGCCGTCACTTCCCCCGGAGAGGAAGGTGGTGCCGAGTGGGACTCTTTCCGGGAAGAGATTGCTATCCGGAGGAGGGTCCTCAGCTCGTGGGAACACCGCGAGCCTTCAGCTGCCTCTCGACAGGACGGATCGGATGATCGCTTGCCACCCCCATCAACCTCCAAACCATCCGCCTCCAGATCTGCTCCACCGCAGAGGCACTACAGCACGTCGTGGACAGAGGAGAAAGAATTTATGAGTAGGTTTGTGGAGAACTTCGCCCTGCTCACTCTGACACTGCACACAATCTTTTCTTCCATCGCCCTCTTTGGCTTATTTTTCGTTCTATCGGACAGCAAACGAGGAGGAAGCACGCGGTCCGACTTACTGATTCGGAAGCTCATACTGGATGTGCGGTTGAAGAAGCCCGAAGGCACGGAGGAAACATCTTTCCTACTGGGCCGGTGGACCCGGAACTTGATTCAGCGAGCCTTGCGGATTCTTGGTAGAGTTGTACCTGGATGTTTTCTTGAGAAAAGTGGCAAAGCGGTTCTTTCTTCTCGGTAGAGGCTACTGACCCATGTCTGTCCTGCTCCCTTAATACTGATTTCAATATCTAAATCTTCAGGCACCCCCGACGAAGTAAAGGACGTGCTTCTGACTTACGTCGCGACCCTGGTTGGCGGCCATGCCAATCTCTGCTGGTCGGATTTCCAGGCTGCCACCGACTTGGCCATCTCCCCAAATTTCGGCGGTCGCGTGCCCCTTCCCTACGTGGAGGAGGGTGTGGACGTGGATTTTCACAAAGACGACGCCTCGCTCCGGTTGATGTTCGAATTCCTGAACTACAGCGAGATCGTGTACGGCTGGCCCCAGTTTTGCAGCATGGCGATCGGCGACAGTCGGAAGATCTGGAATTTGGTCACGCAGGTGGAGGTCGGGAACAAGTCCGTCTGCGTCGGCGACAACTATTTGCAATTGAACGAGCGGGCGATCCTGCTCATGCTCTACCACAGGGAACGACAGTACATGCAGAAAGAGAAGTTTTCCGTCGTGGTTTCGAAAAAAGTGAGCGATTATGGAACGACGAGCGGCACAGGAGCCGCTGTCACAGGGCTGCAGCCAAGAGATTCAGGTAGCGGGGGCAAAGACCCGGTGTTGGGTTTAGAACAGGAAGTTGCTGATGATGCAGATGACCACCAAGTAGAAATGGCACAGGGCGCCACAATGTTGACAGAACCTTTGGTAGCGAGTGCCGGTAAAAACGAGGGCAATAGACCAGGAGCTTGCTTTGCTGCACTCGCTGGGGCGGGCCATAGCAAAGGAGAAGAAATTGCCTCTACGCCACAGCAGCGACTAAACTATGGGGAAGGTGAGCTGCGCGACACCTCCGTTTTCATGCACCCAGCAGTCAGCAGCCGACAAACGGGGACTCACAGGCTCGCGCCTGCTCCGAACGACTTTACAAAAATGTCTACCGGTGTATCGCGAAATACGATTTCCAGCGGATCGGCTGCGTCACTGTCAGGCAGCACCACAGCAAAAAGTCGCAGCCGAAGCGTCCCCCGTTGCGCAAGCGCTTCTAAGCCAAAACTCAAACCCGACCGAATGCAATTGAGCGTCCTAGCAGATGTCTTCGTGGATTGTACTCGCATGACGGTAACGGACTGTCGTGATGCGAAGAATTCGCTGCGTCGCGCAAGTCACATCGCAAACTCTAACTTTCTCTCTACCTCCGGAGGCGTGAGCCAGCGTCGCCCAAGCTTCACGAGGTTTCGCGATCTCTCACAGCCCCGAGGCGGCGGACATCGGCACAGTATGACGCTGCACCATGATTCTTGTTATCCGCCTTATGCGGGTACAAGATTTGGGGCTGGAACAGTAGCTACAGGCTCTCTGCAGGGGCGGAAGCGGTATCATGGTAAGCAACCGCTGTCCCAAATTCCGTTTGTGCCCTCCTCGTCTCCACCTTGTCCGGTTGTACCACCTCCAAGAGAAAGGCAAAGACCGCAGGGCGTCGCCGGAGGGGCTGTTGAAGCATCCAACTCCACGCAGACTCGGCAGATATCCATGGAGCTTCCAGCGGTTACCTCGCCGGTGGAATGCAGCAGGTTGAGAAGTCGCTCATCCGCTGACGTTCTCCCCCACTACGAGAGTGACATTGCCCAAGGCAGAAGCACGGCAACACTGGTGTCCGCCGGCAGGCGGGACACTGCCTTCTCCAGAACAAGCAGTACGCACGAGGAGCGCCTGACCCGGGGAGCGCGTTCTGCATCTGAAGGGGGCTTCGTGGGTATGAATCTTGCGTGTTCAGACCCCGGGCCCCGCGTGGCTACAGGCCAAACGACGCCACTCGGTAGTGGCGACGTTTCCCGGCCTTCGTCTGACGCCGACCGCGACTCGCGGGGATCCTTTCCAAACTCTTTCAACGTTCCGCACTACACAACGTCGGAGGAAGGCTCGGTGCATTTCGCCATGGAAGTCGAAGAACAAGGAAGCTCAACACTGGCCGCTGATACCGCAACGGCCAGGACGCAGCTCTCCCGAGGGCTTTTGTGCACGCCGAATTTCGCGACGGAAAAGGGTTCTGAACAAGGCGAACTTGTTGGCGCGACCGCGGAAGGCGTTCCTCCTGCGGCTCTAAATTTCGACTCGAGCGACGGTCCAGGATCAGGAGGCGCACTCATATCTGCGCAAGAAATACCAAAACCGGCGGCCGCAAGCCCGTCGGACGTCGGTGCGGCGGGGGGTGGACAAGTCGGAGACGACTACACACCAAAAGAGGCAGCTGTAGCGGATGACCAAAACCAACAAGCCATAGAGGCGGACTTCGAGGCCCCGGCTCCGGAAGAGGAGCGAAAGATCCAGCTCTGGTACGGAAACTTCGCACGCATACCGGGAAAGAGCAGTTTCTGGATTGTGATCTGCGATCATCTGGCGAAAGCGGTCGTCGTCGCAATTTCCGGAACGAACTACATGGCGGAGGTGGCCACAAATTTTGTGCTGGAGTGCGCGCCGCTAACTCCTGCCGCAGACGCAACGCCTCAGAACGATCCTTCTGTGCGCGATGTTGAGCAACAGCGACAATCGGAGGAGTACGTCCACGTTGGCATGCTCGGTTGTGCGGAACAAATCGCAGACACTTTCGTGCGGGAGGGCTTTCTCGACCGCATTCCAGACAGCTACCGCTTAGTTTTCACGGGACACAGCATGGGTGCGGGGGTGGCTAGTATTTGCTCGCTTCTTTTTCGCCGTCGGTTCGGCAACCGCGTCCGTGCGTCGTTCGCAACGAGAAATCCCGACGCGGATTTTGCGGAGACGGCTACACACTTCGACGCCGTGGTAGGTAGCATCGAAAGCAAGGGGGGAGATATTACGGCAGCGAAAAGTTTATCCCCAGCGCACGATGTTGCTGCCAGTGCTTTGTCTACCGCCACGAAGGAAAATGAACCAGACGCGCCTGCCTCGCCGCTCGACGGTCCCCAATGCTCAGCCCCGTACGACCCCCTCGGGCGGATTCAGCGCCGCAGCTGGTCTTGCAACGACGCGGAGCTTGAAGTTGCCGCGGGTGTAGACACAACAACGCGGGGTCGTGCTGGTCCGCCCTGCTCTCCTCTTCACAACAACTCCCGTGCTGCTGGAAACATTCCGCGTAGTAGAAGCAAGGACGAGCGGATGTTTGATGAAGATCGACTTGACAGCAGTTCTTACGGGCAGCTCGAGACCCTTCAGCACGCACGGAGAGAGCGCATTGAGATGTCTGCGCTGCTGATATGTCCCCCGGGCTGGACCATGTCACCGAAACTCGCTGCGGAGACACGGCAATACGCCGTCACGGTGGTGGCCAGCTACGACAATATTCCGCGCGCGCGACCGGAAACGCTGATTCGCTTTCGCGAGCACATGTGCTACCTTTTGGAGCGGGTGCGCTTGAGCAAGTGGAAGATATTTCTGATCAACCGCTACCGTTGCTGCCGGCGTCGCTACGAGCCCCAAGTGCAGGAGCTCTGCTCCTTGATCAAGCGCAGTCCGTACAACCGCCCCGCACCAGCGGTGATGCGGAAAGTACGGCCGGGCAAGAACTGCGTAGCAGAAATGAAAGGCGCTGCGGTGACGACAGAAAACGAGGGCTACTTCCCCAAAAATCTTGTTGACGGTGAGAAGAGCGATGTGGTTCTTGGCGGCACGACCGCCAGGAGGCGAACGTGCCCCACTCCGCTCGGTGATTTCACTTGTCATCGGCCCAGTAGGTTGCACGAGTCTGTAAGTACCTCCACACCTGTCTTAGATGCGTTCTCCTTCCCGCCTGTGACCCCCTGTCCTGTCGATCACTATGAGGAATACAACAACGCAGGCACAGATGAAGCACAGCGCCATCGCGTGCTGCTTCCCGCCGCCCACAACGCGACCACTGACCACGATCTCAGCTGCTCGCACCATTCCGCACAGCAACTGTCCTCCTTCGGCGATCGCAATGGGAGCGTGTACGTACGAAAAGACGAGCCGGGGTTTCACTACCGGAAACTAATCCGCATGCGGGGGTCGTTGTTTTCCGACGACGGAAAAGGCCTGATCAACTACCCGCGGCATTTGTACGATGGAAACTACCGGGACATCTTCTTGCCCCTTGCAACGCCGGGAAGGGTTTTACAGTTGCGGCTAACGAAGCGCGCAGACCAGCTGGATTCCTGGGCCTCGAGTCAGACGTTGAAAGAGGGAGTATTCGCGCGCAGCGACCATGACAGGTATCCGTTGCAGAGCGAAGAGAGCAGACTTTTCCAGGAGCTGCGCGGCAACCTGCGGCGCGCTTCTGCTTTTGCTTCGGAAATCGAGTTGCAGCCCGAGAGACCAACTTGCTCGTCCACCTCTGGTCGACAGACGTCTTCCAGTTCCGGCGGCCGCTCGCGGACCGGCAGCAGGGGCCGTACTAGGGAACACCCATTTTCATCTTCCCAGCAGCACGGTGGTGGTGCCAGCCTGAGTAGCACGAAGGGACGCAAGACCACGTATCGTGGGAATCACTTGCAGATGAGTGCGCGGGGGTCCACTGCGCACATGCCCCCGAGTTGGCGAAACCGGCGAAATAAGCGGTATACGCTGCGCCGCGCGGTCAGAACCACACGCAAGGGAAAGGAGATGTTTTCCCTTCCCTTCGACGTGGCCTTCGGCGGACACGCTATGTTTAGCGATAGCAGCTGCGCAAACGTGATAAACTCGGTCAGTAGCAGCTTGTCGGCAAGCGCGCGGCAGACAAAGCAGGACGATCAATCTGGCCGCACACGAAGTAAGGAGGTTGCTGCTGCTGCTACAAGTTGTACGAGTGCCACGACCAGCTCTACCAGTTTGAAAAGTGGGACGTCCGCAGGTGTTCTGGTGAAGACAAATTCCTCCGCCACAACTGCCAGCAAAAAGCCGAAGCGCTTTCGCATCCGGATCGAAACCGAGCCGCCGCTGGCTGGTGCTGTTGTGTATCGCAAGAAGAAGATTGCGCTCGGCGAGCTAGCGCAAAAGCGGATTCGGCGTTTGCAAAGTGCCCACCGCAGCGGGCGGGAGGTTTCCCTGTTCGGCGGCGGAGGAGGTGGGAACAGGTCCGACAATTACACGTCCGACAATGGGATGAGCAAGACTATGTACAGCGGAATAAAAAACACAGGACCTCCGCCTACTTCTCTTTACCAGCGTGACCACTCCAATGCGCACCAGCCAGTCCAGTATCAAACTGTGGGCCGTGATCACGCGACGAGCCACGTACCAGTAGAAGCAGCCGTGAACAGCGACGAAACTGCGGAGAGTCGCAACATTGCCGACGCGATCCTGGGACAGATGTTTTTCGACAAATACAGCGAAGACCCTGTTGCGCACTTTTTGACCCGGTACACGAAAATCAGTGGATCTCCGGTGATACAACCAGCAGAGGAGCAGGCAGGACGTACGAGCCGCGATAGTCGCAATACAGCAACAGCAGCATCCAGAAAAGTTACTGCAGCTTCGGCGCGCTCTACACGTGGCGTCAGTTCAAGCAGTGGGTCGTGTGCTTCAAATCCAGCTGCAAGCAGAAGGGTCACGGAGAAAGGTCGTACAGGAGAGAGCGGTGGGGATGTTGAAAGACGCCACAACTCAAAGTATAACTATAATCGTCGCAGCTTCGCGAACTCCGCATCCTCGAAAGGCCGAGAGACGAAGGATCAGAATCTCCAAGAGACTATGGATGGAAGAACGCCTATATCCACCCAGTTCCGTGGTCAACATCGGAGAAGCGAAAAGAAGTACAAAACGCTGTCTTCACCTACGGAAGATGTTGCTGGTAGTTTAACTACAAGCGGACAAGTCACAAAAAGTCAAGAACTGGAGCTGGTTCCGTACACGAACATGTCTCGTTCAAAAGATGCCGGCGCGAAGGGACAGCTATCATCCGCCATGTCGCGAAAGGATGTGGATCTTCTCGTAGTGCACGGGCAGCCCGTTGCGTCGCCATGCTTGTTCTCAGTAGACACACATGACCAAAATAAAACAAATGCTAGCGAGAGCAAATCTGCGGCAATTTTGCTGCAAAGTAGCCCAACGCCGTCGCAAGAGTCCCGCTTGCCAGAAGAAGCACACGCATCGAACGTTGGAGACTTCGCGGATAATCTCCGAGCAAGTGCAGGTGCACCTCCGCAGATTATTCTCCGTGACGGAAAGCAGGAGCTGGATCTCTCGCAATATTCGTTCAAAGTCGTCTGGGTAGACCCGGAGAGAGAGATGTCCTACTGCTATTCGTCGCATCACGCCGCCACTTCCCACCTGATCAGTTCCTACCGCCTCTGCATGCAGGCTTTACGTCTGCAGTGCCTCACCATGGCGGACTCGGGACTGAAAGACGAAAGCCTCTTAGAAGAAGGAGGCATAGGAGGAGATCAACATGTTGAGGAAAACGAATCGGGAACTAGCATAGCCCCCGAACAACTACAACACGCGGCAGAGGCAGAGCATGCGTCGGGCGACGGAGCAGCAGGATCTGGATTTTCCGTCGTACAGAGCAAGGTATCGGCTTTGTTCCCAAACTTCTCGACCCCAGCGCCGCTGCTCTCGCTGTTCAATAGAAGTCAGCCATTCATAGGGGTGGGTGCAGATGTCGGTACGAAAGAGGAAGAGGGCGCTGCACCCGCTGAGGAAGAAATAACCGCTCGGGACGAGCAGGTAGAAGCGGCGAAGCCTCTGCAGGATAATGTGCCAAGTGAAGGAGAAGACATCAAGCAGGAACCTACTATCGTTGAGAGTGGTGCTGGCGCTACCGACGAACACCACCAGTTGACTTGTAGCAACGTCAGTCTTCTTGAACTCGCCGTACCCGGGCCGGTGCCTAATTCTGCAAAAGAAAATGAACCTGAGACCAACCATGGCGACACCACAAGTGCCACAGTTGACAATGGCGCCGCACATGGGAACTGTTTTTCTGGAGGGTTATCAAAGCGAGTAACCTTTGGCCCGTCCTCATCCGCAGACGAGCTGATGATCGAGCGAGCGGAAACGTTTTTTGTCGCGCCGCCCACCTCCAGTACGGATGAGAGTCTGTCTTTGATGAAGGAAGGCAGTACGAAAATGGACGAAGCTGGCTCTGCCTGATACTGCTCCACAGCCCCAGTGCCTCCATGCAGGGTGATGTAGAACCACCAGCGTTGAGCTTTGGACCTTCTTTGCGAATATGCGAGGCACGACTGAATTTTTATACCCCACGCACCAGTACGTTTCGACCAGCAGCAATGTGCAAAATCAAATGAACGTTTATTGAGTCTGAGTCTGACTGAGAACAAAGCATCATGACAAAGGAACGGAAACCACTTTCCAGGCTTACGAAAAAATACAATGCTTTTCCCTTTGTGACAGGCATGGCTTGTTAGTGTAATGGGATCGAGATACGGGTGCTGCCCCCATATCCAACAATTTTGATTCCGTCTCTATTTAGGCGTTGCTTGCTCCTTGGCCTTTTTGTATTTTGAAATGAACTGGACGCTTGATGTTGATCAACTCAAGCCTCGAGGGGGACGACCTCGCGTGAAATGCAAATGTCAACAAATGAACCGCCTCCGATATCGTTTTTGCGCTGTGGTTGGTGAAACAAATGACACCATACGAAAATGCTCCACGAAGCCGCGCAGCTAGGCTTCACTAATGCCACAGAACAGTTGGACTTGCATTTTTATGTTTGTATGACTGGTTCTTTGGCGGATTGGAGCATCTTCATGGATGATGCACCAACCGAGATGAGCTTACTAGCGTATGACAATTTTTGCCTGAAGCGTTCGTTAGCCTACTGCATCCAACACCAAGATCTCAACCCAGATCCGAGGTATTACAGAAGTAGAATGTATGTCTGCATCTAGACTATGACCAGCCACTTAAAGATCCCCGCACTTGTGAACAGGATTCATTGCTCAAAACTATGATTAGCTACAAGTCCAAGGTTACAGCGTTTTCAAACTGTGTCTCACTTCTGAAAGAAGAAACACAGGCACGTTGATCAGTGAACTACTGCATTGATCGAACGCAAAATCTTTTCATCTTCTGTTGGGACCTGTAGCTGTTGGTGCTGAGATCAGAAAACGAAAAGAAGTTGATCTCCTCGAGAATCAAGATCTAACCACGATCCCGAAGTTTCAGAGAGCTGATCAGAACCCAGATAGTGTATTGATCATTCATCTATCACATCTAAATCGTGATATTCTCTCTTCAGCGTCACCATTGGAGTCAGGCAAAGGTAGTTTCGATAGTCTTTCCGAATATTTGCTTCCACAGAGAAAGAATGTGCTGATTTTATTGTTCCTTCTGTGCGAGCCCATTCGGAAAATTGTCAAAACAAATCTTCACGATATTGAGGGCAGTGGGATCTATTTTGCTCGCATTTATTAATACTCCAATCGTCCTTTTTCTAATTCCTAATCTGAATCTAAAGATAGAACAACGAAAATGGGCCGCGGAACGACGCAGCGGAAATTCAGCCATGTGGCCCTTCCGGGTATGGGTCGGGGCAACCACAAGGTGGTCAAAGGGAATCTCAAGTCCGGCTCGGCCTTCAAAAATAGTAACGCCAGTACGAAAGTCGGGCGAAGCAGCGACCCTTCGAAGGATTCCGTCAAGGCCGGCGGACAGCAGTATTGAGAGGAAAAATGCCCCCTCCCCATATCAAAACGAAACTTCTGATGCTGGATTTGTGTACACAAATCAGAGCTCTCTTGCTGCGTAGCACTGCAGGCCCATATCATGCCAATGCAGAGAGGTTTTGGCCTAGGCACTTGGCATGAGGAACGTCTATGCTGTAGGACCAACAGCATTACAAACCGGCTGCATAATGGAAAGGGGCCCATGTCGTTGCTTTCTTGCAAGACAAACACGACTTGTGGTCACAAATCAGCATCACAAATTCTGCATGACAACTCGGTCCAGTGTTCGTCTTTTTTTTCCAATAACATGCTGAGCGTGTTTTTTCCTGCGTCCTATCCTCTTTTTTTTCCCCCTTGACTGAAAGAATCTCTTCTGGTTTTTTGCGTACGATTTTCTTCTTGTTCCTGAGAGACCGTTAAGCGTTTTTTCTTCCTCTAGCCTGCGCCTCTGTTTCTCTGTTGTTTTTTCGCTTTTTTCTCATCTTTGATGATCCCCTTGGCTTTTGTCGAGTCTTAAGCATTTTCTCCCTAGGCCGCTTTACTTGCGATTGATAGCCCCTCGCGCCCTTGGTAGCTAGTGAGCCCCTAAGTAAGTTTTTCGCTTTTCTCATCGTCTGGCCCTTTACATATTTGCCCTCGTAGTCTAATGGCTTCCGCTTCATAATCCCTGCCCTAGTACATGCTCTGTTTCTCTCGTGCCCAAATTTTCTCCTGCTTACGTGGTGGGTTTCGCTCCTGTCTTTCAACAAATACAGACCACGGCTTTTTTTTTTCAACCTTTCATTTCTTGGATTTTTTCAGCCAAACAAAAAAGCAGGTCGCAACAGGGAGAGGGATCATGACTAGCCACGTAGATGTCGTTGAACATCCGGCAGGAAAATCCCAACCCCTGCAAGCCCGGGCGACGTGGTAAGGCAGACGGGAACGCCCAATAAACCTTCACTAGATCGCATGCAAACAGGCCTCGGCACCTGTTTGCATATCGGTCGACGTGAGCACCGCGGCAGCATTAAGGTCAAAATGAAAACTAGGAATGAGATTCATCGTAAGTTCAGTAGCCAAAACAAACTGCCGCCATGTTAAAAAAAAAAAAAATCAGCATCACAAATTCTCTGCGGCGTTCCTTTTCGATATGGGGAGGGGGAATTTTTCCTTACGATAAGCAGCGGTCGAAGAACACACTGAAGAGGCTTGAGATGTACAGGCAGAAGGCGCCGAACAAAAGGTACATAAAAATAGGGATGTGTTTACTGGTTACAGGGTGATGTGCAGCTCTTTTCGGGCCGGATGCTATGACTATGAGCTGAAGGTCTTGGATATGAGACACTACTAGTTCGTACGTGCGCAAACCACATGCAGATTCATCTTCATCATAGAAATGCTTTATCGTGATCTACAAACTACAGGGACTTGCACAAGCAACTGCTGAAGCCGCAGCGCATTGAGCCGGATCGTCGGTGGTTCGGTAACACGCGCGTTATCACGCAAACCAAGATGCAGGACTTTCGCGAGGAGATGGCGAAAGAGGTGAACGATCCCTACCGGGTCGTTTTGAAGAGCTCCAAACTTCCCCTTTCCCTCCTCACCGACAGCCTGAAGAACGACAAAATGGACCTGTTGCGGGTGGAGTCCTTCGCCGACACCTTCGGCGCAAAGAAACAGCGAAAGCGACCAAAGCTCGTGTCCGACACTCTGGAACAGCTAGTCAGCAAGGTATTAAAGTGGTCAGCGAAAAAGCGCTACATTTTTATCTCGGGTCCCCTGCCTGCCAGGGCGAACCTTGTCCACTTTTTTGCTTGGCTCCACGAAGCGTGTCAACGTTTCAGACTTCAACCATTTTCCCAAATATATTCAGGTCGGCGAAGAGCACACACGGTACGAAGAGTGTGCAGGGAACGACAAACAGCTGAAATTCAACCTGAAGTCCGGGTTCGAGGACCAGAAGTTCTTTGAGGGGCACGACCAGGAGGAAATTTTCCTGAAGGGAACCAGTAGACGCATTTGGCGCGAACTGTACAAGGTGGTCGACTCGTCTGACGTGTTGATTCAAGTGCTGGACGCTCGCGACCCGGAGGGCACTCGGTGCCGCCATTTGGAGCGCAACATTGCGAAGAACCACCCGCACAAGCACGTGGTGCTTCTCCTGAACAAGTGCGACCTGATTCCAAACTGGGCCACGCGCAGGTGGTGCGAAATTCTGCGAAAAGAAAAACCGACCTTGGCTTTCCACGCCTCAGTGACAAATCCGTTCGGAAAATCCGCACTGATCCAGCTCTTGCGGCAATTCGCGAAACTGATCAAGGACAAAAAGCAAATACAGGTACTTGATGGTGGACACATCGTTGTACAACGCAGTGTTTTAGCGTTACGCTTTTTCTTATCCGCCGTAGATGCGATCAGGCGGCCTGGCATTTTTGTTTTTCAAGCCTCGATCTTGTGAAAAATTTTCATTTTGACATAAACGAATTTTGCAAATCATCAACCCAGGTGGGCCTGATTGGCTACCCGAACGTGGGAAAATCATCCGTAATCAACACGTTGAAGAAGAAAGAGGTGTGCAAATCCGCCCCGGTTCCCGGTGAAACCAAGGTGTGGCAGTACATTGCGCTGACGAAAAAGATTTACGCCATCGACTGTCCGGGTATCGTGCCGCTGACCTCCGTCGATTTCGCGGAGGACACCGCGAAAGTGCTCAAAGGCGTGGTATCAGTTGGTTACCTTTTGCTTCGGTTCGTGATTTTTGCGATTCTTCTGCAGTGAAAGAAAGTAATATCAACATCACCTCCTTTTGTTTCACCTGCAAAGACCACGTCCACGTGATGAGTACTTCTATCATCTTTCTTGTCCAGTAAAAGAAATATCCCATGTACAAAAATATCCTGACCCCACCTCGCCCACAGGTTCGTGCTGAGAAGCTGGAGGCCCCGAGCGCGTACATCGACGAGGTGGTTTCCCGGGTGAAAGCAAAGTACCTGCGCGCCAAGTACAACCTCCCCGACACGTTGACGTGGACGGACGGCGAAGACTTTTTGCAGAAGCTCGCGATGAAGATGGGAAAACTGCGGAAGGGAGGTGAGCCGGATTTGGAAATCACCGCGCGGATCGTCCTGTACGACTGGCAACGGGGGCGAATTCCCTATTTCGTCGCGCCGCCGATGAAGGACGGCAGCGCTCCGCCCGTGGACGCGGACGAGGACGAAAAGGTCGACGCCGAGGTCGCGGCCGCCTTGCGAAGCGTACAGGAAAAAATCGCGGAGGACGCGGGGATTGCGAAAACTGACGAGAGCAAAGTCGCAGCTGAAGTAGACGCGGACAAGAACATAAATTCGAATAGAAAATCCTCTGACGACAAAACAAGTCAAGCTGACGCTAGAAGTACTGAAGCTGGTGAAGACCAAGAAGCCGCAAAGAAATCAACCGACGCGACGAGGACAGGAGAAGAGGAACAAAAAAACGCAAACCCAAGAACAAGTCCCGCAGAAAATAAAACTTCTACCGAGGACGCCGGAAAAACTACCGCGGAAGACGCCGTTCCCACCGCCGCTGAAGATGACGAAGACAACGGAAACAGCGATGCTGCTGACGATTCAGAGAACGAAGACTCCGATGCAGGAGACGGAAACGAAATCAAAGATGTGAAGGACATCCAGGCCTCAGCGACGAACGACTTTTCCGGTCTCAACTGCAGCATGCCTTTCGACGACGAGGATTTGCAGCAGGGCGAAATAAATGGTTCGAAAAAGCAAAAGAGAAAGACCATTCAGAAGCGGAAGCAGAAAAGGGAAATCGAGAAGGCGCTGGCAATGAACAGCGACGACTCGGATGTCGATCCCGAAGAGTACTACCAGGCTCGGAAAGACGCGAAGCGAAGAAAAAAGAAACAGTCGAAGGCTAGTGCAGCGGCAAGTAGGAGAACAGCGAGTAGCACCAGAGGGACCGAGCAGAGCGACGATGAAGCTGTTGAAGAAGTAAAAGCCGAGAGCGGGGACAAGAAAAGTATTACCAAAGGCAAGAAAAGCATGAAAAAGGCGGCAAATTCTGGCCTGATGCAGAAGTCGCCGGAAAAAGCCTCGATGCTTAACTGGGACAAGGCACTCGAAGAATTTGCATAAATCAGAACTCCGAATGTGGTATTTATCAACATGAAAATCACGAACCAAAATCAGCGGCCAGAGGTCGCATTGACTTTGACTGGAACAAGTTTGGATGAGAACTTGCTCTCAGGAGATTCGTGCTCATGATGTGTTCTCTCAGCTCTAGAAGACTGGAGATCAATTTTTGAAGTGCAACTATACTGTAGTTCCAATGTCTTTCAGTTTCATCGCTGTCGCATCAGATCTTGCGGGTGTGTCTGACGCACGACCGAGTCCGAGGAGTCATGTTTTTTTACCGACTTCGATGATCATGATCTATCATCTTCTAGAAAAGGCAAGGGCCTGCCCACCTCCTGGAGAAACAATACTACACCAACAATTTTGATTTTCCTGCTTCTTTTTGCCAACTACAAGAAAAAGAAATCCGAACTTGTCGTGCAAAGAACTGAATATCCACCTGGATCATGCTTAAAGATCTAGATCATGTTTGGCAACTCTCTCGCGACACTAGCACATTACCCATTCATTGAAGATCTTATTTGTGCTTGCGGCGGCGGCGAAAGCGTCTCTTTACGAATTTTGTGAGCAGGATTTTCAAGTTTCACTTTCTAGCGACTTCCAAAGTTCTCTACTGTTCAATTTCATTTTGTCGAACTACCACGACCACTTACCACAGCGCTTACGCTTTTTGATACCTGTAGCCTAGCGACGATCACGTTTTCTGTGGTCCTCGCACACCGATTTTTGACCTCCATGGGCGCAAAGAACAGTAAAACTCCGACGGACGAGCAAACGAGCGACAGTGGTCTTTCTAAACCAGCGGAAAAATCTTCGGAACGGGCCAGCAGCCGAGCGTCTGAGTTGTCCAACCAGAGATCGCCTGCCCCGCGCGCAGGTGTAGTGCCCGGAGCCACGACGCGCGTCGAGGAACTGACGCGATCTCCCGCAGCGGAGGGCGAGGAGAACGTGCCAACCGCTATGGAAGGCTCCGAAGCCTCCAGCCTGGGATCCTACAACATGGCGGAATCTATCGGCGTACTACTACGAGTGTTGCTTTCTCGAATTCACTTTCACTCATTGGAATCTGGAAACTGAATGAAACCACTAGTTCGGGTCATTGTTGCCCCGTAAGGTAATAAAAGCAACTTGCCTAACATGCAGTTGAGCTTTATCGTCCTTATCCCTCATTCTCCTATCAGGTTGCAAAATGCTTGGATTTGTTGCTTTTCGCTCCGGACGAGTTGAAAGTGTTTGGGGAAGCGTTGAGCCTGATCGCCGGTAACGCGGACAATGAAAGCGATTTTCCGCTTGAGGAAGATTTGTGGGAACTCGCAAAGGAAAAGGTAAGAAGCATAAACGTATTCATGTGTCGTGTGTACTAGCACTTTGTCATACCAATTTCCATTCGAAATCAAATCTGGCTGCTTTTTCTGGATTCCTACCTGTTCTTGCTTTTGCTTTCCTCTGGTTGTGTTGCTCGCCGACCACAACCGTAAACGACCCTGACCAGCTCGCCGCCGTGATCACGCCCACTATGCGGTTGATCCACTGCAAGACCACGATGGTACAAGTGATCAAGAAGTTCGTGGATCGCAAAACCCGTGCAGTCGTGAACATATCGTATTTAAAAATGTCCCCACACCAGAGGTAATGCAAATCTGCATGCTGAAAATGTTTCTCATGCGGAGCCCTATGAGAAGCATTTTCTAGTCGTGTTTTGGAATTTGTCATGCTCCAAGCAGCATGATATACTAGATCTGTGATGCTGCTGCGCTGGTTCAAACAGCACTACACTACGAGTCCAAATTTGTCACGCAAAACAGTCAAACCTTGTGTATTTGTCTAGCCGATTCCCCATCTTGACTATGGGGGGGGGACGTTTTTACATAGGATAGAACAAGGCCGAGATTCTTCCGTTCGTCCGCACGTCCTTGCTGCACCAGGTCACCGAGCTGCTCACCCTCGCGGGCGAGGTCACGCCGGAAACGGACGGGGGCAAGTTCGCGCCGAAAGACTACTGGGTCTGGTCCACGGTGGCTTCTACCATGAACGTTCCGGAAATCTCCACCTTTCCAGTGTTTCCGCTCGCGCAAGAAAGGACCGCGATCTGCAAGGTATCTTAATGCAGAAAAGTTGGGACTTCATTGTAAAGCTTCATCGTACTTTGTACAACATAGAAAGGAAAGTACTTAAGTGGTCTTGGTCATAAGTGACAAAGGTCAGGTCCTTTGTCTTTGTGGATCATATGCGCGCATAATCGAATGATTGCATTTGTTGAGCTTTATTTTCCTCATTGCATTTGCAGGTTCTCGAAGAGGCCGACCCGTTGAAATACTCCGCCTGCGCGAAGGGGATCTGCCGCGACATGCATGTGCTGACGAACCTCCCAGCCTACCTGGAGTACGAAGAGTCCTTGCCTTTCGAAAAGGCGCGTTTTGCCAAGACGACCAGTGAACAAGCGAAGAAAGCGCTTCGCGGCCAGCTGGCGCGGCGTGTCTTGCTGAACGCCATTCCGGAGCGCACCGCTCTGAGTTTGGTGCCAGGTGGGTTCGATTCCGTGGACAAGATCATGATGAACGCAGAGAAAACATGCGAAATCTACTGCGCCCAGCCGCTGATCATTCCCGTCTTCAAAGAGCAAAAGAAGAAGGGCGGCAAGGCCGAGCCGAAAACTGCTCCCGCGGAAAAGAAGGAAAAGGCGGCGCCCGCAAAGAAGGAGCAAACCGCTGCTCCGGCGAAAAAGGAGGCGGCTCCGGCTGCGGTATTTTTTGATTGTGTCGACTGCGACTGGAAGGATATTTTTTTAGAAAATGTAAATGTCTGCGTATTTTCGTATTCACCCCCAGGCGCTTATGCTTTCGCGTGTCGCCGCAACATCACTGTACCCAAATTTCTGTGAATTGGACAGGCGCCTGCCCCGAACAAAAAGGCTGCGGCTTCGCCGAAGGACACCGGTGCGCCCGCGGCAAAGAAGCCGAAGTGCGATGGTCCGGCAGGGTGCCCTCCGAAGGATGGTGAGTTGCAAAAATTGCGCACCGACGAGCTCGGCTCGGCTTTGTACTACCGGTACGTCCTCAGCCACCAAAACGAAGAGGGCGGTTCGACCACCGCCGACAGCGGTGAGGACAGCTTGACCCCGGAGATCCCGTGCAAGAAGTTCGACATTGTGTGGTCTGGTCGAGGCATTCCGCAGGGACAAACCGAGTACTCCTTTCGCGCCAAGTCGCTCAGCGGGCCCTGCCAGCAGGAAGTGGTGGACAAAGCGTCTTTCGGCCGCGTGTGGGCCGCCGTGGACGGAAACGTGCCGCAGGGACATACGACGTATAAATGAAACAAATTCAAGTATGAGTGAACGAGGATTCAACGTTCTCTCAAGATTTTTAAACTATTCTAGCCATTCATCTCAGTAAATTTTCTTCGTGTTTGCGAATGATGTAGCAGTGTCCGACGAAATGCGAGTCATTTTTCACCACACGTACTACACAACATCATCCACAGCTATTCCTTTTTCCACGGCACCGGTACCTCCTCGAGTTCCTCGAGTGCTGCGCCTGCTCCGGCTACTAGCGTCAAGGCTGCGGTGAAAGAACAACCAAAGGCTCCTGCACCCGCAGCAGCACCAAAGAACGCCGGCAAAGGCGGACAAAAGGCCGCGGAACAGCCCGCAAAAGCAGCCCCCGCGAAGGCGAAAGCACCCGCGGCCGCAGCAGCCCCGGCCGGCGAGGGCGACGTCGGCGAGGCCGTTTCTGCGCTGCAGAAACTGGATCTTCGCGTCGGCCAGATTGTGCAGGTCGACCGGATTCCAAACTCCGAGGCCTTGTACAAGCTCCAGGTGGACATGGGCGAGGGCATCACGAGGCAGATTTGCTCGGGTATCGTCAAATTTTACCCGGACGGGGAGAAAGATCTTTTGAACAGGAAGGTAATCACGTATTTCAACATCAAGCCCGCAAAGCTGGCCGGGGAAGCGTCGGAGGGCATGATTCTCGCCGGGGCCATCGACAACAAGGGCCCGAACGAGCAGTGTGAACTGTTGCAGCTCGAGAACCCGGACGCCTGCGCGGTGGGCACGAAGATCACGCTGAAGGGCTGCCTGGAAGAAGTAGGTGCCGAGGCGGCTACTACCAGTTTGAAAAACATCTCCAAGCAATGGGCGAAGGCACAGCCTTTATTCTCCATCGACAACAGCAGCAAAGCCTTCTTCGCGGGAAAACACCAATGGGTGGTCAAGGGCAAAGACGGGGGAGAAGTCGCGGTGCTCGTGCCAAGTCTGAAAAACGCGGGAATTTTCTAAACCTCGATGTGCTAATCTGCTGGTCCCAGTCTATCCAAAGAAAGTGCGAAATTCCACCATGGAAAAAAGACGTCGCTTTGTCCGTTGTAGCGCATGCCGTCACTCAGAAAGTGCAGCTCTTGCCCTCGGACTTGTCTGACGAACACAACGAACTGAGAAGCACACCTGGTGCTCTTGCGCTGCAATACTGCACGCGTAACATACCACAACATTGTTACTCGTGTGCTGTGCGCTGTTTCAACAGAGAGTTTGATCCTGTTCATCGTCACTATCAATATCTACGTGTATCAATTTGCTCTTGCTCCTTCACCCGTGGCAGTCATAGAACTCCCATCGCGAGCCCCATCATTTACTAGATTATTCAAGAGCACGTCCACAGACACGATCACAAGAACGATCAGATCACAGGATCGATCCCATTCACGGTCCACTGATTGTTTCGTGGTAGTTTTCTGCTGGGTTTTTATTGTCTTGAGTCTCGTTACCTTGCAAATGGAAACGCTCGCACAGCGAAGATTCCTGCTCGGTCACCTGAAGCTATTCTTGCTGTGAAACAGCATCAATCAATTAAGATTTCACCTTTGAATGAAACCGAAATTATATGGCGTATCGACTACAAACTTATTTGCAAGGATGGCCGGGTCCGCGGGGATTCCGACGATGAATCTGGATATCATGATAGCACGAGCGGACGTGTTGGTGCTGCGGAGGCCTTGATGGATAAGAAATCTAGGCTTTATCCCGTCTTGATAACCGATTGATGCGTTGCTCTTAACGATGAGCAGTTTGGCCAGCAAAGGTCTGCCACCGCCGGGCTTTTCGCTGTATCGGTTGAAGAAGGACAGAGATGAAAATGGGGAGGAGCGCCGCAGCAGATCTCGCGTTCGAGACGATATTACCGGAGAGTGGCTTCTCCCGCGACTTGATTTGGATTACGACGCCCTGGGCGCGGAATTTCACTTCAAACTTGATGAAGAATTAAAGCTTGCCGAGAAGATCTATCATGCTCGTCGAGCCGCAGAGCTTCCGGTCACACGCGATGAAGACCCCGACTTAAACTGCGAGTGGGGCGTCAGCACAGTCGCAGTCGGATCTTCTGTGGGACGTGACGGGGCAGACGAAGCGGACGCTATTACCACCCAGTATTTCCACAAGCCTTCGGGCGTCGTGACTCGGAATCCTGATGAGGTCAAGAATGCCCGAGCAGTAGAGGATCTGCGCTTCGTTTTGGACGAGGAGAATGACGCCGACGTGCTGCAGGAGGTGGTCTTTGGCGAAGAGTTTGCTTTCGAGTGGCGCTTCGCACCGGTCTCCGGCGCACAGTCGCTCCGGTTTAGGCACAACGCGACCGGACTGGATGTCGGACAGGAAGAGCTGAAGCAAGTCTTTGAAATGTGGCGCAATTTGTTTCACTCTTTGCTTCAGGACTACGGCGTTGGCGGAATCGCGCGTGACAAGTTGGCCCACGTTATTCGCGACTGCAAATGGAAGGCAAAGCCAGGCTGGGTCAAAGGCAATAATAAAGATACCTTGGGCACTGTTTTCGCTCCCTTCTTTCACAACGAGCACACGAACGAGTGCATCTACAGCACACAGGAAATGCTGGCTTGGATTGAGGCGCACCGGGCCATGGAGAATTACGAGGTCAAAACGCTAGCGCGGGTCTCGGAGCACCATCACGCCAACCCATGCCTGCGCGGAGCCATCGAGCGTTCCGGGCAACAGGAGGACCGGGGAACGCGCGCATTCATCGGCAGTGCAGCAGATGACACAAGACCTTCCAGCCCACAGCATACGGCCGGGAACCTGCAAAGCCACCCGCCCCCAGCGTTTCGGCATGAGGTCGAGATCTGCAAAGTCGCAGCTGCGGAACTAGTAGAACCAGACCGAGCGCGTTTTTTTCCCGAGCTCGCTGACCACACGAGCAAGGGCCGCGTCGATCCGAGCAGCCATGTTTCTGGGCATTCAGCGCACATCGCCGGAGGTTCGGGCGGCTCGGCATTGCAGCGGGAGCCAGTGTCAGAAGTAGAGTGGCATTCGGGGTGGACGTCGCTGAAGCGCTCGGCAGCAGATCGGGACGGCGCTTCTAAAGACCTTGGTCGCTGCCTAGTACCGGAGGCAGCTGATGCTGATTCGGCTGTGCCAGAAATCGCGCAACAAAAAGAGCTGAACTGGTGGGAAAAGAAGTGCAAAGGCAAGTGCGGAAGGATTAAACCATTGAAAGATTTCAAAAACCGTAAGGGAAAGACGCTGGATACGTGCAAGGAGTGTCGCGAGGAGGAAGCTCGGGAAGCATACAAGAAAGACAACACCTGCGACAGGTGTTTTACCGTCTATGAGGATAGTTCGCAATTTCGAACGAATCGCACACGGTATACGACGTGCGAGAAGTGCCGAGCGATAGCGGAGCAGGAAGCAGCCGACAGGCAGGCGGAGCAGCATGCACGGGACCAAGCTGCGGTAGAAGCAGCGAAAGACCGAGAGCGCGAGAGTCTGCGAAGGAAGGCGAACCCGATTAATAGCGGTGTCGGTGAACGCGAAGTTTTTATCATCCCGAAAGACAACGGTGGTTGTTCCATCAGCGAGAAGCAAGCCAAGCCTGATGGTAAACACTTTGCCTTCGATCAGTGGAAAGCAGACGAACCTTTCCGCCATCTGGTGGACCAGCAGCAGGCGTATGGGTCCGGCAATGCAACGTGTGACGCGCGCAGCGACGCGATTCCTTTTATAGGCGACATTTCCGAGGTCTGGCTCGAGGCGACACAGGACGTCCTCCGAGTAGGAAATTATCTTGATCACAGTGTCTGGGAAACCCAAACCGCAACGACCACAGATGGGACAGAGTACCCTGAGGACGTGCCAGGTGTTGTTTACCGCGTCGCGCTTCAGCAGCGAGTTCACGACCGAGTCGTAGAGGCGTATGGCCGTTCGGTCGCCGAGGCGGTTTGCTTGGCAAAGGCCAAGCTTCTCAGCACCCCCGACGAATGGGCGACGCTTGTAGAAGCAGCTTCGGCAGCACAAGCAGGAACAGGCGTGGCAGACCTGTTCTTGGTGGACACTTCGAAACGCGATCCCGCAGTGGAATACCAGC
This sequence comes from Amoebophrya sp. A120, assembly GCA_905178155.1. Taxonomy (NCBI): domain Eukaryota; class Dinophyceae; order Syndiniales; family Amoebophryaceae; genus Amoebophrya; species Amoebophrya sp. A120. The sequence goes on along the minus strand of CAJINV010000001.1, from coordinate 8,175,842 downwards.
TGCGCACCTTGCCTCGGATTTTCTGGGGATCTCTGCTTCGAAGAGCACTGAACTCCGCGACCACTCCTAACATTTTTGCCAATGTTATCGAGGTGCTTCGGCGTGAGCAGGAGAGGACCGACTTGCGGTCGATTTCTTTGGAAGCGTACACGAAATGCATTCTGGAGGTCGCTGTTTTTGCGTGTCCGATGGACGACTGCCAGGGAATTCTCAACCCGAGGTCTTTGGACAAACTCGGAGGGCTGACGCCTATTCCGTACAGATATTGGCTTGTTGGCTACAAGGAGCAAGGCGGCTGCGCAGACGTTCGCAGTCGCCCGCAGCAGGCCGACATAAGCCGCACGCGGAGCCTGCTCGATGCTGTGGCAGTCGAGTTTAGTGAGAACCTCTGGCAAGCCCAGGCTACAAACGCGAAGGACCTGCATTCTTGTAACAAAGACAACGCGCCGGCGCCTTGCTCTCTCGTAACGAAGAAAACAACTCCGCACAGCGCAGTCACGCATCGGCAGTTCATCGAGGCGATCGAGGCGCAGTTCGAGTACCCTAAGGATTGCCGCGCTAACGTGAAGGAGCTCCTGACGAAGCGCGCTGTAGTTGTGTTTCTGCGAGCGGAAGACATCAAGCGATACGAGCGGGCCCAGTGTTTTGCGGTCCTGTTCGATACTGGTGAAGAAGCAAACAGCGACGAAAGCAGGGACGCACTGCAGCGACGCTTGAAATTCCGGCCGATTCTGCACGAAGATTTCGGTGGGGCATTTCAGATCGGCGGCAAGCTCCACTGCTCAGTATTGCGCGAGAATGTTTCTCAGGTTGTGCAGTGGGGTGGGACCGAAATGCGGATGCGTGCGACCCTCGCACTCTACACGAGCCCTCCGGCTGGTATCAATTGCGAATGTGTCTGGGACTCGAAGCGGGCAGAGGCCTTTCATGCAAATATTAAATAGGCAAGGTCTCCTCGATTTGGAATGCACACAGAGCATGGCAAAGTCTTGGGCGGTGGCTTGTGGATTCCTAGCCCGCTATAGAAATGCCCTCTCCCGCCGGGCGAGACAAGAATCGGACATCTTTTGCTGAGCATTCAGCGCAGCTTTTTGCCTTTCAAGAATCCGCCCCAGATAGAGTCTCGCATCCTTTCAGACCCAGACATATCTACACTGCATAGCTGGCACGGCGGAACCACTGACGCAACAGACCCGACGCTGCTTGGCTAATGTGGCCGACGCTGAACTTGCGAACACATCATCCAGACCGGCACAGCAGCATGCCAATAGGGTCTCGGAGACGAACTTTCATCCGTTGCACATGTTCATAACTGGCGCGCTTTCCCTCAAAGACAACGGAGAGGGGAAACTGCAGATCAGCAATGTATTCGAGATGAAAAAACCGAGCGAAGCCGTCAAGCATCCGCCAACGTGTGGAACTGGAGGCGTGTGCTTGCTTCCGGGAAGCCAGCACGACGCAGTTGCGACCGCGTGCAGATCCAAGATTACTTTGATTCTCGGCCCGCCTGGAACCGGTAAAACAACCGCAGCCTGCGAAATTATCCATCGCTTTGCGGTAGCGGGGCTACGGACGCTGGTAACTGCACACAGCAAAAAGGCAGTGGAAGAGATCAGTGAGCGGCTAACGCACCAGAGACGTCTACACATACACTTTCGCGGGTCTCGCAATCCAGAAGATCAGCTGACCGCGATAAAATGCCTGGTTGCACAGCGCAGCCAGATAGAGGCAGAACATGCAAAGCAAACGAGCAACCCCAGACAGAACCTACAGGAGGACTTTGACATGGCAGCGACCCTCCATGAATATGAGCAATTATGTAGGCGCCTCGAAAAGGCGCCTGATCGTCAGGCGCGAGGGAAGCAACTTTTCGAGCTGATCAAGCCGGGCAGCGATTTGTTTCGCGGGAAAGCTAAGGGCGTGCTTGCCTTCCTCATCAGTCTCCGCGTTCCGGTGCTTACGACATTAGCGCGCGTCGAGCAGCTTTCCAGTTTCGGCAATGACTTTACCGCCGCACTGGTAGACGAAGCAGCGCAAGCAAGTGAAGTTGATACCAATGCCCTGATGAATGCCCACCCACAGATATCCAGATTAGTGCTCAGCGGAGACCCAAAGCAGAACAGCCCGGTCGTGAAAGCGGAGTCCGCACGAGAAAGAGGGCTCGCGAAAACGCTGTTTGAGCGGCTTAGAGATCACCACTTCCCATTAATCCAGCTCAACATCCAGTACCGCATGCATCCGAGTATTGCTCGCGTGCCTTTGACGCGCTTTTACGATCAAGTCATCGCGGATGGCGCACCGCAGCTGCCGAAAGTTCCCGGGCTTCCCTGGGTGAGGTACGAAAGCGAGTCCGAGTCACCGGCCGACTTCCACCGCGTGGCTGTGATCGACGTGGGGAAAGAGGATTACCCGGAGGAAAAAGACGGCGAGGGGTCTACCTGTAATCCCAAGCTGGCTCGCCTGGTTCTCGATACGGCCGATCTGTTCGCGCGTGCGCACGTTGCGTCTGATGTGTCTGGGGAGCGCAAGCGCGAAACTTTACGGATCGGCATCATCACGATGTACCGGGCACAGGAGCAGAAACTGCGCCGCTTGTTCGAGGGCGAGGGCGGCAACCGCAATTACAACGATCTGCAGTCGTCTGCTGTGGACGTTTTCATCGGAACGGTGGACGAGTTCCAGGGGCAGCAGAGAGATTTGATTCTGCTGGACACGGTGCGGACAGAGCTCCGCCTTGGATTCGTTGATGAGCATTCCCGATTCAACGTTGCTGCGACCAGGGCAGTGCGCGGCCTGGTCGGCTTCGTCAGCCGCGCGGTTGTCGAAGACTCGGCACGAACAATCCGGCCCACGGAGGGGAAGGGAGCGGAGGTTTGGAGGCATTGGATAGCAGAGCACGAAAAATATAGCGCTGTATGGAAGGCCGCGGACCTGCGTAGACATCTGGACAGCAGCCGGCAGTCCGTATCAACAGAGACGCAGTCCCGATCAAGATCAACAGAGATAACGAGCAGAACTTGCCGCCCGATGCTGCCCCAGGTTCATCGGATTTACATGGTTGACGGATCCAGTGTGCTTCAAAGTTGTTGCCCAAGCTCCGAAGCGCAAGGCGTCGCGCATCAAAGTTTGTGCGTGAGAAACATGGGGCTTGTGCTATCTGCACTCCAGGCAGATGCCGCTGAAGATCGTAAATTCCATCGCGTGGAAGTATGGCTCCCCAGTAAGCTTCAAAGAAATGAAGAGTGGCGGGAGCTCTTCCTCTTGCGGATATCGGCGGATAGAGAAGGAGTGCCGCATGTACTAAAACAATTAACACCAGGCTAGTTTTTTGATCGTTTGTTTGTTTCTTTGTGCTTTTCATCCTCGAATGAAGATGACGTTGAACAAGGTATACGCTTATGTAATTTATCAATCTATAAAATTATGGATGCACTACTCTTTCGCTCTGTTCTCAATCTTCAACCTCTGTGTCTGTCAGGTTCCGCCATCCGTGCAGTGGACGAGCGAAAGTAGCGAATTGACCAGGGCAGCTAACTTAGTTTGTGGGGCTGAAACGAGCGGGCACCACGCTGAAATTCACGTGATTAGCAACGACAGCATTGACACGCTCCAGCAACATGGCCCACGTTTCCACGACGTCGTGCAAGTTCGTGGCTGGGAGGTTGGCTCTGCTGGAGTTTGCCGCCTGAAGCCGCATCAGCAGCCGCTGCCACGGCCGCAGGTGTACAATGATACCAGTTCCGCGCCGGCTTCTCCTCCACGGACAGCTGATGGCCTCACGAGGAAGATGGAACGCAAGCCGAACCGGGACGCTGGCACTTTTCTCTCCGCGAAAGCCTTGAAGCTTGACGTAGTGACTGGCGATGCTGGTGAGATGTCGGTATCTGACGTTCTTGCGAAGTTCGCGCGGGAGTCGGAAAAGAATTTCATGCTGCGCTTGGTGAAGCGAGATCTACCGAGGCAGCCCGTCACGGTGCAGCAGTATGACACTGTCGAGTGGCAAGGAAAGGCCGGCACGAACAAAATCAATGTGCTGCATGTCCGCAGCGGCCACCGGCTGACACTATGCGAGGACACCGACATCATGAACGCGCGCGAACTTCGCCAGGCAATTGCAAAGGCAAAAGCCGCACGGGACGACGATGAAATTTAAAAATTCGTGCGCTCATCGAAGCGCCAAAACAGCGCCAACTTTCCTGTTAGTATTCCTGTTCCAAACTGTACATAGATAGCGTTTTACTTTTATGCGTTACGAAAGTCGCCTCGGTAGTATCAATTTCCTATTCTACGTTTGATTAATAAAGAAAACAAGAAAAACAAAAACGCGCAGCAAAGCTTGCAGTCTTGAACTGAAGAAAACTAGTCTAGGCAGTGACGCAGAGTGTTGCGATGTCTGAACACAGCCGCGCAGTGCGCCAACCTATTCCTTTATTGAGCAGAAGACATGCACCGACATGTTGAAAGGCCAAAAAAGAAAAAAGCATGGCGCCGATGTCGATGTGGGTCGCTTACGCGGGCCCGAGCAAACCTTAACTGCTCGTGGTAATCTTCCTCACTGTGTTGCAAATACTTCATCGAGTGGCGCACTTTTCTTCGATGAGGGATCAACAATTAGTCCGATACCATCGCGCCCAAGCCATATTTATCCATGTCCTGTCGATCTCGCTCATACATCACACGCACGCAAGTGTAGGAATTGGTGTTGAGTTCACCAGTTGACGAACAGTCTGCCGCTCTGTTGCTTCGCATGGTTGTCTTACTTTCCGTGGTTAGCATGATCAGTGAGTAGCTCGCAAGATGGCGACGCAGGCCAGCATGGATCATATTTCACGTGAATCATGTAGATCGTAGTTCACTACTTGTAGTTGCCTAGAGCATAAGTCCTTCATCAACGTTAACGTTTGTACAAGGACCTGTGGTGCATTTGGTTTTATGTTCTGGCGCAAAAATGCGATGAACATGCAAGGATGCCCACTGTAGTCAGAAAACAAGGAGCGCAGTCTGATTTTGTAACAACGCCCACACTGACACTGACTGAGATTCACACTTCTTCTTGAGTTGTTACAGCTATACACGATCAATTTCAAGCACTTTGCTGTGAATTCTAGTGCGCTAATTTCAAGCCCAGTACGATTTCGATCATTTTTTCATTTTTGTCGCTTTCGTTTCTTAATCCTAAAGTTTAAAGAGATAAGCTTAAGCCAGCATGGTACAATCAGACAAACTGTACAAAGAGTTCGTTGCCGCCCAGGACTTGCTCATACGGCAAAACAAAACATCGGAAATTACCGACGCCGAGGTTGCTGCCGACGAGGGGCGTTTTTTCAATGTGGAAGACTACAAACCCGTCCCAAAGGAGATAGCCAAGCTACCTGTGTACCAGCTCCCTCAAATTTTTCTCTACCACTGCGTAGTTTTTTTTGGAATTGCTCGCCAAACGAGGCTTCGGCCCGGCGTGCACGAGGCTGTCGGCTCGCCAACCTACGGCTAGCCTCTCGATGACTATGGCCTTTCAGCATGGCTTTCCTTCTTGGAGAAGTTTCCTTTCTCATAAGTGCACGAACCACCCTCAGTTCGCTTTACATCCATCTGTATGAGATCAAACTCAGACTTTAACTCCACAACGGCCACTCAGGTTGGTGTACCGAAAGACAAGAGAGCAGGACGCTTGGGAGTGCGACGAGCATGAAACTACTGGGAAAAGTAGAAAGCCCGAGGCCGTTCCAGTCACGCACGCAATGGCCGGCTTGAAGACGGCACTCTTCGCAGCAGAACGGTTACAGATTGCCGATACTCTGTTGCACAATATCGGAAATATAGAAATCGAAAACTTTCTTGCAAGCCAGACCGCATTCTTTGAGGAGGTGAAGAACATGGGGAGAACACCGCCACCGCATGCAATCTGCTTGAGTGCCCCGAAGGCATCTGGCAAAACGCTGGCCATTCTTCCCATCGCCGCGGCGTTTTGTTGCACCACGTACAATGATGCCGAAGCCAAAGACGGAAGGCAGGCATTGCGGCCACTGGGGGCATACAAGAACTATATCTTGGGGCGTTACGGTGACAAGCGCATTGCCCCCAGCGTCCTCATGCTCGCGCCCACACGTGACGCGGTCGAACAGAACTACCTCGCCGCCAGAATGTTCTTCGCGAAAACCGGAATTCTAACGGCACGAGCGGTGGGTGGGCACGGGAGAGACGGGGCGGAAACGAAGACCCCGGAGCTTGCAAGTCTCGCAAGGGGCGCCGATTTGCTCATTGCAACAACAGGCCGAGCCTTCGGTCTCATCGAAGCCGGTAAGAGCGCCCTGCGCGACCATGCTTAGCACGCTAGATTTTTTAGGACTAGCCCTCAGGGTTAGCGTTTATTTTACTTTTCGAGTGTGTCGGTCGTTGTTTTTGCCATTTGCCCATCGTATTTTGTGCGGTTGGATTGAGGAAAATCATTGATGCGCTTGAGCGTAGCAACAGTAAGTCGCGCTATTGCAGCGCTCAGGATATTTATGCCCAACCAATTGCTCCAGGTGTGCTAAGTCTTCACAAACTCCAGTGTCTCGTCTGCGATGACATGAAGGGTCTCTTCGAGCAGACCGCCGGGCGGGAGTCGGAGCAGAAACAAGTGCGAGCCGCCCGGTGGCTCTACGAGAACGCCACAAAAAGCGCTCCGCGTGCGCCAGCGCTGTACTGCACTGGCAGCAATCTCACGAGGAAGTTTGTCGACGAGTGCTGCAACGAGTTCGAGCTTTCGAAAACGGTGCTGGTTCACGCTGGCCCAATCGCCGACCAGCCCGCTGTAAATCATCGCGTGAAGGACGCGATCAAGCCAGCAACGTTTATCCAGCCCGACGACAGCGCGCCACCTGACGAACTCTGGAAACGGTGCCAGGAGGCAAAATTGGCAGCGCTAAGGAGAGAACTGCTCCAATTTCTGTCCCCCAGGTATGATTTGGCGCGCGCTATATATTTGGAGAGTGGGGCCAGGCAAGCATTACTTATACTTGCCCGTCCTGATTGTGCTATGCATGCATCTTCGTCCTCGTGCTATTTTTCTCGGCAATGCGGCAGTGGTTCACTTTAGAAGTTGTTCATCTCTTATCCGCCTGCCCGATGCGCGAGTTGGATTATGTTTCTTCTAGGGCCTTATGCCAATGCTTATCTTTTCCACGCTAAGTGCTCCGCTATGTTTTTTTGAAAAGCCGGGAAGCTGACTGCTAATTACCTATCCGATATGAGCGATGCACGTCACCACTTCAACTGTGACAGGTCTCTCGGTCGCAAGAGAAAGTGGGAAACAAGTTTCATGATCTTCACCCCCAAAGTGTGCACGTTTTCACCTTCTGCATTTTCAAAGAAAATTTCAAACCTCAACTTCATAAACCCACAGGCTTCCCGTTCCGGCCGGAGGCGCCAGTGTTCTCGTTTGTGTGAACAAGAAGGACACCATGGAGGCCGTTTTCGATGAACTGAAGAAATCCAAAGAGATCAAGGACGCTTTCTTCTCGATTGAAAAATATAGTGGCGGCGGCGACGGTGAAAGCACAGCAAAGCGCAGAAAAAAGGTGAACACCGTCAGGACAGAAGCCCGCACGCTCACAATCGCTTCCAACGTCTGTGCCTATGGGCTGCACTTGCCAAAACTGAGAGTCGTCATTCATTTTGACGTGCCACTGTCCATCGATGATTACGACAACCGCTCGGGTCGCACGGGCCGAAAGTTTGAAGGTGAGGCTATCACCCTGGTCCCGGTGTGCATGTCCTCGGGACAGATACGGGTGAACAAGCACCAGCTCTGCACGCTTGAGCAGTTGATTACGCGCGTCGACAGTAGCGATGCAGCTATCCATCCAGCAATCCCTGAAGCTGTCAACCGGTGCCGCGCCGACTTCGAGAAGAGGGCTGCAAAAGAAGACTCTACTAGCAGGAGCCGAAGGAACGTCAACTCAGGGGAACGTCGATACGAAGGCAGCTCAACCTCAAGTGCGGCGCCGCGCTCCTCCTGCTTACTCGGTGACATTGACAACCCCACTTCCAATAAGCGCGCAAGACCAGCGGGGTCCAGCAGCACGGCCATGGAAATCGATACCCAATGCAGCGTCGACGCTCCAGGGGCGATCTCTGCAGAAGTCCCGCAGCACTTACCCACGCCGACCTCTTCATCATCGTCTTCTACTTCTCTGATGCAGAATACACACATCTTACCAGAGAGCTCATCGTCAGCGGCTCCTTCAAATAGATATCAGCAGTCCGGAGGCGATAAAGACGCTGCGTGGTCTGGAAGCGGGGGTAGTACGTGGAAAAACAGCGGCTCGTGGCCTTCAACGTGGCAAAGTGGTTGAGAATGATTCGCCACTCCTGAGTTGCGCGCACTGTAGTATTGTTCATTCGTCTATGATTTGTCCGTTTATGTATAAGTGTTTTCCGCAGTCCGTCGCCAATTGCACACTGGAATCTTTGAGCAATAAAGTCGTCACGTTTACTCGCTTTAGCTTAATACTCGGCTACTTTGAAACTTGAACAAAACGCGAGTCCCCTTCTTGCGCTCCGTCTCCCATTCGTATCATAATCAATTTCCGTAGGTACTTGAGTGAAAATCTTGAGCGTTGCTAAGCTTTATCCATCTCCATTTGCATCGGAAGTAGAAACGCCAAAGCGGTTGCTATTTTCGAAGATCGGCTGGCTTATTCTCATCGCACAGACAAAGCATTCTTTGCTCCGGGTCCAAAGCCTGAACTGAAAACATCACGCGCGCGCTCATGTGAATCTATTTTCTTTCGCGGCACTCTACTGTCTAGTTTTATTTCATCTCTGCCGTGCGCAGCTGCAGCTTACCGGTAATAGATGATGGCTGCAGCATGATTGTTTAGTCAAGAGGACCTTGTTGCTCGTCCCGGCGAATCGATATGAGTTTCAATGTGGTGCAGCTATGTCTGCTGTTTTGAGGCAATAAAAAAGGCTCCGCTGACGATGACGTTCACGTGTCTGATCTTGTACATAAATATCAGAGATCTTGTGGTCTAGTAGGTCGCTATGTTGTCACCACGCGGAGTTTCAGCGATCCACCTATTGACGAAGAGTTCCAAGAGATCTTCCTAACGTCGTGCGTGTATCTTCATTCTGCTCATGCGCATGCAGATCCGTGACCTGCACCTGCAGCTTCACCTTCAGGGCGATCGTGGTCTTCGGTTGACAGCCCATACCTCAAGATCTAGTGTGAAAGATCTTCCGGATAATCGTAAGGGACAAGGTAGGACGGTGACGTTGTCTGAACATACTTAAGTACATGCAAGGAGCGGCTGACTTTTTATCTCTTGCCTTTGTGTTTTCTTTTCACTAGTAGAGCATGGAACTTGCTTCTGCAGATCCAGATGGTCACACAGGCATCACGCCAGACAGGAGAAGGCATCCATCGGTAACAAAGCAAGGAAAATGGTAAGTAGAAGTCTCGAAATTTCACATATGTATCGCGCTCGGCAGGTAGGTCGTATTTGGGTTGAGATATTGAAGATATTCACCATATCTGTTTTTCGTTTTCTACTAGAAATTATAGAAGTAGGCATGTACGACGCGGCTACGTAATACAGTAAAGCAAGATATATCAACCAGTGTGTCGCTATGATGACGGCAATAGAGTGAGACAGTCGATTCTGCCCATTTTCAATGCAGTAACGGAAAAAGCATTTTACTCGTCTGTATCCCATTTTCCTATTCGTAATTGTCTGGGCTTGCGGTCGCGTCCTGAGCCTGGCCTGCTTGTCGCCCACCTGCAAGATGGACTCTTCCATAGAGGAGAAGCGCGCTACCCTGCTGACCTCACTCAAGGAGGGCACTGCAAAGGACCAGCTGCCTCCGGGCTTTTCCCTCTACGCACCCAACGAGAGTGCAATTTTGACCGACGAAGCCCCGGCCCGCGCGCGGGTTCGGGATGACCTGCGGAACGAATGGCTGGATATGCCGCAGAATTTCGCCGATGGCGCACTTCCCTGCTATTCGCCAGGCGAGGTCCTCGAGGCCACGACCCTCCTGGCATGGAAGATCTATGAGGCGCGGCGCCGCGCGGGCTTGCCAACAACCCTCGAGCAGCAGCAGGAGGAGGCAGACTGCGAATGGGATTGCAAAATGTCGTGTGCGATTCGTGTTGCAGACGCGCAGCAAGACCGGCAGTTCGCTCCGCCGCTGGTCTATTTTCACAAACTGACCGGGTTCGAGACTGCCGCGGCTAGCGAAGTAGTTGCCTTGACGGATTGCCGAGCCAAGGTGATCAAATTGGCGGCAAAGAGGTTCTCTGACGAGACACCGGATGCGGTGGACCTGCTGGAGATTGAGTTTTCGCGAAGTTGGCGCGTTATCCCCGAGCGGCATGCGGTTGCGGACGAGAAAGATGCCGGAACTGATGGGGCCGCGGTGGCAGCAGTTTTCCTGCATGTGCCAACAGCTCTCTCGACGGAGAGCCCGCAAGAAGTCGCAGATGTGCTCGCAGCATGGGTCGGACTCCTGAAGAAAGCGACCGGTGAGGAGTTAGCAGAAATCGAAGTATTGAAGTGGACCGCCAACCCGGCCGTCGCTGTTTCGAGCACTACACCGACCACCTCCGACGGCCATTTGGCCGCGACGGCTGAAGACCGATTTGCACACCGACCATGTGACGCCACTAGAAAGTTAGTGCCGAGATTTTTCTGCGAAGCAACGGGTTGCATGGTGAAAAGACCGGAGACTGTCCTCGAGTGTGTCCGCCGCCACATCGCGGCCATCGCGAGCTTCGACGTTCTCTTCCCGGGGGAGGAGACACCTGATCAGGCTTTGCTGGAGAGGAATCTGGAGCGGTTCGACATCTCTGTCAAAAAGGCGAAGGGCGCGCGGTTGCGCTACGAGTTCCACCAGATGGAGCAGAAACGGCGGGCGAGGGAGGCGGTGTGCGGGAATGGTAGTCAACATGGAGTAGATCAGGACACGCCAGACAATGGCAAGGCTGCTTCAATGGACGTCGTTGGCGCCGCCGACAATGAGAAAGGACTCGCCGACACAGAGGCTCACGAGAAGGAGAACTCTGCCGGAGCCGGAGGAGTATCGTACAATAAAAGCGTCCCCACCCCCAAGTCAAGAACAAGATTGCTGTAGATCTTTCACTTTGCTACTTGCATTTGCATGACAACACAAGTTTCTTTGGGTTCGCCGTGAAACTATCTAGAGTTACAGTTGGTATAACCGCATTGCAGATTAGTCAGCTTGTCCTGATGAGCCCCCACTAGGTATTGATGTTGCCATTGGAAAACGCTCCTCACGAGGATGCGCATGAAATACTCACAGTGTATGTGTAGGTTTGCAGATTCGCATGATAACTTGGGGCGAAAAAGTGAGTTGTGATGGCAGCCACGGTGCACAGAAGGAGGCAAAGTGCGCTGTAGATGTAGACTCCTGGGATGGAGGGCACGTGTTAACCCAGGATAATGAGACGAGCCAGAGAGCTGTGATTTTGAGGAAAGCGTTATTCAGTCCGTTATCGCTTCGCCGTCAGATCTTGACCTACTCGATCTCGAAGAGCAGGAGAAAGCCGAAGAAGAAGATCCTGAGAACGGACGCAGTGGAAAGGAAGGCTCCCCCCGAAATAAAACTCCGGACACAAGCAGCGCAAACGAGCCCGGTCCCTACTGCAGCCTTCTATATGGAGAACAAGAAACGGATCAAGAAGTGCTCGCAGGGAATAAGGCCTCTGCGCCCCTGCAAGTGGAAATCAAGTATGTTTGCCAAAGTTGCCACGACGCAGATATCCAGAACTTCTTGAAACAGTTTCAATCTGGCAAGCAGTATGGGGATGAAACAAAGCCGCAGGGGCATGGCGCCACTCCCTGGAGAAACGGAAAGCGGTCAGAGTCTAGCGCCGGCACTCCGCGGTCGTGGTCGTGGGACGAAATGGCCGCCAAGCCTCCCCGGAAGAGAACTCGCGGCGCTTCTTGGGACAATACTACGCCTACAACGTCGTGGAGTTGCAATAACGCGGCAAAGCGGCCCGCGGAGGGAACGTCCGAGCCAGAATCCGAAATCCATCGACCAAACAGCAGACTCGCCGGAGCGTCTGCCGTGCCACGAAGTTCCAGGAGAGACGGTAAAGAGCGCGAGCGCTCTCGAGATGCGCGATCCCGAAGACGATCGGCTTCTTCCTCTAGTCGGCGTTCCAGACGGCAATATGGCCGACGGCGCAACCATCGTCGAGACTCTCGGGCGAAGGCGCGGGCCAAGGAACCCAGTACATCGTGGTCAAGTTCGAGTAGCTGTAGCTCCAGAAGGCGACATCAGTCGCGCCGCAGGCGGAGTAACCGTGTACCCGCTGATCAGCGCAACGCAGATCGCAACCTCCTTGGCAGCGAAAAGCTGACGAAGCATTCGTCTTGGAGCCGGCGCAAGTAAGGCGCGCCGCTGGCCGCAATCGCTAAACTGAGTAGCTGCAGGAGACTGATGACAATGTCCTGGGACCAGGTTCCGAAAGAGAAGGCACGAAATCTGAGTAGAAAAATCGCGTGAAAAAGTCACAATGAAAGTCAATTCCCTATCGTGAGTTGCACAGTCGAACAAGGGCAGACGTGTTGCCGCAGTGTCGCGTCACTTCATATTGATTTTTCATTGCAAGATAGATGGTCTCTGGCTTTCCATGCTTTCCACACACAACATGCACTCGGGTGTTGCCTCGGCACGTAAGACGCATGGCTTTCCGCCAGGCGCCCATACGACGGTCCATGTCAACCAGATGAGAGAGCCGCGCGCACTGCAGGTGCCAATGCGATGGAGTTAGTGTGTCGTGTGTGATTAATTTGTGAACCCAGCGGCAGCGCTGCATTGTCGGTTCATCGTGCGACGTTATCATGTATTTGACGTGGTGAGATGAACAGGCATCCCCATTCCGAAAAAGATCAAGACGACGATGCTCTTGCCTCTCTGACTCTCTTTCTTGTCCCATGACGAGCCAGCTGGCGAGCTTCCTTCTCGTCCGCATTGAAGGTTCAGTCGGACATTTTTCTGATATTGATCGTAGTGGTCGTGCAATATAAGTACTCGCTTCAAGTCGTAATCCTATGCGGCTAGTCCTAGTGTCGTTGCATCGTAAGCGTCGTTGTCGCTGTGTTTCTCGATTGCGATTGATTTTGATTCGTCGAAAAGATGGCGATGGTTTCGAGTCATGAGACAGTGCTGGTCTTTCTGTGTCGATCGATGTTATTGGTATATGAGTGCTCGTTAGTTGACCAAGGCTTTCCTGTGTCTGTCTTAGTTTGAGGTATAGCAGCGTAGACCAACACAGAAAATGAACAAAATGGAGCTCTGTGAGCTCTCTGGATCTGCGCTCTCCACAAGTCGCATCACGTTGCGGCTCCGGCGACTCGCGAGAATTCTCCTGTGCGGTTACGAACACGAACGCACTTGTTTGCACAGTGGCGAAAAGTTGTCCACAGACTCAGCATCTTCATGCCCCCGCACCCGCTCTTCACAACAGTACCATCACTATCAGGACGAGTCTGTCCGCACCTGGCTCACAGCGCGACACTTGCTGTGGCTCGCAATCTACCAGGAGTGGAACGTATCAAATGTAAAAATGTCTGGGTCTGGAAGAATCCGAACTTGTGATGCTGCATTTGGATTCTAAAAAAATCCATGACTTGCAACCCTCTGATAGAATTGATAACCGGAAAACCTCCCTGAAGGCTTTCGAGGGGTGGCAGTGCGAGAATTTCGCAAACGGGCCGCGCGTGGACGCGTGGGCCACAAGGGGCCCGCCTTCCGTCTGGGGCAGTTTCTTTTTGAGAAACAACCCGCCAACATTCCGTCCAACAACAGGGCGCGAGGCCCGTGCTTTCTGACTTCCGACAAATTTTCATCGTTGAAAAGTGAGAAGCTACGGACTTCTCACTGTGTTTCCACTGGTCTTCTAGAAAAGGAGTGAAAAGTCAGCGACTTCTCGTTTCTGAAGCATTTTCTTTCTGGAAAAGTGAGAAATCAGTGATTTGTCACTTCTGAAAAGTTTTCATGTTGAAAAGCGAGAAGTCGCTCCGCTGACTTCTGAAAAGTTTTCATTTGGGAAAAGTGAGAAATCACTGATTTCTCACTCGGCTTCTCGAACAATCCGAGAAACGGAGTGGGAAAAATGTGACTTCTCACTTTGCAAGACTCTCACTCTGGTCGGAGTCGCGTTGACTCTTCCCAGAGTGAGAATTTTTCAAAAGTGAGAAATCAGTGATTTCTCACTACTTTTCTCGAAGGTACCCGAGCGCCAAATTTCTTCGGGGCCCGGGTACCTTCGAGAAAAGTAGTGAGAAATCACTGATTTCTCACTTTTGAAAAATTCTCACTCTGGAGTCGGACTCCAAAAAGGTTTCCAGCCGTCAAGATTTCGCGAGAGTGAGAAATCACTGATTTCTCACTTCTTTTCTCTAAGCCTTTCGGGATGTGTAGGCGACTTCTCACTCCGAGTGAAAAAGCCAGTGAGCTTTCACTTGGTTTTTTGAATGTCTTCAGGAGGCAGCGCGAAAGCTCGCTGCGTGCGAAAAGTTCATGGAATTTCACTCCCCCACTTCTCCAGCCTATTCGTAAAACGGAGCGAAAAGGAGCGGACTTTTTACTCCCTTCCTGAGGGGACCTCTGGGCGAGCCCGAAGTGCAAAGCCAGCGCGCTTTCGCTTTTGTTGTCAGCGCGCTCGCAAAGTCAGCCGGCTTTGATTGCCCCCCTAGGGGGATTTGTTTTGTGCCGTCGATCTTCGTGCTGCTGCAGAGGTTTGCGAAGCTTCAAAACAAAGAGCTACTAACTTACGCTAGCGCGCCAAACTGATCGACTTGGCGCGAATTCTGTTTCACGAAGGCGTCCGGAGAAATTTTCCGGCGAAAAGGGGGGGGCTTTTGCAAGTCATGAAAAAATCTGTATTGCATGACCAACAAAGGGAATGCAATTTTGGCTACGCGGAGAGGGAATTTGTCATGCGGAATACGCATCAACAAGACCTTAAAAAATCCGTATTGCTAGGGTATGCATCACAGACATCATGGCTCATGCAAAACGTGCGTGACAAGTGTCAGAATCTTCCAGACCCAGACATTTTTACATTTGATAGAACGGCGGGCTGGCGCGCACCGACTCGAGTCGAGAAGTGATTTTCTGGCACGTATCAAAATGAAAAATCCCCCCTCCCCATATCAAAAATCAAAATGGAAATTTCTGATGCTGATTTGTGTACACAAATCCGATTTGTCTTGCAGTACAGCACTCCTGCCAGATCCGCAGCCTGGGTGGGAGCGCTCAGGTCTAGTTGTT
The DNA here is from genome assembly GCA_905178155.1 of Amoebophrya sp. A120. Classification (NCBI taxonomy): domain Eukaryota; class Dinophyceae; order Syndiniales; family Amoebophryaceae; genus Amoebophrya; species Amoebophrya sp. A120. The sequence goes on along the minus strand of CAJINV010000001.1, from coordinate 8,160,554 downwards.
CAGCATTGCAAACGGCTACCCTCTAGGACCAACAGCATGCCAAATCGCTTCACAATTGGGCGGATGCCTCTGCACTTGTCTTCTTGCAAGACAAACCTGATTTGTGGTCACAAATCAGCAACGCAAATATTCGGAAACGTACCTTTTCAATATGGGGAGGGGGGATCTTTCCTCTCAATAGCACGACTTCTGGTGTTGCAGCGTGATAACGGGTCTTCTCTGGATTACGGATTACTGCATCCTCTTGGGACTTTGCATTTGGTACATTTCGAAGGCCCTCGAGAAGAAGCACAAGAGCGAGAGGACAAGCAGTGCGTCCAGGTGTGAAAAGAGCTCACAAGAAAAAGGACCGCTGCGAGATAAGTCTTCGGGCGAGCAGACGAATTCATCTCGCAAAAGCGAAGCGGAAATGAAGGCATCTCCCAGAACGCATGACTCTTGTGCCACAGAACTTGGGCTTGTACGATCCTCCTCATCTGTGGAGCCTTCTCTTGAGCTCAGGCGGCGGCGCCATGTGGATACAAGTTGCTCTGTAACTTTGAACGAGCAGCCCCATCCAACACATGAAAGTAGCCTGCTACCAGTACCAATTGACCCCTTGTCATTTGGTTCCGGGGGTACACCTGCGGCTGCGGCCGAGAAGCAGCGTAATAAAGCGAGCAAAAGGGAGAAAACACAAATAAAGGCTCCAGCAGCTGCGCCGATACTGTTTTTCAAGATAAGCAAAAAGCTGCGCTTCACCCTCGAGCTCCTCGCGGTCCTGCTTGCATCCTACCTGTTCTTCGATTTCTTCAGTGCCATCTGGCACTGTGCCTTGGATCAAAACATGGGCACGTTTCTCAACGGCGGCCGCCGCACTTTCACCGAGGACCATCACGTCGACGTGCAGATCTTCAATGAGTTCACGAATTACGAGCTCCTGGCGTACACCAACCCGCCACTGTGGGTCCTGGCTGTGCTCTTCGAGCTGTCCTACTGGTGGCTGCTAACGGCGGCGGGCAAAGAACAGCGCACGGAAGTAGAGGAGACGACGAATTCGATCGCGCAGCAAAAGAAGGCTACAACAAGCACGAAGACGGCAAAGCACAAGCAGCTGCAGAAAAATTACAAGCAACGCGGGTTCCTCTGTGTCTTCTTCCTTTTCGCGATGGTGCAGTGTAATGTAAGTACACTCACGCACCACTTTGCGCACCGACGCACCCACGACCTCTATGTGCCGGAGTGGTGGAAAGTCATGCAGGTATAGCAACGGATTCATTTTCATTTGGATGCAAAAGCAAAACCTGTGTGGTTCTTTGGCATTAGTAATGCCACTCCCGTTTCAGCTGTTGCAATTCCAATTGATGCCCAATCGGTGATACCACTGAAATCGAAATCGAAATCGAAAAAAAATATCAGGACTACAATATCTTTCTCTCCGGACCGCACCATCGGAACCACCACAATATCGAGGCTTGTTGGGACGGAAAGTGGAGCGTTTATGTCGGTTGGATGGACTTCCTGTGGGATTTCATTTACCAAGACATTTTTGCGCAAACCTCCTCGGAAGCGAAATACGGTTTGTGCGCGCCACGACGGTGAGTAAAACTGGAAGTGCATTGCTTCCTCAGTATGTTTCTACCTTTGAATGCGGATCTCTTCTTGCTTCGATCGATGTCGACATTGAATTTTTTATTTTACTAGTTGTAGTTTGCGTTACGGCTGCTCGAGAGCGAGACAGAAAAAAATGATTTCCGTACTCTGCCTTGAGCAGTGGACGTCGTGGGATGACTTTTTCTAAAAACGACTTAGAGAACGAGAACTTCGCTTTTCCTTTTTGTTGCGGCGCCTTACTTTCGATCACATGCCGGACAGACGCGGGACGGTGATGGTTTCCTGAAACTGTGAACAACCAGAAATGATGTTGCTGCTCGTACCTGTTTTAGAACTACTAGAGCTCTTGGGATACTTGTTTCAACGCCATCAATGTGTAGATGCGCCCTTTGTTTCGCAAGAAAAAAATTTCATTTGTCCTTTTCCTATCCGGTACGTTCTTACGGGAGCAGCCGTTTGGATTTCCTAATGGACACGATTCCTTCGTCTTTTGTGATTTTCAGTTGTCCGGGTTCTACCTCCCCACAGCGGTCAGTTGTCAGCGAAGAAGAGAAAAGATCCAGGAGATCCAGGATTTATGTTCATCACGCGAGAATGTTTGTCCTCTGCGGCGTCAATGCACAAGATCATCTTTTTTCTCTCGTTTCGTGCTCTATAGTTTTTGTCTAACCTTACTACTATGCCTCAAGCAGACACTTTAGAAAGGTCGCCGGCCAACTACGCCACGGATCCATGGCATGCTGCAAGCCTTCTGTTTTTTCTGTGTCAAAATCAACCTCAGCAGCACGCCACCAGAATTTTTTGAAGGAAGAAGTTGAATTAATCTAATACACAGAAGATTTGGACATATTCATATTAAAATACAGAGCGACAGCTGCCGTTTAGTAGCTGTTTGTTGCTTTGCCTTTGCAGTAACAATCAAAAAGCTTTAAGCCAGATTCTCTTCTTTGCATTTTTTTTCGTTTTCGTTGCCCTTGCCGACCCCAATATGAAGTTTCTGAACGGCGGTGATATTTCGTTTCTCGATCTCGAGAAGATCATGTTTGAAGGTGGGACGAAGAAGGTCGGGCACAACCAGAAGAGACGCAAGGTTCAACAACACACGAGCAGCAGCAGCAGCCACATGGTGCACGGGCCCTACACTTCCGCCCGTGCGACGGCACCGCCCCTAGCCCCGAACCTCCAGCAGGGCGGCGCCACTGGCAGCTACGGCCCGTCCAGTGCCGGACCCTCCTCGTCGTCCGCCGCCCAGGCGGCCGCTACGGCCGCACAGCAAGCGCAAGTGCACGCCAGGTTCGAGGTGACGGTGGTGGTGCACGGCGTTCCGCGCGTGGCAACGTACGACGACGTAAAGAACTACTTCGAGCAGAAGTGCGGGAAGGTGATCGACGTCAAATTCGTGCCGGGAAACAACAGTCTCGTCTGTGTGCAATTCGAAGAGATGCGCGCGATGAACAAGGCTGTCTCTGGTATGAGTCGTGCAATAGTATGAATGCAGGTTTTTTTCTCTGATGTTTTCAATCTCGACCTGTGCGGGATGCAATGGCGGAAAGTGAAAATGCTGTTGCTCTAAGGGCTGCCTGACTTACTTATCATTGTACCGGATCTGCAACTGCATTTCCAAAAATATCTAGGTCTGGCCAACCCCGAGATCTTAGGCGTCCCAGTCCGAGTGCGCCCGAGTCTGGAGGTACGGGAAGAATTGCAGAACAAGCCGCGGAGGCAGGTGATGCAGGAATTTCCCACCACGAAACAAAACGAGCACCCACGGCACAGCCGCAAAATTCGGATCACCAATGTTCACGTGCGAGCGACGACGTCTGATGTACTTGTTTTTTCGACGGTTAAATTCGACGCATTACAAGTAGAAGATGATGATGTATCTTCATCTTCATGACCAATGCATTGGGCATAACTTTTAATACGACTATTTACCTCGGTCGCGCGGCATCGTCGATATGCTGAATGCTATCAAATATACAGATGTACAAACTGTTTCAACCTTTCGGCGACATCGAATCTACGACGCTTCGTGGTGACGGTGCCTGCGACCTCAGCTACCGAAACGTGAATTCCGCGACCGACGCAACTATTGCGATGAATGGCTTCCAATACCTCGGCGAGGCTCTGCAAATCGTGCAAGCAAGCGAGACACCACTGCTCCGCGCGGCCAACCCACCGCCCCCGCCGTTGCGCGGGTGAGGATAGAAATTGTTCGCTTTGTGTTGATGATGCCCGTTGCACTTCTTCGTCGACTCTTGAAATCCGACCATTGCACTTCTTCGACCAGGATTCCGGGTCGCTGAGCACATGCTGCTACTGATACTGAAATCATGATAAATCATCATCAAGATAGATCAAGATCTGAATGTGATCTAGCTGCACCAGCTCGAGCAATATTAATTTCAAGGGTAAATAATGTGCTTGCTCGACCGGCGCACGAGCTACCAGTGCGTCGAAGAATACATGTTACTAGGAACACAACGCCACGATGCATTGCTGCGTGCAGCTGAACAGGTTCGGGCATGTCGCAGTGCTACGATCTGAATTGTTCTAGTTTTGAAACAAATTTTGAAGCTATACCTTTTCACGTGGTTTACTCAACAAGGAGAGATTCGACTTCCACAGCTTGATCCGTGTCAAGTACTACATCCCTCCGAACAAGCGTAGCAATCGTAGACAGGAACGACGTGCGGCGCTCCCCCCCATTGGCGTTTAGTGTTCCAGTTACACCAGCATGATAGTTTATTCCCCAAAGTTGCTATAACAAACAATGGCGATGCGGCGTGCTCCGCCTCCCAAAGTCCAGATCCAGACCAGCGAGGGCGCTCCGGACCTGGTGGTTGCGTGTACGAACTTGGGTGGTGATATCTCTCACATTCTGAGCCTGCAGTTCGCCGACGAGTCCGCCCCTCCGGAGAAAATCGCGGTGGCAGCGCTCAAAACCCTCGCCACCTACCTTTACAACGATGATCTGCCCTCGCCTCTTACGCTGCTTTACCTTGTGAATGACCACGATGCGGACGCCGTGCCCACCGAGGAACTTGACCGCATTTCCCTGCAGGAAATGCGCGAGCAGCGCTGTCTCAGCGGCTGTTCAGGGGATGAAGTTGCGCAATTGTTCGAGAAGAACGAGAAAGCCGTGGGGAATGTGCCAACGGAGCCTGTGGAAGTGAGAAATATCGAGGCTGTCTACAAGATCGGGGAGGATGACGTGACCGCGTTTCTCGGACCAAAGTCGCCGTTCGTACTCTGCCCGATTATATCATCAGCTTCGGGCGCTGATGAGGAAGCACCAGAAGATGAGCCAGTGCCAGAGCCATCAGATGCGGCTGGTGCACAAAAGGAAAATATAACCGACGAAGCTGCAAGAGGCAACGCGTTTTTGTATTTGGAAATGCTGCTTGCCTTGAAGCCGTGCTTTTCCTTCGAAACCCTCGGCAAGAAGCGGACCTACAAGGTCGATATTCAGTGGAACAACGCAACTTTTATCGACATCGTGGAACCCATGGGCGACAGCCAGCCGAAGCAGCCACTTTGCGTAGTTTTCAAGGGCTACTCCTACCCGTTGACGGGGAAGAATCTCCGAGCCGTGGAGGACGACAAGCAATTTAAGATTGAGGCCCGCGTTAAAGATTTGAACGAGATTTATCTGGAAGCGTACACGAAGCAGAGGGCCTCCGAGTGGCAAATCCGAGCGGGGGACGCCGAGTCGGACCGGGTCCAGGTGTGGACCAGCGAAAAGTTCACGTTACAGTTTAGCGAAGACGGAACCAGCGTGAGCGGGTCGTTTCAAAGAACAGCAGAGGGACCGTTGCCACTAGAAGGAACGCTCGAGGCGATTGAGGAACTTTAGGGTGTAAACAAATGTTGAAGTAGCACGCTCTGAGTTTACAGGTTGAAAAGCAAAAGCTGCTGGATGTGCTACTTCATTCATTTTCGTCGTCGCAGATGCAATGAGAATGTAATGTTGATGTTCTTCTGATTCTGAATCTATCTGGTGGTGACTGACGACAAAATAATGTTATACGACTGAGTGAGCGCGACGAGAGATGCTGTTGAGCTTGAGTGAACTACTAGAGCAAGTCAAGAGCGCCCCGAATTCCTTGGGAATATGACAGCAGCTGCATAGTGGAGCTAGAGCGGTGTTCTTAGTTTCAAACCGTCAATCAAAGCTGCACTTGCTCCAGGGCCACTGACGGAGCGCCGCGGGTGTGCATGAGGTTGGGTTTTGGGGCGATTTGTGTTTCATCACACACCACGCTTCGAGAGTTTCACCGCACGCCCGTTGTGTCTGATCAAATCTTCATTCTCGCTGTCGCTCTAGCCGCGCAATGATGTTTCATTATCTGATGTCCAACGGATGAAAGAAGATGAACAGCACCGCGCACCGGGGGCGGTCATGGTAGTGGACTGAAGAAAGACGGCTCCATTCAAAAGCACCACGGTCCCAGCGCAGGAGTGGCGGGCAGCCCTAGTCGGCGCGGGTCGTCGGTCCGCCCGAAACGACGATGCGTCGCCCCAGGTCGGTGACTTTCATCTTCTCCGGGAACCGTGAATTAGACGTCACCCTCGCGCACCAGCGAACGCACGCGCGGAGGACACTCGTCTCTTTCCTCGTCCACGCTCTCGTTTTTGCGAGATGTTGCCTCGGGGAAAGCGCTCCATGGCCGATGCCGCGCGGCATGGTGCACAATCCGAAAAATCCGTACGAACCTAACACTGTACAAGTGTTCCGCCCGAGAAACTTCATCGATCTGGACGAACTTCGCATACGTGGCCAAGAGACCCGGGGAGTAGTGCAGCAAAAGCTAAACAGAAGAGGACCAACGCCTGCCGCTTCTAACAAAAAACAGAAAGATGCTGCATCTGCATCTCCACCGCAGCCAGCAGCAGCTTTCATCTCCTACTCCGAGACAGGTAAAGCCTCTATTCCGAAAGTGACAGAGGACGATGAAGATGTGTCCCTGGTACGCGTCAAAGCGCGATATTATCACGGTAAAAAGAACCCCTTCACCGACTGGCTATTCGGAAAAGACGACGCAGAAAAGGATGCTGACAAAAGCAGTCCGGCGAAAGGTGACGTTGACGCGGAGGAGACACCGGAAAGCAAACCTGTAACAAAAGTCGTGAAAAAACCAGAAGCTACTGGCGTCAACAAGAAGGACGCGAAAAGCGAGAAGGTCCATCTCCCCGTCAAGAAAAAAGCTCCGGCAGCTAAGACCGCCGCAAATGCTGCAAAGACTGATGCTGATGGAAAAGACATCAATCACAAGAAGCCGGTGGTGATTGCCAAAACAAGCGGTGAGAAAAAGGTCGAAGCCAATGAGAAGAATAGAAAAAAGGCTGCAGCGACGCACGGACAAGAGGATGCAAAAAAAGATAAGGTGCTTGAAATTGCGCTCGCTTTATTTTTTTTTATCGCAAGGATATCAGTTTGCAATGTATGTGGAAGGCAAGGACTCATAAATGCAGATCAGGACCACGACTGGGAAAAAGTCGCAACGTAAATTCATCCTGATGAAATTTAAAATAAAACCAAAACAGGCTTCCGAGTCTTCTGACGATGAGCAGCGAGCGCAAGATAGCACGGATGAGGATGCCGAAAGCACAGACGAAGGTATGGAAAAGCAAGAACCGCCCGCGAAAGATGTTGGGGACAAAGACCACGGAAACAAGAAGCATAGCCTACTTCTTGTAGGAAAAGCAAAGTCGAAGCAGAGGCAACTCACGACAAAGAGCTTGACGCTGGGCGCTGCTAGTAGTGCTGGGCACAGTAAAACTGGGGTCGTAGAGCAGAGTCAGACCGGAACATCAAGCGCTGCACAAAAATTCGCGTCCACAGCAACAAAAGGCAGGAAAAGCGGAGCGAGCACCTCCTCAAAAGTAGTGAAAAAGACAACTACAACGTCGAAGAAAAAATCTTTTCTCAAGACCCGCCTCAAGAAGACGTCAAAAGCAAAAACTTCAGCTTCCGCATCCAAATCAAAAACCAAGACAAAGAGGAAATCGAAATCGAAGACGAAGGCAGCTGCATCATCTTCTAGTACAAAAGAACAAGCAAAGATCAGAAAGGAAACCGCCACAGTGGGTGCTGCAGCAAAAAAGCACCAGGTGAAGAAGGAGACCCACTTGAGTCACGTCCAAGCGAAAGAAACTGCGGCAAAGGAAAATCTCGGAAAACGTCGAGCTGTACGCATTGCCCAAATATGTCTGGGTTTGAAAGGTTGCAAAACTTGTGTAATTCGCGTGACATGGCTGTCGTGTAGAGTTTGTCATGCATGATGCGGAAGAGTGTCACGTGGCAGTCGCATCGTTTGTTCGTGTTGCAAGAATGACTCTCACATGCGGAAAAATGCACTTCGCATAGCTCATCAAGAACAAGTTTTCGTGCTTGCCCGCCTATTGTCATCTGATTTGAAAATGTTTTCGTTATCCACGTGAAACTCAGACATACTTGCATCTGATAACCCGCCGTTGGGAGCCACGGGGCGGAAGCCACCTCCGAGGGGAATTTCGACGCCAAGCTTTGGTTCACCGTGAAGCGAGCGGCAAAGTGCTGCTCCAGTGTAATTCTTAGTACCGATCATTTTTACAAGACAGAAGCTGAAGCGGAGTACCATGGTTCCCGCGAGTGTGGAATCACCTACAGCAGAAACCAGTGCATGGGCTTCCAAATGTACAAAATGAACCATCTGTTTCTGATACTGATTTCCCACCTCGTCGTCGAGGGCTATTGTTTCTCTTTCGGTGTTGCTTTTTGAGTTCAGCATTGGAAATGCTGTGGAAAAAAGTAGAGTTTATGAATCCAACAAAAAAAATTAACAGCGATGGGGATGCAGGGAAATACATGTACACGACCTACAAATCGTGCTGTGCTAGCGACTATGAAATGCAAAAATGTCTGGGCCTGCAAGGATGCGAAGTTGTGATGCATACTTGGATCACACAAAAATCTGTCATGCTTAGACAGCAAAAGCAGCTCCTTTTCCTGTCGCCGAACGAAGGTGTTTACCATGCGGATTAAGCATTGGGAAACCGTCTGCAAACCTGTGATGCTAGGCCTTGCATGGCACACCTTCCGCGTCAAGCAGAAACAGCATCACAAACCTCAGCAATCTTCCAGACCCAGATATATTTGCAGTTCATAGCGACTGTCGCAACCACGTCGAGCTGAACCAGTCCGTGTGGATCCGGGACGAAGGGCAAAACTCTGATCTATCAGAAGGAAAAATCCCCCCTCCCCACATGGAAACGAAATTTCTGATGCTGGATTTGCGTACACAAATCAGATTTGCCTTGCAGTAGAGGACTGCAGGCCCATATCGTGCCGGAGTCGAGAGGTTTTGGCCTAGGCACTTCTTAGCATGAGGAACGTCTATGCCGTAGGCGTAGGCCCAACAACATTACACACCGCCGGCATAATGGGGCCGAGCCTGTGGCGTCGCTTTCTTGCATCACAGATGCGATTTGTGGTCACAAATCAGCATGAGAAATTTTCTGAGATCTGCCTTAATATCGATATGGGGAGGGGGGATTTTTCCTTACGATATGATCTGTGTGCGACGGAGGGGAAGACCGGCGTAAAAAAATCCTCTGCCGCGGGGAGTGTTTGACGACAGATCCGCGGTGGGATTTTGGAACCGAAGGATGCAAGGACGGAGGAGAACGAACAGGCGGCTGCAAGAACGTACTGCCGTGGCCACAACTTTTGTGGTTTCTGGCAAAAAAGAGAAACTAACACCAAACAAAGGATCAAGAAGAATCCAAATACACTTTACCAAATCTAACGAAATAAACGAGCTGAGAGGATCTATTTTTTTCACTCTAACTTCAACTTCCAAACAACTTTAACTTTTTGATAATCTTCAACTTTTTTGTTTCTAGAGAATACAGATTTTTAGATTCCATATGATCGAGGGTGGCGAGCGCACAGTTGTGCCTCCACCTGCAGGTGCGAGGACGACGAGAGGCAGGGGACAATAAGCCATCATATTTCATCGTGTTGGTAATGCAACACTGGCACCACAAACATGATCATTGTTTACGGAAATGTTATGGATCCTAAAGGAGCAAACATTTCAGAAAATCAAAATGACCTTCATGAGACCCAATGAATGTTGACGTCAGAAAATAATACACATGTACAACTTTGCCACTCGGTGAAACCACAAAGATATGGCACGAACGAAATACAATGGCAATAACCCGAGATTGAGCAGGGTTCATCCGAAATAATTTCGGATCAAATACTCTCGAATATTGAATATTCGACTGCAATATGTCGAACCTGACAATGTGACCCATTTCTTTCTTTCTTTCCATGCCCGGGCATAGCGTCAAATGTTCAAGACCCATTTCTATTTCATGATCATCAGACGAAATCATTCATCCATGCCAATCATTTTTATCATCGATGGACTTCTCAAAAAAATTCGGATAAATAGTTCAAATCTCTGATATGGTAATGCCTATGTTGATTCTTCTTCTCATCCGATGATCTCTCGGTAAAATTCTTTCATTCGATCATTATGAGAAAAATTTTGAAAATCTAAAATGAAAAGAAATGCAAAAGATATGGAAAATTTTTTTGATGAATGGATTTTGGATTAGGGTTAGATGTTTTTTTTTTTTTTTTCTTATTTTTAATTTTGAGAAGGTGGGTGCATATGTGGTATGTTTGGAATGATCGGGAAAATGAATTCTCTATCAAAGAAGATCCTTCATTCCATCCATCCTTTGGAACCCCGGATTGTCGGATGATTCGAAAATTAGGAAAATTGCAAAAATGTGATACATTTTCTAAAAATCTCATGGGATTTTCAAAGATGATATGAACATGTATTTTTTTGGAAAAAAATTTGGTCGATATGTTTTCTGTAATGGATTATATGTTTGTGTTTTCTGTTATTAATGATTGAAAAAATGTACAAAAAAGAGGGGAAAGAAATTTAGTGAGAAAATTTAGTGAATAATGGTCTGATGGTCTGACCTCGAATCTGCGAAAATAAATTTCCATAAATTCCTAAAAAATTGCATTCAGATTGTTAATTCATTGCCAAGAAAATTCATAAATTCTTTTTTCAAATTTTTCCCTTTCAAGAAATATCCAGAATTCCCTATTTTCAACAAATATATTTCTGTGTCCGATATTTTCAAAAATATTTGCATTCCGACATCAATCCAGAATCTGGATTCTCCAACTTCTCAATATTCATTTTGAGATTTTTTCTAGAATCCAAATTATTTACAATGGAAAATATCACGAAAAATACATATCTTCTTAATTTTTTCCTGATCAATGAAATATTTTTTGATGAGGAATAATGAAAAAGAAAGAAAGAAAAAAGAAAGAAATTTCCACAATCTCGATGATTTTTTCATTCACAAATCATATACCTCAAAAAATTGATGAAGATTCATTGACCAAAAAAAAACCTGGAAACAAAATAAATAAAACAAAATAAATAAAACAGAAAATAATTCAATCCGATCCAAATAACAAGAGTATTCACATCCATCGAGATCGATGTCATAAAAGGAAGAATTATTGATCGATCGAAAACCAGATCGAAATCAATATTCTTGAAATCAAATATCGGATTTAGGGCCTGTATATCAAAGATCGAAATCAATATTCTTGAAATCAAATTTAGGGCCTTGAACATTTGACGCCATGCCCGGGCATGGAAAGAAAGAAAGAAAGATCGAATATTCCTTTTTCTTTCTTTCTTTCTTTCTGTTCGTGCCAGGGCATGGCGTCAAAGGTTCAAGGCCCTAAAAAATCCTCTTGGTCCACTTTTCAGTCGGCCCTAAAAAATCCTCTTGGTCGAATATTCCTTTAATCCTGTGAATGATAGATTGTGTTATCATTGATTATTGGGATGATCCATGTGTCGAAATTTCATGTCGACATCGAAACAGAAACACCTCGGCGTTCTTTCTCCGACTCCACATTCTACAACTTGACGACTCCTTTTGATGATCATGCAGCTCTTACGCGGAACATAGTAAGGCTCGGAGGCACAGAGCACAAGCCTCCACCAAATGCCATCGCCATTCAATGGACGCAGCTATCCGCATTGATTGCCATTGCTTCTCTTCTGCAGTAAAAATACTACGTGGGCAATAAATTATGACTATCTTGATGCCCCCACTTTCGACTTTCTTGTTCCGCTTTCAAATTGTTTCCTTGTCCCTCTTCGACTTCCCTTCGACAGCCACACCCAGTCAAAATGAAACTATGATGCGTCCTCGAACTATCCTCCACCACGTTCCCCGCCCACTTCACCGAGCTGCTGTGCTTTTTCGACAAACTGCTTCGAAGTCATCGGCGCAGTCGCTCGGTGGTTGCGGACGATTGTAGCGGCGCCACCGGGTCCGTGGTACGTAATGTGCGACCCCCGGACATTTCTGCGCACGAGCTCGGACTCCAAGTTGAGCAGACCGAGCTTCGTCAAAGTCCGCAAATGCTTCACCGTTTTCCTGTACGTCAGAACCTTCTTGCCGATATCGCGAAGCGCGTCGCTGATCTTCTGACGACAGGTAGTCGGAGTCTTCCGCGGCAGGGGCAGCGTTCCTTGTTCATACACCGAAGATGAAGAGCGCGCTGTTGACGTAGAGGCTCCAGCGGGTGCTGTAGAATCTTCGCCAGCGCGTGCAGTTGGCGCGTCGCTGCTGAGTGCCCGGGTCGAAGGTCTCGGCTTTCCGTGGCGAAATTCGTACCAGTCTCGCTGAACCTGAGTTGCCCGCTTCTCCTGCTGCAGTCGAATGGCCGGGTCGTGCAGCCATGTACACGCACGCACAACGGACGAGTCGACCTCGTCAGAGCCGTTGCTGATCAGAGTTGCATGCTGGGCCGCTTCTTCGATAACGGTGTCGACGTCGAGGCCTTCTTCCGCGCACATTGTTAGAAGTGCGGTCGCAACGCCAGGAAGCTCTTCATCATCGGAAGTGTGAGCCTCAGCGTCATTAGCATCACAATTCGCTAGTGCGCCATACTTTTCCCAGAAGAAGTCTTCCAATGCGTAGTCGGTGGCCGACTGCGGCGCGCCTGGCAAAAAAGGCAAGACCATGCTGTCGGTGCCACCTGTGCGGTCCAACAGGGCTTCGATCATTTCCTGGTTGACGCACTCAAACTTATTCAGCGCCGGTGTGAAGCACGTCTTCACAGCAGCAGCCGGGTCAAAGGCTGCCGTCGTCTCCTCGATTCCACGAAGGCGCGCGCCGAGACTCGCAAGTGGTACATGGAATCGGCCCGGTTGGGCGGGAGACGCCGAAGGTGTCAGCTCGTGAGATAACGAGGTGTTCGAGGCGTGCGCAGCCGGGAAGTTAGCGTCGCCAAACCCGACCACTGCCTGCAACATCTTCTCTCCCCGTCGTGCACGCTGTACGAACTCCGCGCTTTTTCGATAGATCTGCGCCTCCGACAGCCCTGCAAGAAAACCAAGACGAGGCCCGTGGACCTCCGAATCCTCACGCTGAAGCCATTCCATCACGCATTGTGTGTCAAAATCAGGAATATCCTCTTCGCGCAACCCTCGTCTGTTTTTCGCCAATACAGCAGCGCGCTGTCCGCGGCGATGGAAGGCTACGTTTTCGGCGCAGTCGATGACCTCGTAGTGAAGGAAGGCCTCGCGATTCACCTCGACATCCCACGAATTGTGGTCGTGCATGGAGAGCCAAAACACGCGCTCAGATTGCCCAGTGGTAGGTGTGGAGACAGTGCGTTTCTGTACGTCGCAATCGATCAAGGACACGACGCGGAGGTCCTGTAAAGAGTATGGGTCCATCAAAGCGGCGAAAGCTCTGTCCACGGCTGCAACGTCCTCGCTGCCGTCAGCGTTCTTTTCTTGATTCCGATTTCCGTCAACGTGCTCGAAGCTCTGGTCCCGAAAGCAGCACAGAACGAACTGCTCGTGGTCTGCACTGGGGCTCACGGGAAGGCCGGAAGTCACGGAGATCGGCTTGCGCGGTGACCGGGAGTCGAACACGAGCCTTGGGTCATGGCGCGAACAGCAAACATCCGGACTGCCTCTGGCCATGCCAAGTGTGGTTGTGCGGCTTTCGGAGTGCTCGCGATATCAAACAAAAGCCCGTTCTCAAACAAGTTAAGAAGCAGCGCCAAATGCATGAGACCCGCGTGGTAGTTCTTGCCGCTAGCGTCCGGCTTTTCGCCCGGCTGCGGAAGATGCCAATTGCGCTTGCCGGCGGCGACGCGATCCAGCGTCTTGAGGAAATTGTCGACAGACATGACCGGCCCGACCGTTCTCCCCAGGTTCCGCAAGGCGATACTTTTCTGCTCATCTTGTAACCAGTTCCGAAGTAGGATGTAGGCACTCTGCGGGTGTGCCTCGACCGCGGGAGGTTTCGTTGTCTGGGCAGTGGCTGTTTTTGTTCTGTCCTTCGCGGGCAGCTTGCTTTTGCGTGTTGTTTTCTTGTTCTTGTCGTCGCTTTGTCCGGCTGATGCCTGTTGGTTGTCCAAAAGCCCCACAAAGTCTAGAACGAGGCGCGCCTGCTCCTGCTCAATAGCAGTGGCGGTATCCTTCTCACGTAGTTTTTCCTCATCACCTACTGAGTCTGCCGGTGCCGGCTTGCTGTCACTAGCCGAGTCATTTTTCCGCTGCTCCTCCAGCCACTTGGCCAAGCGCTTTGTCGCTTCAGACAGGCGCTTGCGTGGTTTTCCATGCGTAATGGATAAAAGAGATGTGCTGCCAAAGTCAAGCATTCGCTCGGCGGCATCGACATCCGTCCGCTCCATGGCTTCTCGTGATCGGCTCAAAAATGTACTCACCCGCTGCTCCTGCATTGTCGGCGAGTTCAGAACGCGGGAACTGGCGGCGCTGTTTCCGGGCTTCCCGGCTGCTTCTTGATCGTGGTCAGAATGTTGTCCACCGGCGTGGGTAACTGTGCACATGTGCTCGACGGCCAGGCTTGGAGCACTCGGCCGCACAAGAACGAATTCTGCGCGTCCAGCAGGCCCATCCTCTCGACCGGAGTCTGCCGCTGGCGTCGCTGTCGCTGCTGTTGCTGCTGTTGCTGTTAGGGCCGGACGACGGTGAGGGCCTGCCGCTTGAAGTTTGCGAGCCCCTGCTGGTGCTGGCTTCCTCTTCGCTCGTAAAGCTACACGCATTTCCGCCCTGCTTGCTGCGGCCCCATCTTCTGGAAACGGGGCGCCGGGTTCTGTTGCTTTGGCATTCTCCAGCGCAGGCATTTGCACCACTCCGTCTGCGTCGATCTCGATGCTGAGTCCCCCCGTCATGAAGATTCGCGGGTCTTGCAGCAACTGATACGACATCTGCGCCATCAGCGGGATTCGTTTTCGTGGGTAGAACTGCAGTGCGTGCTTTCTGCGATCGAAAACGCCCGCGAGCTTGCCGCCGTCCCAGTCCATGTGTATCCGATAGCCAGGCGGGTGCTTCAGCGAGTTTCCTATCACGTTCTGCGCAGTAGACATTGCTTTTTCGCCATGACGCACGAACGTGTCGGTAATGTATCCGTGACCCGAGTGCGGCAGAAGGTGAGCAGGCTCCGCATCGATATCGACGACCGCGCAGTCAGCATAAAGGTAACCCGATTGCGCCACCTGTTCTTCCTCATTGAACCAAATCAAAGTCTCCATTGTCACCAAGTCGCAAAGCGATTTTCGTGTGTGGCTCCGCAACCCAGCGGCAAGACGAATGTACCTGTTGCGGCAGCGTCATAATCATCTCATCATGTTTGACTGGAAGTGAATGATTGCAAAACACTACCGTCAAGTAACGAGCGACTCTACATAGCGATCATCGAGTACCAAGAGTGAGAGAATCCTTTGCTTTTACTATTCTATTAATCTAGTAGGTTTTAGCGTAGGAACGACGAAAGGAACGAAATAAAGTGGAAGTACTTACCGGCGCTCATTGGGCGGCATGTGGTCTCTCGCACCCTTCATGCGCTCCAGTTTTTCTGTGTATGTTCCGGACCAGGGAATGTTAATGGCAATGAGGTCGTCCATCGTGTCCATGTCCGCTAGCGAGTATTTTACGCCGCTACCGGCAGGGGTCCCCTCGCACATTTTCTCCATCTCCTGTCGCGAAAGATTCTCCGCGCCCCGTGTAGCCCTGCGCTCCTCCTCTTCCTGTTCTCCGACCATCTCGCTACGGATCTCCGCGGCAGTTGTACCCTTGAAAAAGTGCTCAACTTTATCCTCCGTCACGCACATCTTTTGAGTCTTCAGCCGAATTCGGAATCCGGTCCGACCACACATTTTCATCACCGCTTCAAAAATCTGGAGAAGCAGCATCGGACTGCGGGAGCGGAAACAAACCCAATCCTCGTGCAAAACCACATCTTCTGGTGTTAACCCCGTCCGCGAGCGTAACTCCTCACCTTCCTTTCCGTTGTAGGCAATACCTGCAAAAGCTAAGCGAAACTGACGACGGTGTTGGTACGCGTTGACAATTTCCAGCTCGGCGTAGCAAAATTTGCTGGACTGCTCCTGCGCAGATGTATTGTTGACGCCACTGGTCGCGCCCGCACCGGACGATGATGCTTGTCCACCATCAGGCGCCCGCGGTAAAAATCCTAACTCCGTTGAACCGGAGGCCGGTTGCTCTGCTCGACGATCGCGTAGAGCTCCTAGAGATAGAGAACTCAGCACTTTCCCAAGAATGTCCTGCATCTTGCCCTGCTCCGTCATGGTTGGCATCAAAAATCTCGACGCAGGTGAAATAGATTGATAGATAAGTAAAAGTATTACAATTACTGCCAGTTTAAGTTAGTGGGCAGGGCGTGTGCGTCTTTGAATCCGAAAATGAAAAACATCGATGAACTCCTGGAGCAGCCAAAATTGCTATGGAGAAACTACTTACAAACTCCTCAAAGCGATGGTGATACGCAATGAATGTTATTTCCTGGTTCACGTTTACGATGTGACTCGGCTCCTGCTCCTGCAACTTGGAGGACTTCTCACGAAATCAAGACGACAGCGTCCTATACTCGAGAGGTCAGCCAGATCCACGTCGACGAGGACGAGTAGTTGCCCCACCTTAGCATCCTAGATAAGCTTGTGACTTGGAATTCACAACAACAACTGATCTTCCGCTCCATCCATTCTGCCAAGCGTGACTAGAGCGCAGCAATGACATAAAATTCTTATCCGGACCCTTTTATTTTGCGGAGTTGTTTGATGCAGGCACGAACGCACGGTTTGCAAAGGAACTGTCCAACATGAACGTAGAGCAACTTGATCGGATCCAGGAGCGAGCGGGGATCATCATCAAATTTTCGGTCTCGGTATGAAGCACAACAACCGGAACACTCTCATATTAGACCAGGCTTTTTACGCGGTAAACATGTTTCACATAATAAATGTAGCTTTTGTCATGGTTTTCACCACAACACCCATCGCAGAGGATTTCCTTATTCGAGAATCGGTTTCTCACGTCTAGATGGTTTTACGGAATCTTCAAGGACGATGTTTCTTTGACCATGTTGAGAATCGATTTTGAGTTTATCAAAAATGGACCGAGGTATCATTGTCGGGAATGAAAATAAAGAAGAAATAATGTGGTTTTCCGATCACATGGGAATTATGTGGGGCATTGTTTTGTGGTCAAGTGTTGACAGATGAAAACGGTGCTCATCGAGACAGATGGTTCGCTCTAGCCTGCTACAGGAGTTGCTAGCCAGCTCCCCGTAAGAAGACCTTCCTCGATGTTTACTCCTGCGCAACGCGTCTGCGTTTTTTGGGCCTAGTGCCGTCGTCCAGTAGATCCCCTGTGGCGCCATGATCGGTGGACGACGGTCTTTTCAGGGACGCCGGCGAAGGTGCCGCTGCTGCGTCACGCCGCGCTCGTGCCTTCTTGAAGAAGTCCGCGGCCTTTTTCTTGGTGTCATTGGGTTCCTGCTTTTTTTTGTTTTTGTCGCCCAGACCTTCCGCAATGGCGTTCTTCTTCTCAACCTGCCACTCGCAGAGCCACTCTTCGATGACGGTGGTTTCCGCTTCTTCCTGTTGTCTTCTTGGAGACATCACCGCCCCGCCGGGGTCTGTATCAGGCGGGGCGGCTGTCGCGATAAGCTTAAAGGAGCAGACCCGGTCGAAACGCGACCCGAGACGCCGGACGCGGTCCAAGGCCTGCGACTCGGCCGCCTCGTTCCAGAATGGATGAAGGAGCACAACGCAATCCGCGGCCGTCAAGGTTAGTCCAAATGCCGCGACCGTCTTCGTGGCAAACATCACCAACGGCTTCGCGTTCTGCTCTTGAAATGCCTCGATCGCTGATCTCTGTTCCTTGACCGTCATTGTGCCATCTAGGACAGTGTACAGCTCGCTATGCTCATCGGAAAAAAGTGCGGTCTGCAGCAACTGCAGCTGTTCGCGAAATTCGGAAAAGATCACGACTTTCCCGTCTGCGGCACCGCATCTCCCTTCGTACTCATTGACCAACGCGTTATCCATCTCCGCCAACATTCCTTCATCGCGTCGCTGCGCCTGTGCTTGGCTCGGCAGATGAGTCACAGAGCGGTCCTCTTGCGCATGCGCTGGCAGGCGGAGTTTTATGCGACCGCCAAATTTTGCACGCAACAATTGCGCAACAGTCCGGGTTTTCGGATCCGCATCTACTTGCACATGAGCGGACGAGGCGCTCGCGGCAACCACGTCCACGGCAGCGTCTGCGTGTTTTGTCTTCTTCCTTTTCTCCTCTTTCTCTTGGTACGCTTTCATCTGCTCGAGGTAGTCTTCGGGCCGTTTTTTTGCCTTCTTTTTATCAAACGGCTGGCGGCACTCGGGGCAGGTGTGTTTCCACTTGTGTATGCAGTCGACACAAAGGACATGACCACATTCGAGCATTACCGGGCAGCGGACGGTGACTGACCGATCGCCCTGGATTTCGTCGAAGTCCTCGAAGCAGATTGGGCATTCGTCGCGCTCGGTGAAGGTCTCCAGCCAAAATTTCTCCCGTTGCCCGAACTTCACGAAGATCTCTTCCACCCGTTGCAGATCAATACTTTCCGCGCTTGTCTTCTGCAGGTAGTCAAGAAGTTCCGGTGGCAGCATGGCTTGGCTCTGGCAAAGTTGGCGTAGACGCGTAATCATGGTCATGGGGTTGCCCAGATGCGACGACTTCTGCTGCCCTTCTGCCGTCGAAGAAGACCTGTGGGAAATGTGAGCCGCTTCAAAATTTTTCTCGTAGCATAAGCATAATTTGCTGTTGCATGGTAGCGTGACCGCGAGCATGACATTCTTCTTGAAGGTGGAAATAAGGCAAATAGGTAACTTCTTAAGAGTTGCATCCCATCGCACGACCTAGATCCAGTCCACATTGCGACGGTATATGGATATCGATATTGACGTCTTGACAACGATGACCTGCTGTTCGTGTTCAGCTATTTCGCAAGAAAAAGAAATGAAAACGGATACGTTTTTTTCGTCTGCTTCTCCGCTTCCGCTCGTTCTTCAGCGTCACAGGCCAGGCGATAAAGCTTCGCGTAGGCCGCTGCCTGTTCAGGATCCATCGGGACGCGCACCTCCGCAGCAGCTTGCTCGATCTCCAGTAGCTTCTCCTTTCGCCCGTTCCGTAGGACCTCCTGGCCTTTTTTTCGTCGTAGCATGATCATGCCCAGCAGCTTGGCCAAGGCGTCGACGGCCTTGCCGCGTTCCTTCTGCGCAGAGAGTTTGCCCGTCAACAACTCCTGGAACCACAAGTACTCGTGGAGCGGCTTCAGCTTGATAAAGCGGAAAATCCCGAAAATTTCCGGAATCTTGTTCAGCATTGGCGTGCCGCTAACTGCCCACACACAAGTCGAGGGAATGGCGCCCACTTTCGTGGAGAGTCGCGATTTGTGGTTCCCGAGCTTGTGCGCCTCGTCGGCAATCACGCGATGGGGTCTGCGCTCTGGACGATTCAGAAACTCCTGCAGGTCGGTGCGCTCGGCGAATGTTTCGTAAGTGGTCAGAAGCACGCTGTTTTTGCTCTTCGGGTATCTCCGTCCGTCGCGGGGCGCTTTGTCCTTTTCATGCTCGAGGAATAGCTCAAACTTCCCAGCTTTTGCGCACAGCTTATCCTCCACCTCCTTCCGCCATGTCCATAGCATGCTTTTTGGCACCACGAGGACCGTCAGCCGGCCAGCTTTGTCCTGATCCTGCAGCGCGACCAACGCCAACACCGTCATAGTTTTTCCCAGCCCCATATCGTCCGCGAGAATGCCGCCCCTTGGTAGCTCTGCGAGATGGCGGTGGTTGAGTCCAGCCAAAATCTTGACCCACTTCGCTTGGTCGCCGTCATCTCCCCCCGCGTCCCCGTTTTCCTTCGCTCGCATCCAGTGCACCCCTTTGCGTTGGTGCTCAAGGAGCTTAATACCGGGCAGGATGTCCTCCGGGATATCTTCAAAAGGCATGCTTTCGTAGGATTCGCTAGGCCGAAAGAACTGGTCCATGAGATCTGCCATGCTTCGCTTGTTGCCAGTTGTGTCGTCAATTTGCACTCGCGCCGCTGGTTGCTGCGCAGGTCTTGCTCGACGGGGCTCGCCCGCGACGCCGCCGCCGGCGTGTGCATCGGCTCCTCCGGCGTAGTCAAATCTGCGCGTGAGGCCGCCTGACTGCGGCTGAACTATGGCGGCCGAAGAAGAGGAAGATGATGAGGCTGAGGCCCCCTGATTTGCTGCAGGTGTAGACCGCGCGCCATGTTGCGTTGATTCCTGCATGGCGATGCGCTTCAAAATGCTGTCGAGGGGCTCGTCGTCAGTGCAGAAGTCATCGCGGACCGGAACGAAGCCGGTCCCTCCGACTCCGAACGCCGAGCGAGACTGTAGACTGTTGCCGCTTTGAAGAAGCGCGCCCGCAGGTTCTGCGTCGTGCATTTCGTGGTCGCTACTTCTGCTCCCCGCGTCATGGTCTTCGTCGTCGCGCGACTCCTGCGCGGTCTCTTGGCGGAGGGATTGTTCTCTTACCGGCTCCTCCCCGTTTTGCAACACAAATTCCGGAATAGGTTTCCTGGCGCTTCTCTCACCGCAATACTTTCTCCACGCCCTCATGCCGAGCTCCGATCGCCGAATGCACTCGAGCTCTGTTGGACAAACACAGGCCAAGTCGGCGAACTCGCACTTCGCGACGGCAATTTTTTCCGTTAGTTTTCGGATTTTCTTCACCGCTTTTCGGTTCTCCCGACGCCCGTCAGCCGTGGCGAGGTCGTACTCTGAGGAGTAGAAAACTTGAATCAACACGGGAAGATTGGCCGTCTTCAGGACGTCGTCTGATGGGTATCGTTTTCGCACGACACCCGCCAAGCGAACGCCTTCGATTTCGCTGAGCTTCTGTTATGCACATGCAAACTAACATGTCTGGGCCCCGAAACTTGAGGCACTGGGCTCGGAATGATTGACACACTTGACACATTTCGACGACTGCACGCAGCCAAACATGACAAGTTTCTAGAGCAAGAGGTGAGGACGGTCTTGTTCTCGAACATTACAAATACAAATGAAATACACCAGACTGCATTTCTGCAACTGCATGAAAAAGGAAGGAGCGGCTGCGCTAATGCTGGCCACACAATACAGATTTTGATTTTATAACAACCGCACTCAAGACAGGCGGCACAAGCTCCGCCCTTCCGCTTCCAGACCCAGACACTGCGTTTGCGTTGCATATCTGCAGCTCTGTGTTGATTTCCTTGGGGAAATTTCCGACCTTTTCGCCTGCACTGTTTTCGCCTTCCTTTTCCCGCAGAAGGATCGGGTCGCCATCCCTCGCGAGGTCATTGCGGCCCGTTTTCTCTCTCTCCCTTTTCGCCCCGGTTAGCTGCGTGTAGATCTGCGCGAACCAGCACTCTTCATCTTGGTCCTCGTCAGTATCGGTCGTGAAAGGAGCAGTCAAGGCAAAAGCGGGAGCTGGCACCTGCGGAGCGGCAGCAGATTGTTGCGGGCCCGGTGCTGCTGTAGTAGCGGGATCGAGTGCACCAGCGGAGTCAGGATTCGCAGCCGGTATTTGAGACTGATTGGTGAGGTTTTGCCCGTGGGCGCTCGTCTGCGAGGCCTCATCAGCAGGAGCAGGCGGAGCGGCTGCAGCTGCGGCGGCGGCTCGCCGTTTGTTTATCTCAGCCAGCGCCCGGTCGATCTTTCCTTTGATCCTGTCGGCGATGGGCCGCTGCTTGTCGGTCAGCCGACTGGCGCTGCGGTCGAAGTTGCTCGTCATAAACTGGCCGCGCTCCCAGCTGTCTACGTATCGCTTCGACAATGCCCAATCCGCTTCAGCCTCACTACACCCAAAGATGGGCGATTTTCGGGCGGCAGGGTCACTAGGGGGAAAATCTAAGTCAATTACCACAGGCGGTGCGCGAGGCGGTACAAGTGACGCAACAGCCGGTGCTGGTTGAGAAGACACTGCTCGGCGCTGTTGCGCAGGCACAGAAGCGCCGCCCGGTACAGGCGGTAGTGCTGGTGCTGAAGCAGGAGCTTGTACTGCAACTCCAACAGCTGGCGCGGGAGTGTCTGGCTGGCCACTCGTGTGCAGAAAATTTCCAAGAAGATTGCCAGAAGCGGAGCTGAAGCTTGCAGTCCCAGCAGGTCGCGCAATCGGTCCTCCGGCACCGGCCGCCGATCCGGGCGTATCAACGACCGACCTCGGCGGGTTGCTCTGTTGGCTGGCGAAAGGCTGCGAATGCTGGCTGAAGAGCGAGGCACTAGCAGCCGCGACATCCACATTGCGGCGAGTCGCCGGGTTATTAAAATTGCTGGCAAAGGAAGACATCGACACGTGGCTGCCTTGCGAAAGTTGACTGGTGGGGGCGTGGTTGTGAGTCGCCAGTGGCCTACTATTCTGGGATTGGAATCCAAATCCTGGCACCGAACCACTTCCGGGCGTGTTTCCATACTGTGGCTGGGAGTATTGCTGTAACTGGGAAGTTTGACGTTGCGCTTGTGCGGAGAAGTTACTATGTTGTGACGTCGGGGTTTGCAGCATCTGCTGACTGGCAAAGCTGTGAACACTCTGCTGGCTTGTACCAGGTCCAGGTGGTTGCGAGTTACTACAGGCCGGCTGCGATAAAGTAGCGTTGAGGAACTGTGACTGGGAGGGCGTGGATGCTGCGGCCTGGTGCCCTGGTTGGGCGATCGATGCTCCACCAAAATACGGCATTCCCTGCTGCTGTGGGGTTCGGACCCCACCCCCAGTCGTGAACGTGCTCGACGCCTGCGAGGCGGGCACAGGTTGTGACACTAGTCGCGTAGCGCCAGCCCCACCATTGAAAGCGCTACTCGAGGAAAACTGGGACTGATGAGGCAGCTGGGGCTGCGTGGCTTGCGGCAGGTACGTAGTACCAAAGCCGGCCGCTGCTTGCTGCATCAAATTTCCATGTGCTGAGGTAATTACATGCGATGTTGAATGCTGCAGCAATTGCTGCTGCTGCTGAGTGTTATTCGGGACCCCACATGCACGCGCTGCCGCGCTACTGCTGGTGGCACAAGCGTTTTCGCTTGCACCGAAAGCGAAGCCAGATGAACCAAACCCAATTGCGGTGCCGAAATTGCTCTGAGAAACGTTTGCCGTGCCGAACTGGGAACGGTTGTTTGGTTGACCGAACCCGCATCCGAATCCCTCCGAGGTTGCTCCAATATTCGAAAAGTTTGCTACGCCACCCGCCGTCGTCGCGGGCACAAGCGGAGGTTGGGAAATAAATTGTGACTGGCTGAACTGCGTCTGTCTTTGTGGTCGGTTAAATTGCCCTGTGGTTATCTGGCCAGGTCCTTGTATAACGTGAGCAGACGTGCTGAATTGCTGTGGTGGATTCGCGACGGAGTGGCTTTGATGAAATGGAGGTACCGACGCGCTGTTTGTCGTGCTCGCGTATGTACCACTTGCCGAGTTTGTGTTGCTTAGGTTGTAATGCTGCTGGAACTGTCCTGCGCCAGTCGGGCCACTGCCGTTCACGGGCTGCGACATTACTTGCTGAAGTTTGTTGATCTTAGTGTGATTGGCCAAAAGAAGTAATACTGTGACTATACTAACTTACACTTATCAATCTACGTGCGTAGAATAAGAATCTTGCGGAGCGCTACATACTATTTATCACGAAAAAAGAGGGTCGCAATCGAATCTGATTTAAGTAAGCCGAAGTCGCTGTCATTCTCATAGCAACCACCACCTCAGGGAATTCAAATTGAACCCGACACGACCCGACTTTGGAAGAACGAGAACCTGCTAAGTACAACTCGCCGCACTCCACCACGTGCTCCAAGGCAAGAATAGCTTTTCCGGCTCCCCCGCGATGTAGATCGTTCCGCCCCTGGCTTCCTTACAGAAATCGAGCTGCGTTCTGATTCGACGATCATCGAAGCGAAGATCAAACATAAGTTCCGCAGAACAAAGAACTTGTATATGCGAATTCGGCAAATAGAAGCCGCGACCGTCGTGCGAATCTTCAGGAGTGTGATCGCGGCGCGGCAGTTACATCATTGCCGGCGGAGTTCGATCGTGAGATAGAAGAAACTTTCGACAGGACCGCCTGCCTCTCGCTTGATCAATACAGCAAAATGTGGACGAACAACAGGTATCAATATTCAATCACGGTTGCATCTACTCTATGATCACTTCTTACAGAATCAGTTTCAGCGAAAAGTGTAGAACTCGGTGCATTCGTACAGCGATATTCTTCCTTGAAGGCAGAGTCTAATCGGCGCGCGGTGATACAACTGCGCAGGCTTCTCTTTCTGTATACCTCCGAGCGAAATGGTAAATCTGTTCAGTATTCTCAAAGTGGAAGAAGGCCTTGACTACACTAGCGATAGCCTCCGATTCATAACTTCGCCAAAAACCTTGGAGCTGGCATTCTTGCAGCTGGCGCTGGACCTCCTTCCTCGGTGCAGGTGCTCTGGGTCGTGGATGACGCCTCTTCTGCTCCTGCTGTTCCCCTCAGAATCAGTGCCCGGTCAAGCTCGTGCTGGAAGAAGTTCACGATTTTTTCGATGTCCTCCGCACTCACATTTTCTGCCTTCGGAACTCTGTGGCCGCCGACTTTGTTCTTCACAACCACGACGGGGTCATAGTTGCCAACCAGCCCCGTCAGACTCAACGAAGGATCAACCACGGTATCGTCCTCCTGCAGAATCGAGAGGCACGACATTTCCGGGAACCGTGGCTTCATTGCTTGCAGCCGGCCTTCCGTGGGGAAGCTGCCGTCGCGCGGCACCGGACTGCTGATCACCACGAGAAACTGAAGGCTCAGCACGGCGGCATTGGTGTTGCTACTAGTTGTTCGCATACTTCTTGTCGTAGCGGGAGGCTCTGTCTCTTCGTGTTCTGCTTGCACCTTTTTCTGTACTATATTCGCTCGGTAGTTGTGCCCCGCGCTTGATACAAGGCTGCTGTTAATGTAGGACTTTTGCACAGAGAGCGAAGGGTTACCCGGGAGCGCGTCGTACGTGACCCCTTCGATGTGCGGTAGAGCGGGTGCTTCAGATGAACCACGTCTTGATGTTTCCGTTTCCTCCCCAACTGCCGGTGGTCCTCCCAAGGCTTTGCCACTCCCTCGTCCTCCCGCGAGCATGTTCTCGCGCAAACCGAAGTGTTCCGCGAGGTAGTTTTTCGTCTGCAGATTGAAGCCTCTTTCCAACGCTGCGGCTGCCAGCTCGAAGTCTCCGCCGTAGCGCCCAACCACAAAATTCACGATGTAGTGACAAATGATGCCACCCTGGGAGAACCCGAGCAGGCCGTCGAAGTTTCCGAGTTCGGCGAACTTCCGCCCGATGTAGCGCAGCGTATCCGGCAAACCTTCGTAGATTCCGGCAAACCGCTTCGGTTCCGGCGTGCGCAGCAGCGCAGCGGGTTCCGCCCATTTAAAGCTGTCTGCTTTGCGCCGCGCCGGAGCGGGCGGATTGGGGATCTTCGGATCTCGTTGGAGCACAAGGCCGAACTCACCCTCCGCGGCATGCGGGGCGTCGAGAAAAACAAACTCAATGCTGTCCCGCAAAAAGTCGCTCGCGGTAGTAAACACGGACGTCTCGATCTTCTGCTTCAGGTGGCTACCCGACTGGCCATACCCGTGAAGACACAAAATACGGAGTTTACGAAACATGTTCGCACTGTTCCTTCGATAATTGGATCGATTGGATTGTTTTATCCTTTTCGATTTTTTTGCAACAATAGAGATATGTCGTCTGCTCGTAACACACTACTGTATACTCTTCGAGCTGAAGTCTTTGTCTTTAGCTCAACTGAAGCTAGTGCATAATTCTTCCCCTATGTATAAAAACACGGTCTGCTTCGCCGCCTGAAGAAAAATTGCTGTAGACTTGTGATCGCCATCTTCTCGAAAAATCGTCCGAAAAACGAAAAAGAAAATCCGAACACGGAGTGAACACATGTCGAAAAAGTGTTGGAAAGCCAATTGCGTGTCGATCGGCGTATTTTGCGCCTTTATGTTCAGTTGTTTCCACTCAACCTGCAAGCAAAAGAAACCTTGATGAGAAATACCAATCATGTCAAGATCAAACTGCAGATACAGATCCGCTATAATTTCGATCACGATTCTGATTCAAGTTTGTCAGCACAAAATGTCTAGTGTCACATCAGGCAAAATCATAGCCACTCGAGACTTACAAAGATGGATCATACACATAGATGTCAACGAAGTGAAACTGAAGTTGCTCCTACTTTCTTAATCTTACAGAAAATTCTATTTTTTCGGAGGCAAGTACGTTGATTGTACAACAATGCGCTGGCTGCGACCTATCGGGCACAATTCGTGCGCGATTTTCTCATCCGCGTAACTGTTGCATGTTGTCGCTGGTTGCTGCTGTCGTATTAAAACGGCTCGATAAAAGTGAAAAATCGAAAAGGGCCGTCATTCGCGACAGAATACTGAGATACAGCTAAAGTCTCTGGACTATAATGTGAATCGTCGCCCAGTGACAGATGAAAGGGCGATGAGTGAACAAGAGGGTGGCCTTGCGGAAGGTCGTGTGCCTTCACCTCCAGCTGCAGACCATCTTGTTTGAGTCGTAGAACCAGGCTTTCAGGTCATCGGGCTTCTCGATCGGGTTATGATGTTGCTGGGACGCCGGAAAAAGAGGAAGAGACAGGAGCTAGGTCTTCAGAGATGTGGTTCATCTGCTCCTGGGATTGGGAGTTCGACGAACATTCGGCGAAGTCGCATAATTCCTGGTCTTCTTCAGCGGCACCATCCACTGCGATTTCATCTATGTCTAAGTGCGGCAAGTGGCTGTGGTCTCTTTTGTAGGGAAAATCCGAGCGCGGCGTCTTCCCATTATTGCTTTTTGAACATGCGCCGGTTGCAAACGAGTTGTAGCAACGCGGAACGTTTTCAGATTCACGTAACTGGGCGACATCCCAGGGGAATCTTGAGAGTTAGGTTGATGTCGTGAAGGAACTGGTGAAAGTACTTGCTTGCCATGCTCGGACACGACCTCGCGCGTTCTCGCATACTCTCCAAAGCGCGAACCAGCTGCGGGAAAGCATCCGGGATGAAGTCCGGCGCCTTGCTCCACGCATCTGCCAAATCGCGGATGGCCTTCTGCGCCAGAGCTTTTTGCTCCCGGGCGATAAGTTGGAGTTCCTGTTCCTCCTGCCTCACTTGCGACCTCCAGCGGCGCCGCTGCGTCGCTGCCTCCGCGGCCTGGCTCTTCTTTCGTTCCAATCCCGCTTTCTCCTTTTTTTTGACCTTGTTGAGCAGTGGCTGCGCCAAACGCTCTGCTCGTCCTGGGCCACGCTTCTTCATGTTGGTAGAAAGTGGCCTTGCTCGAGGCGCGAGCGGGCTCATCTTTGTTGAGAGTGCTGTCCCAAAGCGGATGTGGTCCGCTGTCTTGGCTCTCTTGTCAAGCTTTCCGCGCGTCGTGTTCAAAACTGCTTCCGTGATGGGCATTCTGTGCAAACGGAGCCGCCGCGCATGGAAGAGGTAGTATTCTTGGGTAAACCAGGCAAGGTAATCGATCCACCACTGTCGCCAGACAGTTCGTGCTCCCCTATCAACTCGTTTCCGCTGCTCTCCTGCCGCTTGTACCAACAGGGCACACGCCGTTTGCGCGTCAATCTGATGAACATCGTACGGCATGCCGCGGGCCTTTGCGCGTTCCATCGGCATGCGACGCAACACCTCGTCCAGGACGAGGCTTTCGCTTAAGGCAATCTCGCGTAGCAAACCCTGCGCAGCCCTCGACAAGTGCTGCTGCGTCGCGGCTCCAAATTTCGGTGCTGCCAATCTGTCTGACGGCCGATTTTGGTAGGGCCCTTGTCTCTCTCTTGCGTTATTCATCACAGGGTCGAAGATAGAACTATATTCGCGAAAGGTAATGTAAGGCACGGGCGTCCCGAAAAACCAGTGGACATCTAGGTTGTTTGGCCCGTAATATGTGACATCATCTTCCGGCAACCACGCGGGCCAAACCGGAGGGCCTGCGAAGGGTCCGACGTCTTGGTAGAAGTGGTCCAACTGCTGCTTCGCCGGCACCGCGACCCAGGGTCTCAAAGGCGCGTTTTTGAACAGGTCGACCTCCATCTCAGCAGTGCGCACCTCCTCGTGTCGGTGCCACAACTCTGGCCACGTGATGCATTTCGCTTTCTCCACATCGTCCGAAACCCCGTGCTCCGAAAGCCGGTCCGGAATCACGGTTGTGGTTGTCTCAATCCGTCCATCTCTATTAAATGTTTTTCGAATCCGAATACGCATCCGCTTATTTGGTCTCACAATTACATCTTCATCTTCTGCCGGATCCTCCGGGATTGCGGGTAGCGGGCTCCTCCATTGTGTCTTTTTCTTGCGCTGGCAACAACGGCGCATCACGACTTCTCCGTCGTCTAAGTCTTTTAAAGTGGTTCTTCTTCTTGTGGAGGTCGTTGTCGTGCCCCGGGACGCTATTGCGGATTGTGACACCGGCGCTGTTGTACTATCTAGTGGTCCTGTAGATGGGAGGCTCTCCTCGGAAACTGCAGAACTTTGAGTTTCTACGGTGCTCGCCTGCTGTGGTGTCGACGACGCTTCATTATCATTGCCCTCAACTCCGGCTGGTGCGCGGCTCTCCTCGGGAACTGCAGAGGTTTCTACGATGCTCGCCTGCCCTGATGTCGATAAAGCTTCGTTGCCCTCAACTCCGGCTTGTCGTGTGCTTGCGCGACAAAGAACACAGGGAGAAATCCACAGTGCCAAATGCGCTGCAGCGATCAGCAGACCCGTCGTCTTCTTAATCTTAGACATGATTGTGATTCCGTATGAAGAACTCGATGTACGGATACAGGGATAAATGGTACGTATTTTCTCTCGCAAAAAGGTTAAGTGAGTTGAACTTGAACAAGATTCAGATACAACTATTGCAACCACTCATACTGTCGTGCCGGCTTTCACTCGACGCCGGGGCGACCTAGAAAGACAGTGTCACTCAGCAAACATTCGCAAGCAGAATTTCCCTCTGGATCTGGCACATGATCATGTGCAATACTTATAATTGCGTTCTTACAAGACGGCGGGCTAATGGACTCACTTGGGTGATATTTTTGCAGCAAGAACCAGGTAGGAACATGAGGTTCTGGGCTTAAGTATCTCGTCGGCGCCTCTGAGGAGCAATCTCGCTTTGAATCCTGATCCTTCTTTCGATCCGTCACATACATTTGTCCTTCAGAATCAGATCCCCGTCAGGTTCCGCTCTTATTTTAGAATCACTATGATCATCGGTAGTTGTTCTTCGAATCGATGTACATCAAGAACAAGTGACCGGCCAAACAAAACAGATCCATCGTGATGAACACAGCCTTTCTGTGAATCTTGTTCTCAGGCTAAACACTGTCTCAATCTCAGAGGTCAATATATAAACTCCTAGACCGTCTACGTGCCATCAGGCAATTTTCTTGGCAAGTCCGATTTGGAAGAGCGCATTCCACGGCATAACGCCACAAGAGTCGAACTCGAAACTGTGCACCGCCCAATTCGGGACCGCCCTACTGATTGTGTGCATCGTATCGCGGTTGCATTGGCAACCGTCAGAAACGCGCCGCCACCAGGGCGCCACCAAATTCTGGCGCCATCTGCGCCAGCTGTTCGCAGGCCTGTAGCCCACGTGCTCGCTGAAAAATACGAATCCGCCTGGCTTCAGCAAAGAATCGAGGTCGCGAAGGATACTCGGCGGGTCCGGCACCTCGCAGAGGACGTTACCCAGGATGATCCAATCAAAGGTCGGCTGGGCATGTAACCGCACCTTTAGATCCGAGAGAAATTCGCCTGCGATTTCAAGAACGTCGTTCGCCTTGTTTGAGATGTCAACATGATCATTCCACTGTTTATTGTCAACCGCAGCATCAGGTGCTGTCCTTCCGTCAGCGTCCCCCACAAGAACCGCTTTATTTTCTCTGATATCATCGAACGTTTTTTGAATGTGCGAATGTAGTCGCCTATTTGGCTCGAGCGCTACATATTTGGTTACTTCCGTAGCCGTTTTCGTGTAGGGCGGAAAGCAGTACTTCATGTAGATACCCGAGCCCGCGCCGAAGTCTAAAACTTTTCCCGAAATGGTCTTCAGCAGCTCCGCACGGATGCTGCGTGTCAGTTTGTCCGTTTGGCCCATCACTTTTGGAAGCAGGTTTGATACCACGCGGTTCACGATCCAGCGCCCGAGGAACGGTATGAAGGCGAGCGCGCTGTACAATAGGACACCGGTGAAGACTAGCGGCGCTTTTAGAAACAGTCTTGCACGAGACACTGCCTGCGAAAGAAGGCCTTTCTTCTTCCCCGTGACTCCATCGGAAGGTGGGGCCCTGTACATCATGTCTCGCCCAATGCGACAACGCAGTTCATCGCCAAACAACAAGAAGTCCTCGGATTTCTCCGGCGCAACCTTGATCACCATGTGCTGATTCAACGCAGTTCATCGCCAAACAACAAGAAGTCCTCGGATTTCTCCGGCGCAACCTTGATCACCATGTGCTGATTTAATACTCCGTGGCTGTGGTCATACGCATCTTCGTGATGCTGCATCTTCGGCGAGGTCTTGTTTTTACCTTCTGCTGCGCCGCATGTTGCCATTTTTCCGGTGGGTGCTAAGATCGAAATCGCTGTGATGAACAAAGATATGGTCCGAATTCTCTATGAATTTCATTTTCTCGAACAGGTGTTGACGCTAGACATTTCTTGATAGCGTTTCGATTCGGAAACAAGTAAACTCTCGGGATAATGAGGGATCCTCGGTCGGCGTCGGGCAGCGGCAGCCTCAGCCATATCATAAAAATGATAATGAAGCACCACTGTGTTAAAGTATTTTGAATCAAGGCCAAACTAGGTACCCGAAGAAGCAAGATGCATGCACGCAGTAAATACCTTTTGCGACGAAGTGTATTGCAATCTGAATCTTTACGCTGAGGAATCCGGCTCGTGAAGAAAAAAAACCGATTCTCCTTGAAAAACCGAGTTCGAACGCAATCAGTGCAGTATCGTGTAGCCTGTTCGTAAAGGCTACCCGTGGCCGTGCCCCTTTCCATCATGCTGATAAAATCATAATTCGCGGAATGTCGTACTAAAATGTGTTCCTCGTGAAAGCAACAAGCTTCTTCCGGATTAGAAGAGCAAGGTGAAGCTCTGTATGTGCGTGGTCCCGTAAAAATGATGTGGTTATAATCATGAACGCAGGTTGAAGATACAGCTAATCATCAAGAGGGAAGTGGTGCCGGTAAGACAGCAAGCAGGTCATTTCGCCTTCGGATCTTTTTCGAGAAAAAGCTCCTCGGGATCTTCATACGGCTGTGTGATTCCGAGGCTGGCCCCCGTCCTCAATTCCTCGGCGGTCGCGTGGCGAATCAGCTTCTGGTTCGCCCGGTAGGTCGGCGTCACCGAGTTGTGAATGGGCGTGGTCGGCGCGGTATGGTCCCCTGTTCCCCGAGCCGACGCAGGCGATGCGGGGTCGATCCCGCCCTGTGGCGGCCCGCGAAAAGGCGCGGCTTTTGGCAGCGGAGCCGTGGACGAGAACTGCTGCTGATGTGGCTGTGGTGGTTCATCGCGGCTTTGCTGCCGTCGGCCGGACGGCAAGTCCCCCGTGTCCGTTCTGCTCAGTGGCGGCGCACTGCTCGGCTGCGACTGCACGGAAGTCCCGGAGGCACCGAGCGCGTTGCTGGCACTGGACGCGTTCAGATTGTTGCTCTGGTCCTTGTTGTTCCCCGCCGCCGCCCCCTTTGCGCCGCCGGCCTTTTTCGGAGTGCGATACGAACTCCGGGGTTTTTTCGTGGCTTGGTCCGCGTTGGCAGCGTTGCTCTGGTGCGCCGACGACGTGGAGCCCGTCGTCGCTCCGAGCTCCTTGGTCACGTCGATTATCTCATTCGGTTCTTCCTCTTTCTTGTCGCCGCCAGCGCCGGCGCTATCCGCGTGCTGTGTTCTGCCGTTGCCGCCATGATGTGCCGCTGCGCTTCTCGCCGACTCGTCGCCCTCCTCGGGGAAACTGCGCACCTTGGCGCTGGTTGCCGGAGACGGTTGTTTGCCCTGACTGCAGCCCATTTCATGTTCCCATACACTTTGAGCACTCAAGAACGCTCCGGGCCCATGATCAGTGAATGTGGATTAGGCACGACTCCAATACAAAAATATCCGCTTATATCTCTACCTTCGACATCGAAAACGCAAGCCTGCTGAGTGGGCTGCCCCTTTTTACTTCACTGCTAGCATTTATTCTTATTGAAGGCACTGTCTGTGTCGCCGTGCCTTCAAACGAACCCGCAAACTCGTCAGTAATTCAAAGCTATCTCTCTGCGAACTGTAAAAAACGCAAACTTGAAGTTCAACGAACTCTCAGCGGCGCTCCAGCATCGGCACAAGCAGTTCTACATTCCACGGCAAGACAAAAAACGCCGGCGTGTGAATTTCAAACTTCCACGCTCCCGATAAACTGATAAACTACGTTGACGAACCGAAGCGCTCAAAACCGCACAAGCACAAGCTTCTTACCTGAATATGGAAGACATCACATTGCCCCACCAACTTCATCGAGCAGTGTAGAAAATGCATTGAAGCTGCAGCACGCGCATCTGTGCGTATCAGGAAAGAACTGCAAGTCATTGTTGACTCTCTGTGCCACAGTTGCGGCCACGTATAGTTCTGTATTAGTCGTCCTACTCCTAGACTACTCCACTCATTGGTCTTTCTTTGCTTCACCTGTCACTTCTGTTGCATTGATTTTTTTCCAAAAAAGTTCATTCCTACCGGAAGCTCTGCCAGGCTCCAAATGATCCGTTAGAAGAGCGCAGCGCGGGGGTGGTGCAACACTGCCCTATTTCGGTGCTTCCACTTCAGTGGACCCTCCTCCTCCTCGGGACGAGCGATTCTTGTTGCAGCAGAAGGAAGACCACCAAAATGAGATTATCCATTTGAAGCATTGTGCATCCTATAGAGGTCAATATAAAGGTTTTTCTTTTTCGAAGATTAGCACTTCTACAGTAAACAAAGAATCATTGTAAAAGAAAGTTCTCTCAAGCAGTAGCATTCTTGGAAATTGTACTGGTTCGTCGACCGACTATCGACTTTGCTTGCATATTAGACATTGCTGTATTTTGAATCATATTGATGGATTGGAATTGTTGGATGTTTTGAAACTTTGTTGGATATGGATGGTTCTTTATCTTTAAGTTCAAATTTTACAAGAAAATTACAGCTGCAAGATCTACTGTCTCGCCTTCATCTACTTCACGCCTTCGGCGGTAGAATTCGTGGTAGTTCCTGAAACGTTTCATCGACGTCTGAATCGCGCTCCACGGGCTCCGCGAGGATCTTTTTCTGCTGAGCCTGAAAGCGGTCCTTCAGTCCGGCCATCACCTGGGCCGTAGTCTTGGAATCCGCAAGGTCGTCTGGCGCGTCTTCAGTCTGAGCAGGGAAGATTTTTTTTGAGTTTCACACTTGTTTTGCTTTTCAAAAGACCAACGGCAACGAATGATGAATTGCCACCTGTTTTTCCTATCGCTGGGGTCACACAAGACATCATCAGGAATAACATCAAAATGGACATAGTAGATACCGCTGATCCTGCGTCTGGATCCTGTGCCAGAAATGTCTGCTGGATGATTTCCTTTCCGGATAGTTTTGGTTTTTTCTTCTTGACGCCCTCTTTTAACTGCTTCTCCTCTTCGGCCTCGACGAATTTTCTGACTCGCGTTTCCAGTGGCACGTAGAAGTCTGCCGGATACCCGTCCTTCAGCGCGTGTGCCTGCTTGATGAGATCCAGAAACGCGTCGAGCGACGGCATCATGGGCGGGCACAGCGGCATCGGGGGCGCTTTCTTCCCCGTTTTCCCGAGTTTCAGACCCAAGAAGGTCGTCGCGGTCCGGCCGAGCAGCCAGTCCGCGCGCTCCTTGAACCAGTGTTGCTGGTGCTTGGTGATCTCCTGTACTCGGAGGAAGCGAGTGTAGCGGAGGTAGTCCTTGACCACGCGCACTCGGATTTCCTCTGGCACCATCATAAACCGAATCCGCTCCTCCCACTCCGCCGCTGTGGGCTCCTTCTTCTTGCTAAGCCGCTGCCGCGCCTTGTTCTTCTGTGTGGCCTCAAACTTGGCCTTCTCCTTGGCTTGCACTTCGTCCATCTCTTTGGCCTTCTTGTACATAACCTTCTTCTCGATCTCGCAGAACCTGTTTTGATTTAAGTAGTTTCGAAATGCAAAAAATTCGTTCTACTTCTATCTTTTCAGCCTAGACGTGGTCAAGCGAAAAAGCCGACCGTATGAGTATCGTGAGCTTGAAAGTCAGATTTACGGCGCCGAGCGTGACAAACCGATGCACGAATTTTGAACGAGCACGAAAAGAACAAGGACGAGAACCATGTCCGAATTTTACTTTTCTCGTATCCGGAGGTATTCCGTCCGTATTTCTGCCTTACAGCCTCTCCACCAGCGTTGAATGGTGACGGCGCGATTAAAGTAGGACATGCAGAACCATGTGGTCCGCATTGGTACCCAACCTTCTAACGCGTGGTGGATTATTCCGGCCATTTTCCTCCTCACCCGTAAAGCCTTGCGCAGCCGCATGCCGGCGACAACGAAGTTGCCTGTGATAAACAATTAAGAGTTGTAGACGATGAGACAACTTTAGTTCTCCAGAGGCAGAGTATGATCTATGTATGATTTTTTGCGTCGATGCACCAAGCAAGGCAACCTGACCGTGACCGGCAAAGACACAAGTGCACGTATATTTGGAAAAAATCATCATACATTGTCGCTTCAGCCTCTTTTCTACTGCGGGTTCGAGTACTGGCGGTTTCAGTTTGTCCTCGACCGCTTGCAGAAAGTCAAAAACCGTGACGAGCTGCAACCAAAACACCCCGCAGGGCGGGCCGTCTGGCAAGTCGTCGTCGTCGTCCTGCATATTTCGCGGTGGTGGCGGCAGCAGTTCTGCGGGGTCTCGTGGCGGGATTAGAGTATCCCACATTTTTTGGAGTAGCGTTCGCCCGTCCTCCTCCTCCTCGGGGGGTGGAAAGGCGCTGTGTTTTTTTTCGAGTGCACGATCCATGGAATGGGTAAAGAATCAGAGAATAGATACAAAGGTCGAGATTCGCATGCCTACAACGAGAGATTGATTTCGCCCACATGAAAGCACAAGCATCTAGATCTAGTACACAAGATCAAGAAAGACCTACAATCAATACCCTCTGTGGGCTTCCGAGGCGGTGCCAGGTCTGCTGGCTGGTCGGGAGCTGGTACCTGACCGGGCACTCGCACTCGGCGGCCTAACTAGGTCGTAGAGCTCTGTAGGTTTCATGTTCTTCTTCCGCCACTCCGCAAGCTCGGCTTTCCGCTGCTTTACCGCGTAGCTGTGCTGCGTCTTTCGCGTAAACCTGATGTATAGAGACGAAATAGGTGATCTGCAGCACTGTTCTTATCCTTAAAGAAATTCGCAGCATACCGTCGGGATTTGCCTTTTTTTTTGCGCCAAGGCAGGCGCTGCAGTTTTTATGGGCGCGCCTGCGTAGAAGTGCTGTTGCCTCCCCTGGTGGGTTTTTGCACGCGGCCCAGGCGTCGTTCTAGAGGAACCAGCAGGCATTTCAGCACCCCGGCGAGCCTAGACCTAGACTAATGAGGCCCCCCCACTGCGCAGATCGACGCGCCCAACGGGCACTCACAACACAGCCATCCGGCGCAGGCGCGCATCTTTTCCGCGGCCCCGGGCCCTACGTACTCGCAACCCAAAAAAGGCCGCAAGCCGGCTCGTGCGGACTTGGTGCGCAGGCCCCTCGTGACCCCTTGGAACTCTTCAAGCGCAACCCAATCTCCCACCCACCGCCCCACTCACTCACCGTTGGCACCGCTTTCGCGGCGATGGTGGACGCACTGGCAGAAGACCTTGAAAGCTTCCCGCCTGGTACTCGTTTGAACGCTTCGGAGAGATAGATAAGAACACCTACTGCAACGCCCTGGCATTGATGTTTTGGCGTGAAGCAGAGTTGGAGCTTCTGCGCCAAATGTTCCCGCTCTCGAACACTGCTGCTCTTATCCTCCACGTCGTGCATAGATAAGAACACGCTTGCAACGACCTGAAGTTGGTGGCTGGCACGAAGCAGAGTGACATCTTCTGCGCCAGAGGTTCCCGCTCTCGCAAAAATGCTGTTCCAAATGGTGCATAGATAAGAACATGTTTGTAACGACCTAAAAATGGTGTTCTTCTCTATGCACGAACAGGAGGGATAAGAACACCATTTTTGAGAGAGCGGGAACATCTGGAGGAGAAGCTTCAACTCTGATCGTCCAATCATCTCCGTGCATAGATGAAAACTTCTTTATCTATGCACGGAGTTGGAGGATAAGAACAACAGAAAACGAGAGCGGGAACATTTGGAGCCGAAGCTACAACTCTGCTTCATCCCAAAACACGACAGCAGGTCGCTGCAGTAGTGTTCTTATCTATGCACGAGCGGGAACGTGCGCAGCTGAAGCGCCGTCTTTGCTTCGTGGACGTGGTCCCATAGCCATATGCATATCATTTTATGGAGCCAGCGCCCCACCGGTCCTAATTTAGGACCGACGGCACGGCGCAGGCACCAAAGACAACACCGGAGGGGCCATCATCTGCTGCCTGACACAAAGAGAGACGAGTGGGCGCGCACACTGCCGCGGCCCGGTGCGACCGCCGGCGTAGCCCCGGCTTGGGGGGGCTCTTTGGGTGGGGCATCAGCTCGCGCCCGGGCGCGCGAACTTGGACGCAGTGGCCGGCGGTTATTCTGTCAGTGTGCAGAGCGCTCCCTGGCGCATGAGCTGGGGCTGCGCTAAGCACGAAAGCGCGACCCTCTGGATGATGCGCGGCGAAGGCTTTGGATAGCCCTGGGCGGTGACGCTTTTGTTAGCCTCAGACACGCTTTACCGCGTAGCTGTGCTGCGTCTTTCGCGTAAACCTGATGCGAAAAGAAGTGGGCATCAATGTCAACAGGCGCAATCAAAAAGCTTTTCGTTTTATTTCGGAGACGAACAAAAACCCTTCAACACAATTTCACCTTCACGGTCCAAAAAGATACGCAGCTCATACATCATGGTGCAGATGAAATTTATTGATAATTACATCGTTGATATTACTCGTAGTTCTGTTGTCTTGCGTTCTCCTGGAACTTCATTTGTTGTCGGTGTCGCTCCGCACTGCGGAGTCTTCGTCGGGAACTTGCGGTAGAGGGCGCGAACTCCGGCACCGCCTGTATATTGGCACTGATCATGTCGCGCGCACCTTTCTGCGACTTCATCGCGTTCCGCACCCATTCGGGTGGACAAAGGTCACGCGCAACCAGTTGCAGTCCTCGGTTCTCGTCGTCGCTATCGCGTGCGCTATCAGCTCCCGCACCCGAGCCCGTCGCGCCACCTTGTGAGTGTTTTAGCGTATACTATGCCGGTTACCATTCGCATTCCATTTTCTGTTTCGTCAACATTCTTTTTTCTGTATACTTCATAGTACATACTAATTTTCAAACCTATTCCGACTGGTAGTTTTATTTTCAGTACTAAACAAGTACGTATCATCTAGATCTAGATCTACTTCTACACTAAGTCAGAGCTAGCACATAAGTACTTATTTTATCCGTACCTGCCGTTTCCCTAGCACCCAAATTTGCCATGCTTCCCTTCCGACTGCTGAGCGTTGCGGTCTGGGCCCGATTCAGTTTGTTTGCCTGGCCTTGCGCAAATTCTTTGTGCCGCGTGAGCACCTGCTCTACGCCCTGCTCGATCTGGCTAATTTGGCCTGTGACCTTGCCGCTCTCCTGCATGAATGCCGCATGGTCCACAACGCCTCCGGCACCTGGCCCCCCTCCGCCGGCGGATTGGTTCCGCATCCTGGTGAATTCTTGCTCCGCGATCGCGCGCTCTGCCCTCCTTGCCGTGCGCGCTGCGGCGTCGAATTTCGTTTGCGCGGTGTGCGAACACGACGTGGAAGGCCGGTTAGCTGGACTGCGGGGCGAAATGGGCTCATTCTGCTGCTCTGCCGCGAGAAAAAAAGTATCCAACTCGTGCTCCGCCTCATCTTCGTCCTCGAAGATATCATAGGGTGATATAACTGCGCGCGTCCGGCGCACGCTGCTTTTTGGGCGAGCCGATGTCGTGGAGGGCCCGGAAGGTGCAGCTACCCCCGGGTCTGGATCTGCAGCAGCGTCCATGATCCTCAGTGACCAGGTTCGTTGATAGGTATTCACGCCAATTCAAGAAAACTCATTCGGCAGTGCAAGGACCAACCGAATCTTCACGACACGCGACACCTAGAAGAACTACGCGAATGTGCCACGATTGCGCTTTGCTTTATGATCATAGCTTTAAATGATCGACAAATTTGAATCATCGTGTTCGTCCGCTGACAATTCGAACATATTCGCTCGTGATCTGTCATTGCACTGCTCTGTGGCTCTCCCTCTCACTCTCCGATGGCAGGTCACTTTCGTTTGCGAATAAGTACACGATCTGCCCTCTTCCTTTAGGGCCAAACGACACGGAAAATTTCGGATCGATAGCGAACAGTCTTTCTCTCGATGAAAGGAACAATACTTTACACACTCCGTATGTCCGTCTCTGTGGTAAGTAAGAGTAACCCAAAAGCACATGGGTGCTGCGAAGATGCAGTCCATGATATGTTATGCTTCTTCGATCGGCTGAGGGTACTGAAATGACGATGAAACTACAGTGTGCATTTGTAAAACTATTCGAGTCTACTTTCTCC
Organism: Amoebophrya sp. A120; assembly: GCA_905178155.1. Lineage (NCBI taxonomy): Eukaryota > Dinophyceae > Syndiniales > Amoebophryaceae > Amoebophrya > Amoebophrya sp. A120. The sequence continues at coordinate 8,121,829 of CAJINV010000001.1, read as the reverse complement.
TTCCCTTTGGGAAATCCTCCGCCCCCCATAGACAAAGTCTTTTCGATTATACAGTTGTGATCTGTGGTGGCTGCCAGCAAAGTTTACTAGGTTAGAGTTTACATTGAATACAAGCCGATGAATTCGTTCATCTTCTAAAAAAAGCTTGCGGCCGGCTGTTGACCGCTGGCGACTATATTCTCGAAAAATGTGGCGCTAGTAGGATTGATAGGCATCCTATCAATCTCCATCGATCTTGTTTTCTGATAGACAAAGTAAGACATAGATTGCTTTGCCGTAATAAAACGTCAAGAAGAAACCGAAGAAAAAAAATCGATTCACGATATGATACTGCTTCGCTGCAGCTTGTTCACTACTAGCACCGCCTCGAACAAACCTCCATCGCTAGCACCTTCCCAAGCTTATTCCTGCTCCGCCTCGTCGGTGTCCTCCTCTTCGCTTGGGCTTGTCTCCTCTTCATCTGGACTTGAAGAACCCGCAGTCGAATTGGTCGCGCCTTCGCCTATCGCGCCCGTGTACTCTTCTCCCGCCACCTCTGCGGCTTCCTTCGCTGCTTTGGACACCGCGTCTGAAGCACTCTTTACCAGGTCCAGCTGGTCCTCCAGGTCGCTTTGAAATTGCTGCTCGCCGTTACCTCGCATATTTACCCTGGTGCCATGATCCTCCGCAGATGCGTCGGTCGACTGGAGGTCAACAGTTGTACTACTTTGACTTTCGCTCCGCTCGGCCTCAAAAAATTCGTCCTCCTTCTCTTTGTTGCTTTTTCTGTTTTCAATTTCTTTCTTGTTCGCAGTGTCTAATTGGAGAAAGAGGACGGGCTGTGGCGTGCTGGTACTCGTGCTGTAAATACCGAAGTCGTTCTGGTTCGAGAGCGTGCTCTCTGCCACAGCCGTCTGCAGATTGCTTTGCGAGTCCCCCAAATTCTGTGCCGTCTCGGTTTCGCTCTGTGATGGATTTGTTTGCATGTGGAGTTATGATGATATGATGCAAAAAATTGAGGCTGTAGTCCTGGTCTTTCCATTTTGATGTGCTTAATGTTGCAGCAGTCGACTTGCGTCGACTATCACTTTACATTGGTGGCGTTTGATGAAAAGCAAGGACCTCAGTCCTGTTAGCTCTGCGTTTACCAACATTCGTCCCAGTAAAAACTTACCTGAAGATCCGCGCTGACCTCGGCGTTGGCAGCCATTCCAGCGTCTTCGAAGTTGTCGCGGGCGCTCTCGACGGTGTCGTGAATGGCCAGCGTGCGCTGGTGCAGCTGCTCCCCCACCTCTTGGACCATGGACAGCACCTCGTCTCTGAGTCCTTTCGTGTACTCGTCGACTTCGGCTAGAATGTGGGCGTTAATAGCATCTCCCGCTTTTTCGGCGAAGCTTTTCGCTTCCTCCTGAGTATCTGGATCAATCACCGGACTGCTCATCGCGGCTTTGATGGATTTCGACTTCATCTTCGTCGTGTGCAGTTTTTCATTGCCGCCATGCAGCCTTGCAGTCGTTCTACCGCTTGCTTTATTCGTCCTCAGTTTCATCATGTTCTTCACACTTAGCACTTTTTGCTGAGCGGTCCGCACGATTTTCTTCTTGCCGCCCTCCAGAATCCGTGCGACCTTTGTTCGCAGGAGGGACGTCGAATCCGGAATCAGGGACGAGGGATTTTCTGTTGCATAGTTCTCGGACAACGTGTGGTCGGCGTTCTCGAGTGCACCGTCAGCAACTTGCAAGAACTCTGCGCCCGACTTGCCGAAACTGCTGATGTCACTGTTTGCTGTCTCGAGAAAAACCTGAGCGGGAGTGTCCCCTTCCTCGTTTTCGTCACCTCCGAGTTCAAGGGTCTCGAGGCCGGTGCTGTTGTCTCCTGTGATGTTATTCATCGTAACATTGGCAGACCCCGCGCCACCGGCCGTCAAATTCGCCTCGCTTTCTGATCCTCCTGCGGTGACGTTGGCACTCACGCTCGGATCGGCGGCTGTCATGTTGGCTTCGGTGGTGATGTTGGTGAAATTTGTAGCGTTTTCATCTTCTTCGCCATCGCCGACCTCCCCGATCTCGGCCAGCACCGCCTCGCGCTGCTCGGCGAGGTACTGGTGCACGGATTGTAGCTCCGTTTTGCTTTCCTGCACGCTCGTCCCCAGCATTTCCTTGACACGAGACATGGTCTCCGTGTAGTTTTGCAGTTGCTGCTGCAGTAGGTTTTTAAGCTCGGCGACCTGTGTCTGCTTCCGGCGCAGGTTTTCGTCCAACGAGGACTGCATCTCCGCGATCTTGGTTTCCGCCAAACTGATTTCCTGGTTGATTTGCTCCTGGTCGCTCTCCAATTTTGCATCCGCATCTTTGAGCGCGACGTCAATTCGAGCTTTCGACTCCTCCACCAGTGGCTGCATAACGGTCTTGTGGAAATTCTCCAACACGGTGCGCATGATTGCCTGTGGTCAGAGTGATGAAATGAAAGTCAAACTATCAGGTTTCAATTGGTATGGTTTTGCACCTGAGCCTGACGCGGTGGTCGCCGCGACTTTTATTGTGTTTGTGAGCAGATGTTTTACATCTACGACTTCGTTGTACACGTAAGCTTATATATTAGAAGAATCATGCGTGAGTATAGATACGTGTGTCATTCCATCTTCCGCCATGCGATTCTGGGCATCTGTGTGATCATCTTGGTCCAGCCCCCGCTCCTGCTCCACCAGGTCCTCCTCATTTTCGGTGCCATCGGCACTCTTTCCGACGCGCAGACGGGCAGCCAGACCCGACGATGCAGTGTTTTCGGCTACACAAAAAATAAAGAACGAAACGCACTTCATCTTCAGCCGCCGGATGGTCGGCATGCCGCCCCAAGCTCGTTGTCGTTGCTACACCAATTTCAGGAAACTTTTCCAGGAGGCGGCACCATCATGTGAAAAAACTACGACCCATGTAGAGGAATTAACTTAAGTAAGTAGAGTGAATCGTTGAATAAAGAACATGTGAGTAAGTAGTTCACCCACAGCATTTCGGCTTTAGACCCGCAACACAGAATAACTGAAGAGCCGCGAAAGGCTGTGTGATAGACATGATCGCTCAGTCGACAACTTTTTTCCTTAGCAACCTCGTTGCGGACCTCAGACGCTACTGAGAAATGAAGATGATGATGAACAACACGAGAGCACTGACGACGCTTGTGCGGCGCTGTATTTTTACCATAGCAGCAGCGCGCTCGTGTGATTCGGATACATAATCCCAACGGGTTGCGGTTCGTATTGATTCAAGTTCAAGTCTTTCTCCCTGTCCTAGTCCTCGTCCTCCTGAAGCTGCTGAACATCATGTGAATTAACTTATCCTTATGGCAAAAATCATCCACAGACGACTTCTCTGTCTTCGGTGGCTACTGCATTGCTCTTTGTATTTCAGCTTCAATTGACCACCGGCCGCAACATGCGATCGCTTCTACCCGTTTTGGCAGAAATGTAAGTTCTCTTCCACATTTCCTTTAGCAGTGTGGGACACCGGGCTGCCTCTTGGTTCCACGTGCGTCCGGCTTTGTTGCGTTCCTGGAAGAGCCGGAGCTGCACTGGCGGACCAGATCTCCGCGCTCTTTTCCCCGGGGAAAACAACGCTTCGTCGCGTCGCGCACGCCCCTGATGCGGCGCGATCTTGGCATGTTTGTCGTGCAAGGAGTCCGTCGCGAAAACCGCAGCTTCTTTGGCCAGTCGGTCCAGCTGCACACGGGACAGGGTGTCCGCTTCGGGGTCTGACGGAAAGCCGCGCTTTCCCGAAGTCCGTTCGCCGCTTGCGACGCCAAACTGCTCCATCGCAATACGAGAGCCAACAGGTTGTAGCTCAAAAGCGTGCTGTGCCTGATCCAGCACCCGCTTGTCGCTTTCCTTCTTCGCGGCCGAGCTGCTTCCCAGCAACCGTGCAGCGCGTTTCGGCGATGCTGCGGGTGATGAAGCGCTGGCCTTCAGCCCGCTCGCGCCGCCGTCGCCGCGCGCCCGCGTGACAGCCACAGCATCTTCGTTTCTTGGTCGCAGCTGAGTGCCGAGCACTAGTCGGTTCATCTTTTCCATCTCCTCTCTGTCGACTTGCTGCTCCCACCGCTGTGCTACCCTCTCACCGTCTCCACCGTCTGCCGATGAAAATGTCACGACCTCCGGCACTTCGTCGGCTGACAAGCCCACTTCCGTTTCATCTTGTTTGGTCGCTTTCTGTCTGTCGCCTGCTGCCGAGTACGCCGCCTGTAGCACCTCCAGCCGGGCCGGGCTGTCACTCTTTGTGGCTTTGCGCGCAGCTAGTTTGTCCATCCACACTAATGGCAACGTCGTCGGGGGAAACAACGTTTTCGTCAACTCTACTGTCCCGACCGCAGACTTCCTGCGAATCAGCAATGCAACCGCGGGCGCGTGCATTTCCATTTGCGTATTACTTGCACCTCCTCCAGAAGCTACTACTACTTCGCTACTGGCCTGCTTCCCCACGACATCCCGAAACATGCACTTGTCGATGAAAACACTCACTGCGTCGGTGTTTTGCACCGTTGGTCCGGTTTCGATCAGCTGATCCGCGATGACGATAATCTTGTCGTCGACCTGCAGACCCTCTCGCTCCGCCCAACTCGCGGCCGGCACTGCGCGGATGACGCCCCGCGTGTCGAGCACCGCACGCACGTCGTTCTCGCAGGCCAGCGCACCGTGTCCGAGGATTTGCACGGCCCAGTAGGAGGTAACGTAGTTTTCCTGCACGAAGGACAACGCGCGCCGGACCGTGTTCGTCGCGATCAGTTTGTGATACACCGCGTCGTCTGGGTCCTCGCCGGGCCAGCTGGCCATGGTCGGCACCGCAGCTCCGCAAAGCGCGACGAGCACGTCGCCCGGCTTCGTTCCTGCGCGCTCGGCCGCCGATGCCGGCTCCACACGGTCGATCGTTACGCGCGGAAACGCGGCCCAGTCCAACTCGAGCCCGAAAGTTTTGAGGAGTTTGTCGCGGCCCGACAAGTTGCCGCCGGTGATCTGGGCCAGTTCGCGGAGGGGAGTGTCGAGGCGGAGGGTGAGAAGACCGAGCTGCATTTGTGCGCGCCGATCGTCCAACGCGGTCTTGTCGAGGAGATGAAGCAGAAACGGCGGCCGCGCAGGAGCCAGCGCTAGGCGCGCCTTCTTCTGCCCATCGTCTGCACCAGAAGCGTTTTTTTCAGCCGGTGCTTTATTCATCGAGGGATCCCCATCTGCAAGAATCTTGTAGTCGCGCTGCACGAGATGCGGAGGCTGTGCGCTAAGCGCTACAGCCCACTGCTGCGGCAGTGCCCGGCTGATGTCAGCATCGACGGCGACAAGTTCCTCTTCCGGAAACCCCGCCTTCCTCCGAAGCAGAAGGTACAACGGCCGCGGGCCGTCTTTCGAGAGCAAGGTCTTCATCTTGCGCCAGTCCTTTTCGACCAAAAGCTCCGTTGTGCCGCCCACCGCGACAAAGACCTCGTCCTTCTGCTGCAACTGAAACGTCGACGAAAACGAGACGGTTTGCATCGATTCCGTCTTTATCACGGTTCCCACGCCAGTGCGAGTGGTGTGCTCAACGGTCGAAACGCCGGCTAGTCCCCCGACCGCACCCGTTCCGTCCACCACCTGAAACCCGAGGTCACCACGAAAGTCGCCGACGCTGGTCGCCACCAACTGCAAAAAGTTTTTGCGCATTTCGCCAGACAGGAACAAGAAGCTGCAAACGGGGTCCTTCCGTTCCTTCTGCCGGGCCGCGACGCGGCCGAGAATTGCATCGAACGGATCTTTTCCTCGCCAGGTGGCAAGCAGCGTGACGCGGTCTCGGAGCGTGACACAGCAAATCAGGTAGTCGCCAACTTTCACTTTGTGTTTGGTGGCGAAGCTCGGATCCCGGCTTCGGGGAGTGCGAAGTTGGACCGAAGACACCCGGACCACGGGGAAATTTAACCAATCCAGGTCGAACCCAAATGTCCGGACAAATCGCAGACGGCCATCGCTTTTACTCGGCGAAGCGACCGTTGCATTCAACACTTCAGGGAGTGTCGGGATGGAAAACGTGTAAAAGCCCAACTCTTGAAGGCGCTTGCTATCCGCAAGAAGATGCCATAAAAACCTTCCCTGTTCCTGGCGTTTTGTGTAGAGACTAGGCATGCCCTCGGTTACTTCCTCGGATTTGGTTTTTATACCTTTTTTCTTTTTCTTTCCCGCCACCGTGCTATCTTGTTCCATCTGCGGCGTTGGTGCAGCTCCAGGCTGCGGACTTGTGGCTGTTATAGTCACAGGAGCCGAGACTATTTCCGGCTTTGGTTGGTGCGGTGGTGATGGTGCTGGAGTTTCTGCTCTTGGCTCTGCAGCTTGTCGTCCCGCTGGTGCCTGCGATTCTTTGATAGTCGGCGTTGCGACAACGACTCTTTTCTCGGGTACAACAACCGGGGGCGATGAAGAGGACGCGCGGGCGACTTGCGGACGCGTAGCAAGTGCGACTTTCCACTTGTCTGGTAGCGGGCGGGTCAAGAAATCTTCCGATGCGCGGGTCACCGACGAGAACGGACCGCTGGGCCTGCGCACCAAAAGTCTTTGTTCCTGGTCCCGTCGGCCGACGCGGCGGATGAAAGCAGCAGTATCCGTTTCCACAACCAGGTCGTTGCTGACGATTATCTCGTCCCCGACCGCGAGGTCGTGGCGTCTCGCCCATGTGGAGGAGCTGGCCGTCAATTTTCCGATTCGCACTCTCGTCGCATCGTGGTCCCAAGCTTCCACGCCGATATCATCCTCGACGCTGCTTTTCTTCACCGGCAAAGTCAATTGGACGTAATTACCGAGGCTCGCAGCCGTGAGAAAAATGAAGGTTGCCACCTGTGGTTTCTTCTCTTTGATCCGCTCCTGAATGCGGGCCAGAATCGCGGACTCGAGATCATTGGTCGTGCCGCCCCACGTGGCGGAGAGCGTAACGCGGTCTGTAGATCCGCCGCAGACGAGGAGTAAGTCGCCGACGGCAATTTTCGCCCGCTGCGCGCGCGAGGCAGGATCGGAGGAGATGGAACTGCACCGCACAAGCGGGAATTCCGCCCAGTCGAGGTCGAAACCGAAAAGTTTGTGAAAGCGCTCGACGCTGCTCATTTGGCTGTTGTCCAGAACTGCAGTGTCAATCGTTCCCTGCGACCATCCGGTGATACCGGCCTGTTTCGGGTCTTTCACCATCGCCAGCATCGACCGCAGGTACGGTCCCGGCGTCTTCTGCTTATCCTCCGCAGGAGCTGGAGGTCCTCCTGGTGCTGGTGGTGCAGTCACAATGGCTGGAGATGTTGTTGATCCTTCAAGGGACTTCTGCGGTGTAGATGTAGTTGCGCCAGCGCCGCTCTCCTGTGTTTGTTTCGCGTACAGCTTTTCGCTATCCGCGTAACCCTGGCTCGACTTCTCTCGCCATGCCTTCGGCAAGTCGCGCACAACGAAATCCTCGTCGCGTGACGCTTTGGTGAAGGTCTTACTCGCTGCGGAGCTCCCGTCCGGCCGAAACACCAACACGTGGCGGTCAGCGGAAGAGTCGCCGAGTCGGCGTCCGATGCGAGACGGGTCGTCGCTCTCTACGGTGAGCACGTCGTTGACGGCAGCCACCACGTCTCCGACGACCACTCCACGCCGAGTCAGCTCCGAGTCGGGCGGCTGCGTGATGCTCCCCGATTTGCCGTCGACCGTTATCAATGCGGGCGTGTTCTTCGGAATGAAGATTTGAACATACCGTTCCGCAAAGTTCGAGCGCAGGAACCCAAAAGACGAGACCTGCGGTTTCTTCGCCGCGATGCGCTCCTTGATCCGGTTCAGGATCGCGTCTTCCGGACTGTCGCCCTTCCACGTCGCGACCATAGTGATGCGGTCTGACTGTGACGCGACGAAGAGAAGAAAATCGCCGACCTCAAGGCCGCCGCGCTTTGCTCGGGAGGGCGTCACCCCATCCGGGCGGAAGGGATCGACTTGCGTTACGACCACCCGCGGAAAAAGCGTCCAGTCGAGACAGAATCCGAACAGCGACCGAAACTTTGCGGGGCCCGAGAGAGACGCATCGTCTATCACTGCTGGATCGTCCAGTCGACTCTGCCCCCACCCGTGCACGCCCGCGGCCTTTTGTTTGTCCACTTTTGTCAGCGCGAACAACATCGAAACCAAGTACGGCGAGCCGGCCGGCGGTTTCTGCTTGTTGCTTCGTGGTGCAGCTCCAGGGGAAGATGTTGAACCGGCTCCCGACTGAGACAGTGCCATACTGCTGCCCGCTTGGTCCTGTGCCCCCTCGGCCACACTCCCGGCTGGGCTGGCGCGAAGCAGTGCAGCACTCGCTGCAGGGGAGTTGCTCGCTGTGCTGGCAGTAGCAGCATTTGGGGTCGCGTAAAACGGCCCCTTGTTCTTGACTCGATCCATCCACCGCTCGGGCAGGGGACGGTCCAACTTTGGCTGTTTCCCCGGGTCGAACCCCGCCCCTTTCCGTCGAAAGAGGATATACAGAGGACGGCTTTGCTCCAAATACTTTTCCAGCGTGGCCCAACACGGGTCGCTTTCTGGCTGGCCATCGAAAAAGAGTTCGTTCGCGGCGGAAATTTCGTCCCCAGCCTGCAGCCCCATCTCGGCGGCCCATGCTGTCACTGCGGTCACCTTCCCCGTGCCTCGCGCGAAAGACAGCCCCGGCTTTTTGCCGGTCTGCAAGTCCGGTATCTGCAGCTGCAAGTACTCGTGCGCGTTTTTATGCGACAAAAAGATGAAGGACACCACTTGCGGTTTCTTTTCTTTGATGCGTTGCTTGACCTGTGGACAAAGCATTGAAGTTATGATCACGCGTATTCAAGTCAACCTTGTTACGAAAATTATTCATTGTTCACACAAAAAGAACAAGACCAGGTGGATCACCACAGATATTCTCACTGTCACTTCTATCTGCAGCCGGTCTTACTTTATCATGATGCTCTTTTCTTGGCTTGAAACCAATCGAGAAAAAAATTACACCCTCTCCATGATGACGTGTTCCGGGGAGGTACTGCCGGAGATGTACCACTGCGTGACCAACGTGACGCGGTCCACCGTGCTGCACAACGCGAGCAGCACATCGCCCGGTCGGCACCCGGCCCGCTTGACATACTTGTGCTCTGGGTCACACTCGGCCACCCGGACGACGGGAAACTTGGTCCAGTCCAGGGAAATGCCGAACAGTTGCCGAAACTTTTTCAGCGCGTCCAGGCTGTCGTCATTGAGCACCGCTTCGTCTGTGGCGGACTGCGACCAACCGACGACGCCCGCAGCGGACAGGGATTTCGAACTCCCCAGCAACGAGAACAGATACGGCGGAGATGACATGGCGAAAGAGTTTTCTGTGTCCGGAAAAGTTGTAACATGGAGGAAGAAAAGAAACCTAAGAACTACCGCAGCGTCTACCAGCGCACTGGCGACCTTTTCGTAATAGGCACCCTCGCTCTCGTCTCATCCACGTTGGCTCTCACGCTCGCTCGCTCGATACTGATTCATTGGATTGCGTCTTCCAGTTTGTAACGCGGGAAAGGTAAAGATCTCATTCTTCTTTAGAACACTAAACTTTAGCTTTACGTAAAGCGGAGGAAAGTAAGCATACATTCTCTGAGTGATCTTCTTGCGGTTTCGAAAAATTGTGCGAATGCAATGTTCAATTGAGAAAACTACACGTCGACAAACCGGGACGACCACCTATTTTCCCCACTAATCTCGTCCCACATCCTTGTTCGTCTTGTTTCCGGCCAGCCGCGCGTTTTGCTTCTTCTCTTTTTTCCTTCTTTTGTAGGACCCCAAGGAGGTGTCCATGCTGGTGGCGTGCGAGGTTCGCATCTGCGCAATGTCCTGCGCCTCGACGCCCATCATGGCCCGGACGCGCTTCTTCTGCACCTCCTGCTTCTTCACGAACCGCTCGTCCTCCTTGGCCTTCACGTGCCGCAGGAATTCCGCGTCCTTGCGCAGCTCCTTGGCCGCGTTCCGTCGCTCCTTGTTGTACTCCTGCTTCAACTATGCATTGCAAATATGTCTGGGTCTGGAAAAATTGAAATCTGTATTGCTTGTCTTGCACTCCTGTAGAACCTGTATTGCGTGACCGACAAAAGCGCGAACTCTTTGTCATGCAAAAACGCTGCTTCTCATGCGCATTACACATGAGGAAGCGTCCTGAAAATTTGTCATGCTTGGCTGCTCTCAGGAGTACACTCAATCATCGCCACTTCGCATCACAAGTTTCCAGTCCCAGACATTTTTGCATTTCATATCAACTTACGGTTCAGAGTCCTATTCGGGTCCCCCTTCGGCAGCGCACCGTCCCGCGGGTCGTGGAAGACCGGATCGAGCATCGGGATCTGCACCACGGGGCGTTTCAAGTACTGGAGCGGAAAGAGGCGGTGGGCCGCGGTTTCTTCGTACCCCCCGACGTGCCGCACCCAGTCTGGAAGATGAACAGCTGTTTTGGTGCTTTTTCTCGAAGAAGTTGTAGTTGTGCCATCTTGAAGATAAACATCTTCATCTCCTGTTGAAACGAGATCCTGAAGCGAGGTGACTTTGTTCGCGTCGGTCTGTTTGTTGAGTTTGCACAGCTCCCGCTCCACCGCGAAAAAGGCCGGCAGATATCGGTCCGGCGTGGTACAACTTCCGTTGTCGTTTTTGCTCGCTCCCCCAAACGTGTTGCCCAGTGCCTCGGAGTTGTATTTTGAGGGCAGAAGGCCACTCGCTTGCAGGCTCACGTCCGACGTGTTCGCCAAGTTTGAGTACTCAAACAGAACGTTTCTCAAGTACAGCAACGCTGTTCGCAGTGTCTCTTGGTCGCCTGCAAACAACTTTCTCACCACCGCTACCAGGCGGTCCAAGTGCAGCAACATCGGGGAGACAAGCGGGTGGCGCACGTCGGTCGTGGGGAAAAAGTGCAGGAGCATTTTCGCAAAATGTAAAGATTGGAAAAACTGGCGTTTATCCTGCTTGTAGGCATCCCGGAGTTCCGTCTTCCCGTGGAACTCAAATTTTCCGACCAGTTCTTCCATTTTCTCGGAGAAATACCCGTACACCACCTTTTGCGTACGGATGTTCGAGACACTGTTTGTCGCTGTTAATCCGGAAATCAGCTCGATCAGAAAGGGTTCCAGGGCATACAGCAGGGCAAAGGACCCGGCCTCCGTCAGGTCGAGCCAGATGGCGTCCAGCAGAAACAAAATCACCTCGCTCGCCGCCCAGTCCTCGTCCGGCTGTTTGGTGGACGACAAAACAGCTCGTTTGGCGAGCTTCACGACAATTGTCGGCTGTGACTTGTACTTCTGAAGCAATGGAATGATTTGGTCCTGCAAGACCTGAAACGGCAGGTTTTTCTCCGTCGTGTTGTTGTTTACCATCGGGTCGACGCTTGAGGGGGCGCGCGGGTAGAACAGGCTGCTGATTTTGTTCTTCTTGTTGCCATTTGATGCCTGGCGGTCCTCTTCTTCAGCATCGGTGTTGGAAAAATCCTGTTCTGCACCATCAAGCTCCTCCAAGTCACTCGCCAGAAGATGTTCTTCGTCTTCTTCGCTTGCGTTAATATTTCCGCCCTCGGTAATCCACTCGGACTCACCTTCCGCACCAGTAGTCTCTTGCTTGAACTGCTCAGTAAGAAAGTCGAAGTTTTCGTCGGTAGAATCCTCGTCTGAGCCGGACGCGTCTTCATTCTCGTTTTCAACAAGTTCTTCGTCATCGTCCTCATTTGCGTTTGAGGTGGTTTTCCTTGTAGTTCTATCTCCATCTTCGACAGCAGCGGCGTCGTCCTCGTTTTCGCTGTCGGTTTGCGCGTCCAACGGGATCAGACCTTCCTCGTCAGACGAGTCATCATCGCCTTCATCATTTTCGGAATCATCTTCGCCCGACTGTAATCCGGAGCCGTTATTTTGATTTTCCTTGTCCCCGTTGTCACCACTTCCCCTCGATTTTTTCTTTTTCGCGACCAGACTTTTATCCTCGACAGCTCGCTGCAACCGCTGCTGTTCCAGTTCCTGTAGCTTCTTCGCCCGGTCCACCTTCATCTCCTCCTCCGTCTTCAGTCGCTCCTGCGCTCTGGCCACCTTCTCATGCGAAAGCTGCTTCATCTGCCGGTCGTAGTCGTCGGGGCGCGTGTGGTTCAGGTACTTATCCGCCGGCCCTCGCATCTTATGGATTGTAAAAATGTCTGGGTCTGGGAGATTGCGAGATTTCTCATGCTAGTCTGGCATGACTCTGGGATCTGTATTGCGTGGCAACCAAGGGCTCCTCTAGCCTGTCATGCAAACACGCAGTTTCTCATGCGGAATACGCAACACAGAAGCATGAAAAAACTTGTCATGCTTGGCGGCGCATTACAGCGTCCTTATTATTCAGTGACCTGCATCACAACTTTCCAGACCCAGACATTTTTGCATTTGATACATCTGCAGCATCGGCAACAAATCCCCAAACGCCGCGTCGAATTCCGAGAGCTTCATTTCCTGCTCCCGCTGCTCCTTCATCTCTTGCGCCTTCGCGATCTTGCTCTTCTCCACAATCTCCGCGAATATTTCCGCGCGGGTCTTCGGCTGATCGGGAGATGATGAACTTGTCGCGTTTCTTGCTCTTTCGTCAACACCTTCGCTAGTGCTTCTTCCTTCTTGTCGGTCCTGCCCCGGAATCTTGATTGCGTTCGCGCCGGTAGCGCCACCACCGAAATTGGCTTCTGCCATCGCGATTTCCTCCTCGCGGGTCATGCGTTCGATCTCGGTGCGGCCGACTGGCAGGTCCCGCTCCAGCTCGTCATCGGCGATGCCGGAGAGACTCCGGCCGCCGTGGGTCAGCGCCTGCTCCTCGCCGAGCTGGAATTTGCTCTTTTTCGCCTTCGCATTTAACAGCTTCACCAGCCTTTTGTCGTCGTACTCGTCGTCGTGTTCCCGGTCGATCCGTTTATCGTCGATCACGCTCTTCTTGTTCTTCCGTCGGTACTCATCGAGCAGCTTCGAAGCACGCTCCTGATTCCGCACTTGGTTCACCTTCTGCGCGTCGCGCAACTCCCCCCGTCGCTTCTCGCCAAGCACCTGCCGGTTGCGGGATTTGTTCTGCAGCGTGTCGAAGGGATTTTTGCCGGCCGCCGCGGTGGTGCTCGAGTTCGCAGATCGTTCCGCGAACTTCTTCACCTGCGGGTGCACTTTGCGCTTAAAGCCGCCCATTTTTGAGATGGTGCTGCTAATTCGAATACAACAGTGAAAGGCTCTGAATCTGATTCTTTTGGTTACACTTACAAACTGAAACTCAACCAATTATATTGTTCGAAGTATGTAGGTACAAGTCTTCATCATGTGTAACGTCCTGGTGCAGGAGATCATGTGTTGCGCTTTATTCGGCGGAGCAAGGACAGACGCTCAAGCGATCGGCTGATCGAGATGATCCTTGATTTTGTTGTTCTGATCGGCACAAGATCAATATGAGGATCATTATCATAAATCCGGTCACATGATTGTGATTCACTTTGGATCGTGATCTTCTGAAAGTTTTGTTTTCCATGCTCTCTTTCATTTTACGATTGGACCTGAAACGTTGTCGAGCCAATGATCTAGTATGGTGCATGTTGTCCGTTTGCAGACACTACTACTTAGAGTCTCGGTTTCAAGATTTGCTTTTGTGTTTGTGTTTTCTTCAAACACCAGACCACACCCGAGTTGAAATCGACCAAATAAAGCAGGTTGAGGTTCCCTTTTAGAATGAGAATGAAACAAAATGATGAAAACTAGCTCCTTCATGCATTTATTCGCATTTCTGTCGATTTTCATTTTCTGTTTAGGAATAGGATCACAGTGTCATACATTTATTTGCTGGGCCGTACCTCATTTCCCTTAATTCCCATGATCCAAATGATCCCGAAAGAGTTGAAACTTCGTTGCCTCCGAGTAGTTCTGCATGACGTAGGGGACGTGCTGCAATCGCACTGCTTCTCCGACTCCGTAAAAAATCCCGCCCCCAGGCAGAGTATTTTTTGTGTGTTCACCCTCAAAACCATTTTTTCTCGTCCTGTTCTTTGGATCAGCGAAGCCGTGCCTCGATAGTATCTCCCACAGGTGTCCGTCCATCGGCGGCCAGTGCCGCACAATTTTTGTCAGAAACTTGGCGTGGCCCAGCTGCCGGGCGGTGAGAACCGCGAGGTCCAGGTAGAGTTTGGAATGGTTCTGCACGAGGAAAACCACGTTTGCCTCAAACACATCCTCCCAGAAAGAATGCAGGCAGCGAATGCTCGTTTCGATGTAAGCCTCTGCAAACGCGTGCGGCAGTGGCAACTCCTGGGCGGGCAACATCAGGTTGTTCTGACGGCAGGCGGCCCCGACGAGACAGTGCACGCGAAACGCAACGGGCTGCATGTCGGTTTCCGGTTTCGAGTTCTGAATTATTTGAAGGAAAACGTGCCCCATCGCCTCCGTGAACATCACGAATTTATTTTTGTGCGACAACGGTAAAGAGTCGACGACTATCACATCTGGGTTGGTGTTCATCGTGAGGATCTGGAGAAAACAGTCCAACCGACGGAGCGCAAAGCTGCGCCGCTTAGGGGCCAGACCGAAATTCTCGTTCGGTGCGGCGATAGAGGCGAAAAGGTCGAGCAACATTTTTTCGGCGATGGCACGGAGTTCGAAGGATTTTTCCGTGATAATCGGATGGTGAAAAACGTTGCTCAAAAGCACCACGTAGTCCTGCAACAGCGCGCTTTCCCCGGCGACCTGGTGGACAAAGCAAAGACAGTCTGCTAGCAACGCGCGTAGGTGTACGCCCCCGAAGTCTGTGTGCGTCTGCCTCTGCACCAGGCTCAACGCCGTCCGCGCCACCGTGGTGACCAACAGAAATCCGCTCTTGCGTTGCCACGGATCCTCTGCCTGCGGCGACCGCTCTGCGTAGTCCCGCAGCGAGAGCCCCAAAGCCTCCACGTTCGGGCCGCACTGCACCAGCAGGTGCGCGAAAGTCTCCGCGAGCTCCGGGTGGAAGAACTGAAAGCTTTCCTCCTGTTTCGCCTGTCGGGCGAACCCCACCTGCCGCATCGACTCGGCGTAGTCTGGCCACAAAACGCCCCAGACGCAAAACCCCGCCTCGACCAGCATTTGCCACGGGTGTCGTCCGAGAATCTGCAGCGTTGCGGGGCCGCCAAGGAGCCCAAACACCAACCCGCGGTACAGCACGGTTGCTTCGGCGGAGTTTTGCGATTCGTCCGTCTCGTTAAACAGAGTGGCGCAGGCCGTCTCGCCAAGCGTCAACAGGCTGTTGTAAATGTAGTCGCGCCCCGCCTCGTCGCTTTTGTTCCAGGCATGCTGTTGTGATTGTCCGTGTAAACGCTGCATCCTGGCCTCATCTTCCGTTGGTCCTTCGGCCCCGAGGCCGGCCGGCATTAACGTCAGCATGTTCTGCCGATCCAGCAGTCTCGAGGCAAGATATGCGGCGATCGGGAGGCAGACGGGACGAGAAATCGGAAACTGGAAACAGTTTCGGCTTGCATGGTTCAGGGTGATTTCGTACAAATCTCGATCGATCTCGTACGGAGTAGTGCCTCCCGTCATCGTCTGCTCAAACAGCATTACTAGCTGCATCACTCGCTGGAGGATCTTCTTCGTGAAGATGGTGTTTACTTTCTGCGCGCTTGTTGCCGAAGAATCGCTTCTCGACGCAGCAACTCCAGCGACGCTGGTTGAGGGATGGTGAGAAGGAGTCATCTTTTTCGGTGGGCTGTCTAGAACGAAGAACAGGAAGTCCAGCGGACTGATCGCCATCGCGTTCTGCACATGCGTCAAAAAGTATGTGGACCACCAGAGACTCGAGGTTTGGTACATCACACAGGCCAGGATGTCGCGAACGTGAAACTCCAACTGCTCGTGCAGGTTCATGGGTGCCGCAAGGATTCCGCCCGGTCGGTGGATTGTGGGCACGTAAATCAGTCCGCTTGTACCGGTGTGCTTGTTTAGAGGTGTGGTTCTTTTCCCGCCTGTGGGCCCAGAAAGTGAATTCTTTCCCGACAACGTGGTCGCCACGCCATGAGATTGCGTCCAGGCGCGGTTGGCGTGGCCGTAAAAAAAGCGGCCGGGATTCAGGCCCTGGGCCGCTCTCGCGACTCGGTGGCGACGACACGCGGTTGCGCAAAAAAGAAGCAGAAACCGCTCGTCGTCGACGGATTCGCCAGCGACAACGGTCGTCTTAGTCGCAAAAATTTCCGTCCGCAAGGCGTGCAGGGCGGCGGTGAGGTGCGGAATGAACTCGAAGTCCACGAACGAGTGGTCGAATTTATTTTGCTGCGCGGATGCTAGTGTGGGAGTCGTAGAACTCCCAGTCGTGATGGAGTCACACGCCGCACGCACAACGAGGCGATAGATCTCGGCGAGCCATAGCTGCATAAGTTCCAGGTCTGCCGCACTGGCCTGGGCGGAATTCTCCAAAGCGGGAAAACCGGTGCTGATGACCTCGGTCAAAGCTTCTGCCGAGGTGGTGAGCGCAGACAACAGCAAGGGCGACGGCACAAACGGTTCCGCTCCCGCCGAAAACAATGTAAGCCAGCATTCTCGGACGCGCCCTAAATCTCGGTGCGCGCAACAGCCCAGCAGCTCCAGCAGGGTGCATTCGTGCAAGGAGGCTGGTGGGCTTGTAGACGTAGAAGATATTGCGGAAGCCATCACGGCAGTAGACGAGGACCGCTTCTGGATCAGGTCGTCTCTCGAAAAAAATCCACTGGGGCGCGGGTTTCGGGGAACAACGAGGCCGCAAACGGGACAAGACTTCTGCAGCGGGATGATCCTTTGGGTATGGCGCTTCTAAAAAGTTCGGATGTCCTGACTGTAAATGTGAATGTGAATATTAGTATTTTCAGAGACGACAAAACGTGAGGGGGGACCACGTGCCTACACAACCAAGATTGATGTAGGTTGTTCGCTTTCAGTGTTTTCAAGGTCATGCTCATGGTCA
Organism: Amoebophrya sp. A120; assembly: GCA_905178155.1. Taxonomy (NCBI): domain Eukaryota; class Dinophyceae; order Syndiniales; family Amoebophryaceae; genus Amoebophrya; species Amoebophrya sp. A120. Next base: position 8,104,920 of record CAJINV010000001.1, on the reverse strand, counting down.
TGAAAAAATTCAGAATCGAGTTCGGGAATAGAGAGTGCAATTAAAAAATTGACCTGGCTCTGGTCCTTCGGAAGGAACAATCACAATGCTGAGATCATCAAGAACCACCCATTAAAGGATAAAGATAAACGACTTCGGCTTTCTTGCATGAATCGCTGCAATCAGCGCAACCCTCTGATCCTTTGTAGAAGAACGTCGTGATCCGTTGCAACTGGGTTGACTTAAAACTTGTTATTCTGTACGAACTACGCAGCGCCGCTGACGCAGAATTTTTTTAGAACAACTGGTACACAGGCACCGTGCTACTTTCGGCTAGTCTTTTGTTTCCTGATGAGCAGCCAAGGCACGCCCGAAGCGACGAGGCAAGAATGATTATATTTATCATGCGTTGATGGATGTAAAAGTTTTGTACAGAGTAGTGTAGGTCGTGAAAGTTGTTCGACATCGCGCACTTATGCTTATCCAAAGTACAGCCACTGACATTATATTTTCAGGCAGATTCTCATTTACATTTTCCATCAAAACGAAAATATTCTCCAACAGTATGCGTATCAAACACAGGTTAGTTCTCTTGCAGATGTCTGACACTGGAGGGCTGGTGCTCATGAACATCATGACACTCGATTGCATGCCGCAAGCGATATCTTAATTTTGATTTTCACAAAACCAAAACAGATCTTCGGAATAGTGCATTTCTCATTTTCCACCGTTGCGCTCCTTTTCCCAAGCCTCAACGCCTTCCTGCTGCTTGATGGCCATGCTATCCTTCTTTTCGTTGTACACGCACGCAATCTTGTGGTTCGTGGGCAAACCCTCGTACCTGGTGGTCGTGACATCGATTTTGACAAAGAAAAAAGGTATAAAAATTCAGATCCCAAATTCAAGCCCAGCCGCGAAGTAATAGTAAGGCTGACTGTTGCATGATAGTGAAATCAACAGACGAAGCACAAATTATAGTACCATCCTCCCGTCGGGTTTCTCCTGGTGTTTTTCAACAGACGCTGCTGGTGGATGGCTTCTTTTTCCCGGGCCTCCTTCTCACGCAATGCCTTCACCTCCTCGGGAGACAGCTCCACCAAGGAAGACTTGGCGACCTCCACCGGCGCTTCATGAGGACCCTCGAGCTTCAACCTGTTTTACGATTGAGATAGCATTTTAAACCAGCACTCCAGAATTATCAATAGTGAGCACTACGTAGCTAGAAGATAGAAGAAGAGACGAAATGCCTCAGGTTCCTCTTCACGTGTCACAAACGCAATCAAAACAAATGTCGAGTCAATTGAAAAGATCATACCCTTCTGGTCTTCGAATTCCCGCCAAGTTCGTCACAGCGCCTTTCTCCTCGAAAATTCGGATCAGGTTTTTCCAGGTCTCTGGGTATGCAAACCGCAGATGGTCATACGGCGTTCGGCTCGCTTGTGTCAACGTCATTTTTGCTTAGGAAACGACGAGAACGATTACGCAGAAAGCGAAAATGCAATAAAAGAAGCGTAGCAAACGCTGGTGCTAAGACAGGCTAGGGGCAACTGTTTCAGAGCCGGAAAAACGAAAAATTGAATTGAATCTCAATTCCAATTGCAGCGAACGACTTAAACAAATAAGTAAATCTCTCCGATCGACTGTGCGTCACTCTGACCGAAGTGTAGCTTGCGAATTTTACTATCGAAGGTATCGTCCGACCAACTTCCTTTCCACCTCAACGCCGACACGAAATCTCAGAACTTGGAGCTGAATGAGGCACACCGATCGATGAGCACTAGTGAAGTTCCTACCGAATTGATGAACGCAGCTAAGCCGATTTCTAGAAACACAAGTTGTGAATATGGTGCTGGCGGACGCAAGTCGCATCCTCAGCACTAGTAGCTGTCGTGCCAAGACGACTTGGTAGAGGTGTTTCATTTTTTGCTTTTTGTTTTTCTTTTTCATCTTTTCTTCAGTGTTGATATAGAATGGGAATGTGCTTGAACGAGTAGTACCTAACTTGAAATCTCGCAAGAACTAAAGAACTTTGTATCAGCGCGAAGTAGAATTAGAATAGGAAACGACAACGGAATAGGTAAGGACTTACTTCATTTTCTTTGACATGTGGCAAAGTTTTCAAGACAAAAACTTTTCATTCCGATTTATTTGCTTCGTCATTCTGGTCGTACCACTTCGAGGCACGATCACGACTTTCCATTTGCTCAACGAGATCCGGGTAATTCTGTCCCCCCTGCTGAGCCGACTTCTGACAACAAGAGTCTACTGCACTGCAGCAGTTATTATCGGGGTAGTTGGTGCCGCCCTCTGCTCCGGGCCAGTGCGTATACGGCTTTCCACGTGCTCGTCCATCGCAGCAGTAGTAGCATCTACACTCTCCTTCGGGCTTTGGATAGGAGGTTTGATTTGACGTTGCCCACGGACACGTATCGGCACCTTCATGTGGATACGATGGCAGAACAGCTATGTCATGCCACAACTGGCCGCGGCCCCACTTCGCTTCCTTGCCTTCGTAGCGGAATTCTTTGTTCCTAGTGAACTTGTCGAATCCATTCTTCCAGAACTCGCTGCTCGAAGTCGAAACTATATCGACTTCGATCCACTCAATCCCGGCCATTTTGAAGCAATGCGTCCGCCTGTTGTCGAGAGTAACCAAAACCGTCGGCGAATGCGAATCCGAGGCAGATATTGGGTCTTTTGGCACAAATTCGACGACTTGCAGGCGCGGGAAGTCTGTTGCCTTCTGGGTGCCATCTATCAATTCATGAATAACGTCGACCAGGGGACGTCCAGGTCCTCCGTTGACACCGGATGAAAACCTGTCGCTTATTGTGTGCTGACAATGCGCGAGACTTCTCGTCAGAACCCATTCCGTCCTTTTCGTATTCCCATGCTCCTCCTTCGTCGACACACACGACGACGATTCTCTGAAAACCGTGGCATTCAGTTCCGGCTTATCTTCCACTTTACGGAGCGCCTCCTCAGCCACGCGATCGGAACTCGGAGGGCGCGGATCGCGATCGCTGCGTGTAACGTTTTTCGTCGGACGATGGGGTTGGCCTGAGAGGGGATGTGTGTTGGAATTGGCTTGACTAAGTATATTTTTGTCAAAGCGCTGATTCTTTTCATCACTGAATTCTGCTACTTAGAAAAAATTCTTCTACAACAGAGTTTTCTTCACACACGACTGCACGAAGTTAGTTACTCCTATCGATAGTACTGCTTCGCTGGCGCTTCAGAATGACTTCATCTTGACGCTCGTCCTGACTCTCGCTCTCGTTGCTGGAGCTTGGTGGAAAAAATTCCAGACCAGCACTTTCACTGGAAGACCAATCCCCGGGGTCATGCCCTTGCGGTTGTCTGTCAGGGACACGCTGTACTCCTGATCGCTGAAGAGCACTCGATGAGCTTTGGTCTGCGGGTGTCATACGGAAAGTCTTCGGCTCGCTCCCAGGAGCAGTGTTGCCGTTGTCGACCATTTTCGACCTGGGGGACTGAGGAATGGACGCGCACCTGGGCTCCATCGTGTTTTTTGATTCGATGACGTCTCGAGAGCAGTGATGGCAAACGTGTATCCCGGCATCAACGCCAGCGCCAGCGAAATCTTCTTCGGTTTGAAAGGCCTTGATTTTCAGAGCGGTATACTTTTTCCGGCAAGACTCGCACTCCCGAGCACCACACCGACCACACTGCATTGTTCTTTCGTTTTCGGGCCACTGCAGAACCATGGTACACGTGTTGCATCTACATATAGGGCGACGATCGCTTCGACATTCCCCTTCGCGCCGAGCAGATGTGTGGTTGGTAGATGAGTACCGGACTTTTTGTTTTCGCGGCGGTTCTCTGTCCTTCACGCTGCCCTTATCGCCGCTTGCACGAATGGACTGCAACCCCTTTGCTACGCTGGCCTGTACCACCGGTTGCAGAAGATCACCGAGACCATCAAGTATTTTTCTCTGCACGACGTCGGCATGGAATGAGTCGTCGACTCGCCCTTGCCGTTCGTGTTTCTGTTTCATCTGGGCTTGCTTCATCAGCTCAACTTGACCGTGCTTCACGTCGCCCAGATTATTTGCGAGTCCACGAAGGTTTTGCACGATATGGTCGAATTTCTTGTTGTTGTCGTCGTTCATCTTTTGGCACTGCGCAGCAAAGTTTTGCCCCGAGCGCTGCATCACTGCATTCATTTTAGCAAGGTTGTATTTCTCGTCCTCACGCCCCGCAAGTTTTTCGTCCAAGTGCTGCATCGTCCGCTTTTCGCTTTCGTTGATTTTCTGTTCACACTGCTGCACTATCCGTTTTTCCATGACGTCAAGTCTTTTCGTCAGATCGTTCACCGCTCTCTCAATACTGCTCAATTGCTCCACCTGTTTAACGCCCTTCCGATTCTCAATCTCGTCAAACTTTTCATCGTAGCGCTCGAACTTGTCGCTATGCGCAGCAATCTCTTTACTTTGATGCTTCAATGTTTCCTGCACGTGCGGGGTAAAGAACCAGCTGTGGTTGATGCTCAAGTCCTGCACTTTCTCAACCTGGTCTGCAACTGCGGCGCTCTTCGAAGCAAAGCCGTCGGTACTACTGCTACCCGGAGCGGGGAGGTTGTTGTGCCAGTGAATCCCATGATCATTCAGCAACGACGGCAGCACATTGCTCGTAGAACTCTGCGAAATCACAAGGGGTGTGACTTCCGCGTCACCCTGCAGCTTCTCCTCTCTCCGGGGCAACGGATTCTCGCCCTTGCGAAGGCTTAGGCTCTTCGACTTTGGTGCCGCAACTGCGCCATTCGATGGCGACTCAGTGTTCCCAAGATGAACCGGAACAGGCACGGTGGTCGAGGACCCAGTCGGCCCTGCTGGTACCGTTTCCTCGAGAGGAAGACACGCCGCTTTCGTATTCCCTGTCGCGGTAAAGTTCTTGCTGCCAGTTTTCTTGTCCGGAGTCATCACATGCTGTAGCTCCAGCCTCAAGATCGCCTTTGGATTGGCGCCGTGCTGTAGAAGCGTTTCTTGCTGAGGATTGGCAACTTGATTTTTCGCATCCTGCATCAGAGCAGCTGACGTTTTTCCACGATTTTCTTTTCCTACTTTGTCATGATCATGCTTCGACTTCCTAGGATCCTTTTCTTCACGCTTCTGCTTCTTCATCATCTTGTCCCTTTTCTCGTCCTGCTCCATCACTGTTGTATTATTGAGCCTTTTCATCGTAGATTTAGCCTCCCTTACTGAAGGTGAATCTTCTGCCCTGGCAGTTTTCTTGTCTGATACCCACCTACGCCTTTCCCTAGCCACGCGGACGAAGTCTCGCTTTTTACTCCGACACCGTTGATGCGACGATGAAGCGGCAGCAGAAGCCACAGGGTAAGGTTCTGCGCCGGAATTTCCACTGCTCTTGCTTTGTTTTCCTTTCCTCGCCACAATGTCCAAATTCACTTTCGCCGACTGTTTCCCTTCGGGTAGAAGCGCTTCATCAGATTTCTTTGCGGGGCCTTCGTTAGTCTTCACTGCAGGAGCCACTTTGACTCCGTTCTTCGTTTCGGCGGGCGCCTCCATCCTCGCTCCCGCAAAAATCAGAAGTTTTGTATAGTTAGTTTCTATGCGGGATAAAAATTGACCTTCTTTACATTTATGACTTTCTTGTAGTAAAATCTGGTTTCCTTTGACTTGAAAACTGCACACAAGTACACACTAGAAATGCGCGTGCAACCTATTCTATTACTATTTCTAGGTGTTAGTATTCGAAGCTAAATGCTCCAGGCAGTCGTGGTCTTTTCTATCGGTGGTCAACATAAGGAGGCTTTAGCTCGTGAAGGTGAAGCTCGAGTGTCAAAAATCTTTCCCTTTCTATGTTTGTATGATCAGAACAAACTTATTGTCCGGGTGGACCTGGACCTTGTCTACGTTTATTTGGGGATGTGGTGGTCGGTCTATTCTACGTGGCTACTTAAAATCCATCGCTAGACAATTTCTAACAAATCTGGTTCGTTCCGAACGGATGAAAGATGCTCCTTGTCATGAAGGATCATCAAATCGTCGTCCTGGAAAACGAAAGATCAAGGTCGCAATCGAGATGCACACATCAGAAGCTACAATCACACGAGAACGACCACAGGACAGTTACTGTATTGCTACAGAGATGATCACAACCACCACCACGAGCTCGGAGCTTGTGCTTGCATTAAAAACTGGACCAGGAGATGATACATCTATTGCGGATCAGGATCACGTCAGCAACCACCTCGACCATGACCGCGTGCATGATCAGAAAACGACACCGGGATCTTCGTCTCGTGGAACAGAATGAACCTGATGGATCTCCTAACACTGAACCTCCATAGCACTGAACCTCCGTCAAAGAAAGAGTGACTCTGGCAAGTAAGTGCCAGCCCAAGTAGATCAAGTTTCCATACACAAAAATGGTTTAGCCCTTTCCTCAAGCAGTGCGCCAGAACCTATCGATAAAGCGAAAGCCTTCTCGTCTTTCTCTATCTCTTTCCGAAGGAATACGGATAATGCGGAACTGGACGGCGAAGGCAAGGGCCGTGGCTGGCAAGCAGCACAAATATACGACTTCGGTCGTATCCTTGGCGGACACAAGGAGGTCGCATCATGAGCGATGGCGCTCCCACCATCAAAAGTTATATTTTTTTCTTCCGTTATTTTTTGCTTTTTTTCTTGTTTTTCGTATCTTTTTGATTTCGGACCGATTGGGAATGGGTCTGAACGAGTACCTAAGTAGTGCTTGAGGGAATCTCGTAGAGAAATTCAAAAAACCTTCTATCAGCGCGAAATAGAGGCAGAATGAGAAAACGTCTTGATGAAGTACTTCTACTTGCTTTCGCTCTTTACCTTACTCTCGCTTTACATAGTTTATTCCGCTTCGGAATGAACAAACAGAGATCTACTTACAAGGGTAAAAAGCATCGAATGAGTGCAGCCATTCTTTTATTCAAAAAAAAAAACGAAAACCATCGCTGCACTTCGATCATGACGGAGGTTTTTTTTGCTGCAAACAAACCTTCCTAAGTCTCCGTTTTTTCTCCGTCCATCATCTCTTCTATCTACACTGCGTCTCATCGAAAAGCCTCAAAACTGCTCAGTTCAGTACCGGCGTGCGCGATAGATCGAGATCCTCATACGTCACCGGTCCCGATAGAAACGGATTCCGCGAGTTCCTTGCCATGGTCGTACTCGGCTCGTCAACAGCCGGTGCTATGACTGAAGGAGTCACGGACCCGCCGTTGCAGACCGTCATGGCCGGTGTTTGCGTAAAGTCGTCTCCGAGAATGATACCCGCAGGGGTGGTCCCAGAAATGTCCATTAATGCTGGAGTGACAGACTCAATTGCGACACGTTGAGCCTGTCGCTGCGCCTCCTTCCGTGATTTGTCGCGATCATTGAAGTCCCTTTTGAGATGCAAACTGCTTGCTCCCGCCACGGCGCGTCCGCGACGGTCACCATCCGCCACCGTTGCTTTACCTTTGTCGGGAACTTTCGCTTTGACTTTGTCAGGTGCATCTTTACAAGTACACTTTTCGGCTTTCTTATCCTTCTTCTCTTGACGGTCTTTCAAAAATTTGGCAAAGAGTTCGCCATTGCTTCCGTTGTCAGGCTTGCTTTCACTTTCATCAATTACATCGTTATCGGGATCATTCATGTTGTGCTCTCCACCATCAAACTCAGGCTGCTTGTTTTCCTCGTCATGCTCTGTATCAGTTTTCAGAGTCTTGTCAACTTTGTGCGTGCGCGTGCAATCTGAAGGATCCTTGCCGCGGGCTGAAGGATCCTTGTCGCGCAAAGTGTCGCGATGATCGAAGGTATTTTTCTGCTCCCGTGAAGAAGAACCGGAACTGCTCGAATTCGTGCAAGGGGCGGGGGCGGAAGACTTTGGGATGGGCTGCCCCTTGGTGTCATCAAGTGGCGACTTCTTGTTCTGCACGGTAGTGATGAGTTTACCGTACCCAGGGCCGCAATCGTCCCCCGATCGCCACGTCTTCCTTGCCCCATAGTCACCTTCATCACGACGCACTTTGCTGGGTCTTTCCAGCCGACTGGAAGTTGGTGGCTCAATATCTCGAATTGCCAACGTTCGACTGCCGGTGCGAGTCGGATCGCCCGAACTGTCGGAAGCTCCGGCGCGGTCCTGCAATTTTTGGCCACCTTTGTGGTATTTGTGATCCTGGTCGGGTTCTTGATCGAAAGCGAATGGAGTTTTTCCCCCTTCGTGATAAAGAGGCCCCACCACGCCATGGTCTTTCTTGCCGTCAGAACTCAGATCAATCTCGCCCTCGCTCTGTGGCTGCTTGTTCGGCGGAACGGCAGACTTCGTAGTGTCGATAACAGATCCCCATCCGTCTCCGAGCGGTGCTTTCTTGCGTCCGCCATCCGGCCCGGTGTTCCGCTTCGAAGCTTTCGATAACCGCTCTAGCCGCTCCAGGTTGGCATTTTTGGTAGCCTCAGCTTCCAATATTTCGTCAGAAAAAGAACGTGCTGTACGATACCAGTAACACCAGTAGCAGCTGCACTGCCACTCCTTGCGGAAAACATGCCCCGGAACGTGCCCACTCACCATTGCCCAAGGCATCTGCTTTCTTTCCGGGTGAGACGGGCGAACGAATCCATCGCCCCATATAACGTCCTTTGGTTTGAAAGGCCCTTCGTTTCGGGTGAGTTTCTCACGAACGAAGTCCTGTTTGGCGGCTACGACCAGGACGCGAATCTCCTTCACGCCCCCCTTCCAAAAACAATAAAGCCGGCGGTTGTCCTGCGTGACATAAAAAAACCGGTCCTCGATCTTTGCAATGGTGACCCGGATCATGCGAATATCCTCGGGTCGCTTGCTCCCGTCCTGCAGCTGATGGATCAACGGATAAATCGGCGTCCCGTCAGTGAAGGTATCTCGGATAGTGTTTTGGCTGTACAAGATACTGCTAACAAAAAGATCGATCTCCTTGCCTTCCTCAATATCTTCGTCTCGTAGGTGGACGGGGGCAAGAAACTGGTCAGGATCATTTTGGAATGCTCGCTCGAGACATTCCGCATCAAGCGAACGCTTCTGCTTTTTCGACGGGGGATCGGCTTTAGCTTTACCATTTTCACCAAGTTCAAGGGGACCTGCGCGCCGTATGGGAGAACTCTTCAGAGATTTCTTGCGTTTTTTGTTCCGCTCTGTGTCGCTTACGCTTTCGTCATCACTGCTCGTCGGTGGAAAGAAATCATGGTCGACATCATCTTCACTGGAGGAATACCCGGCAGCGCCACCACTTGCAAGTCTTTTGGCATCCCGACGTAGTTCAACAATTTCTTGATTTCCAGATGGATCTCGATCTGTCAGTGCCAGGCGGGAAGAACTGCCCTTGTTTCCATCGGTGTTGTTCGTCGCTATCACTTTCGAGCCCTGAGTAATGGCCAGTTGCTGAGGAGTGTTCTTTAATTCTAATGCACACTGTGCCTTCCTCTGCTCAAAACTGTCACCACTGCGGACTTTCAGTTCATCACGACAACAATGATAGCAAATGTGCATCCCTGGCTCGATGCCGGCACGAGAAAGCTTTTCTCGAGTTGTTGGAAATACACTGGATCTCAGGGTAGCGCATCTCTTGCGACAAGACTCGCACTCAAGAGTGCCGCAGCGATCGCAGTGAACTGCCTGCTCATTTTCGGGCCCATGCAGAACCTCTCCGCAGCTGCAGCATCTACGCAGGGCAGTAGCGCTGCGGCGTTCTCTTTTGCGCCAAGCTGATGCCTGCTCCGGGGCACAGTCTAAGACTGCCGGCGGCGGGTCGCTGTTTTTCACGCAGAGCTGCTTGTTGTGTGTGTTTCCCGAAATTCGAAGCGCTGCCGGTGCCTGCGGCTGTTCCTTGCCAATGCCCGGACCTTCCTCCCTCATCATCAGATGTAACGCATCGTCCATCTTAGAGCTTACATCGTCCATCTTAGAGTCCCCTTGGGCTTGATTTTTGAGCACCTGTGCCATGCAATTCACGAGTTTCTTCAGCAACTCAGTGTGCTCTACGTTGCACCCAATGATATTTTCGCCTTGCGCCTTTGCCGACACGGCCAGACTGCGGGTTTCTGCACTTTGCTTCTTCATCGCAGCCTGTTCCTGCTTCACTTGGTTCACCTCAGCGCGGATTTTCTGCACGTCTTGTTCGATTCCGTTGAATCTCTGGTACGTATCGTCGCTCTTTCGGTCGGTGTACTCGTAGAATTTCTGGCCGTATTCGTCAAGCTGTTTTTTCTGCCGCTTCATCTCATCTGCGCTCTGAGCCGCGAGTGCCAACTCCCGCTCTCGCTCGCGCTTTTCCACCGCGTCCAACCTTTTGGAATCCTCCGCCTGCAGCCTCGCTTGTTCCGCGAATTTTTCATCATGCTCATCATGCCTTTTTCCGTGGTCGTGCGCCAGCTGGTCCGCCCGCTCTCGACACTCGCGACCTACCCAGCTAAACTCGAGCTTCATGTCGTGCACTTTCTGCGCAAGTTCTGCGCCCGACTCGTCCTTAAAAGAAAGCACCTTTGTAGTGCTCCTCACAAGCTGGCTGCTGTGGCGAGAATGCGGTTGCTTTTCCGCAGAATCCTGGTCCTGTTCCGCAGTTCCTGGGGAGGAGGTCGAAGGAATGGGAGGTGTAGGAGCAACAACTTGTACATGCCCAATAGCTGGTGCTGGCGCAAGTCGCACTGATTTACTTTCATCACAGGCATGGAGATGCTGAGATTCGGCCTCCGGATCCAGTAGCTCGACGCCCTTCTCCGCAGCAGGCACAACATTCTCGACACTCGCTTTCGATGAAGCTGCTGCGACGTCGGACGCAGTTTCGACTTTCGTCTGCTGCTGCAGCTGCTCTTGTTCCATTTGCACAACTGAACTCGTTGAGAGGACTGGATGAACTTCCAGTTTTTCGTCCGCAGCCTGGTTCTTCAGTTGCTCGACCTGTTCCTGCTTAGCGATCTGATGTTTGTCGCCCAGAAAAAGCTGCGTTTTATTTCTCGCTGCCTCTACTTCTTCAGAAAAAAGTTTGCTGCTGACAACGGCTGTTATAGTTCCTGGGCTACTAGTAGCAACAAGCGACGCCGGTTCCACCTTCGGAGCTTGTTGAAAAATAGGCACTGTTGTGGATGAGCCCGCGTCTCCGAGTCGGTCGACGACCTTTCCCGCCAACCCAACGTTGCTACTAGGAGAGCCCAACCACGACTCGGCAGCATTTTTCTGCAGCTTCTCGCACTTCAACACGTCGCCGGCCTCCGGTGAAGATATTACTCCTGTTGTGCTTGTGTCTACTTTCTCATTTAAATTCGGTGTCTCGGGGAGCTTGGAGTTGGACGTGTCCGAGCCTGTATCCTCTTTAGGCTTGGGGTCCTGGCGCTCCTGCCCGGCCTTGTTCCGAGCGCTTTTTACTTTTTCGCCTTTCACGCTCGTGTCACGTTTCTCCTTTCGATTATCCGCGTCCTTGGACTCTTTCGCGGCCTTTTCCTTGACCTTGCGCGGCTTAGGCTTAACGTCCTGCTTCATTACTTTGCGGGATTTGCCTGTGGTTTTCGAAGACTTAGCGTCCTTTGCTGAAGCCTTCGGCCGGCCGCGGGTTTTCTTCTCGGATACCGCCTTCCGCTTCTTCATAGCCGCTGCGAGAACGCCTTGCTTTTCATTCTTACCCGTCTGATCATGGGACGACGACGAGGAAGATGAAGATGACGCTGACGGTTGAGGCTCTGGCTTGGCCTTCCCTTTACCCCGGCCTTTTTTCTTCATCACCCCAACTACAGCCTCCACATTCACCGACTGCTTCCGCTTTTTCCCGTTTGGCAAAAGCGCTTCGCCAGCCTTCTCTGCTGGGTCTGCTTTCGCCTTGTTGGCACCCCTTGCTTGGGGTGCCTTGGTTCCATCCTTCCGTTTTGGCGCCATACTGCCACAAAAAGATTTGTACTAAACGTAAACTTCAACTTCTATTGTTGGAAAAAATTATTGGCAACTTTCTTGAGTGAAATCTGGTGTCGCTAAGTGACTTTCTAGTTCCTATTTCTCTTGCTCAAGTACTTTAGTCGTATTTCTATTCAGCTGCACAATTCTAAAGCAAGCAAACGGAACTTGCCGATCGGTAGTCAACGTGAAAAGCTCTAGCTCAGTTCTCTTGTTGTAGTACATTTGCGATGTACTAGTACATTAATCTTGGGGCGTCGAATCTTTTACTTTTCTTTCTAACTCAAACATACTTTCTTTTTGTCGTTGGGTAGAGCAGCTTCACGAAAAGCTAGTTGGCGATGGGAGAGAATGTCGCTTTCTAAATGAAATTCAATCGCAAGTTCATTTCAAAGAATAAATCTAAATCAAGATTTTCGAGCGGATAAAGAATCCTCCTCGTGTTGAAAGATTATCAACATATCGCCCTGGAAAACGAAAGATGTGGATGTACTATACAGGAACTACGGTGACACGACAATTGCACGAACGCTGCACTGCGTACAGAGGTCACAAGCTTCGAAGCAAGGGATTCAACTTGGACACGAGCAGGATCAGGACCACCATGTCGTGCATGATCACTAGATAGCAGAGGATCTTCTTGCTCTACTTGCTTAGCAGAATGACCTTGATAGATCTTCCAGGACTGATGCTCTGTCAGAGCCTAAGCGAAGACACCTCGTCAACCAACTTTCCACACACCACAAATGATCAAAGCCTCCTGGCTTTCGAGCTGTCGCAAAATTCTGCACTGCTTTTCTTATTCTTGTCGTTTTGCATGCGACAAGATATTTACACTCTGCATTTTTTGCTAATCAGAATCACCAGTCAGGAAAACAAATTTGTTTGCAGCTGTGGAAGAAGTCATTTGTTTCGGCAAGCTGCAGTGGCTCCGCGCCCAGCTGCCGTCTAGTTCTAGTGCCCCAGGCCGCCGGCAAGTGCACCCAACATCTGCGTCAAGGCGGACACCTGCGAAATGATGTTTTACAGATTGTGATATCACAAACACAATCATCAATGCAAACGAGAGTAGCAAGAAACTGCTCCCGTAACAGAAGAAACAAGGCTAAGCAACCAAACAACGCTATCAAAGGACCTGTCTCGGATTCGCGATTCCGTCCAGCAACGCGTGATTTGCTTGATCCGCACGACGTTCGATTTCCGCGCCGTTCCAATCTGAGCCCAGGGAAGCCGACAGCGCTGCCGCGGACTCCTGGTATTCGGCCGAGTCCATGTCAATATCGTCTGCGTCCTTCATCGCGTTGCGCATAATGTCTTGGAAAGACGTGTCGGCAAGCGTGCTCGCAGCGGTTTTCTTCGCCGTTTCTCCGGTCTGAAACTGGAGCTGGACAGCGAGGGCTGTGTTTGCGACAGCAAAAGCAAGCAGGACGGTGCGTTGACCAAAATACGAGACGACTCCCATGTTTGCCCTTTTAAGTAAGTAACTTTTTGGGTCCTTTGCTCGACAAGCGCAGGATGGGAAAACCGTGTACGGAGCTTTTGCCGTATACTGGTAAGCTGCTTGAAGACTTGCTTCCTAGAAACCGCCTATCTTCTCGGAACAACTTTGCGGCACAACAAGAGTGATACTCCATCTCCAAGAGAGCAGCAACGCTTTAGATTACGTATCTTGTGAGTGTGGCGTAGCAATCATACCAATCTGCGGTTTTGGACATTATAAATTTGAAACCAATACTGGAAACTACAGTCGTGATCATTACAAAAGTGGTGTACACAAAAATCTTCAGGCGATACTTGGAAAACTTGAAACTCAAACTTGTGAAATAACAGTGAATACTAAATCAAAATGAAGCCTGACACAGATGAAAGTTGCTCGTGTGCAAACTATCAGCAAAAGTGGGCCTGTACATTTGCAGAAAAAGAAGTAATATTACTTAAATGCCAAAACATCAGTCGTACTAGAATCTGAATCAAACTTTTTTGTAGAAAACTGGTAAAAAAAGTAGCACTAAAATGGTCAATGAGGAAAGGACCGCTCCCACAGGAACGGTTCAAGTTCGAATTATGTTATGGTATCCTCACTTACTTCTTATCCGTAGGGGACGTGTCAATTGTGACATCGATGCTGCCAGCGTTGCCTGCGGTCGCTTCTATCACGATTTCGTCCTGCTGAGCCACGTTGTTTGAGGAAGAACTTTGGGCCAGGTACGCCTTGTGCAGTGCATCGGTCAGCGCGTGTGTAAGCGGATCCATCATTGAAAGCCGGTGTACGTTCTCCCGTAGCGTCTCGGTTTGCTGCTCCAGCCCCGTGACGCTTAATCGCGTGAGCCCGCGTCGCAAAGCCCCGGCCTCCTGCTCCAGTGCGGACAGTTGTGCCTGCGTGCGAGCAGCGCGCACCGGCGACCGAAGCTGCAGCGGTGCGGGGGCCTTCGCGGCTGCTGTTGTAGTCGGGGCAGCGGCGGCGGTCGAGGACGCAGCGACGGAGGACTTTGAATTCAACGGCACTTGCTCCCCGGTCCCAGCAACACTCGTTCTTCCCTGCTGGTACGCATTCGCTCCTGGTTCTGCTGCATATGAGTCGAGACCTTCAACATCTTCTTGTTGCGCAAATTCATTTTCTCCTGAGGCCTCCTGCTCTGACTTTTCGATCTGGTCCACAGCAACAGCTTCTGTGATTCGCTCATCTGCATCGTCCGTAAGTGGGACCTGATGTGTCGCTTCTGCAGGAGCGTCCGACAATTGTATCTCTGCCTGTGCTGGTGCGCCGTCCTCCGCGGAATTACTAGATTCAGCATCTGCTTTTCCACCGGCAGTAGTCTCGTTTACCCGCGCTGACACGGCTGCAGGAGTGGGTATCGCTTGCGTCGACGTTGCGGACGACTTGTAGTCTGCGTAGTAAAACATGTCGCCGGGTGAAGACACCGCGGAACGCTGCTGAATGAATTCCTCCTTATTCCGCTTCACCACTTCCGAGGCGTACTGACGCGCCCGTTCCTTCAAAGCGGCCATCCGCCGGTCCGCGGAGCCCCACATCGGGATGCCTCGGTTTTTCGTGGCATCAGCCGCGAGCTTCTCCTTGTTCGTGTTGTCCAACGGGCTTCTGATGAGTGTAGTCGTGTTCGGGTTTTCTACTACTGGCGTCCTGGGCGGCTTCGTGCTTCTGCTTTCGACAGAGGTGGTTGAAAACTTTGTTTTGTTCCGGGTTTCCTCGATCTCATCCTGGCTTAGCAAACCTCGACGAGCTCGCCACGCCTTGGTCGTCGAACTGTGCAGGGATTTCTCTACTTCCGGAGACTCTGCTTGTTGATTTCCCTCCTCCTCGTAAAGCATCTGCTGGGTGCTACCTTGGAACCGCTCGGTTTGCTTCAGTGGAGTTATTTGCGTCGGTTGTTCTTGTTGAGAAACCTTGATATTCACCGGCACTTCTCCGGGCGATTTTTGTGCAGTCCAGCTATTCGGCACGGTTCCGCTGACCTTTTTCGATCTACTTTCGTCCAGCAGCCCGTCTTTCGCGGTACGCTCGTTGTAGCTCTGCAGTAGCTGCGACTCCAGGTCGCCATCAACTTGTTCCGCGGAATTACGAATGAAACTTTGCCCCTGGGATTTTTGTTCCAGCTTGTAGTTCGCAGCCGGTGCAGGAGCACACCTCTGATTGTTCGCGTCTTCCTTACTGCGTTCGTACAAACGACGCATTCTCTCCACACTGACGCGCTGCTTCTGAATCTCGACTTTTGTGCGCTCCAGCTCGGCGCGCTCCTTCGCCAGCTCCGCCGTACTTGGGGCGGGAGCGTCAAATTTCTTTGCGCCAGCTGTCCCCGGAGGGGCGTTCCCGTCCACCAGGCTCCTCGAGGCGGGCGAGAAGGACGTGCTGCGACTGAAGCCCACGCGCGGGTCCCGCTTTGTCAACCGACTGCGCATTTGCGATGCGCGCTGCTCTTCGATTTCCGACCGCTCCTCTTTCACTGCAGCTAGTTCCTCTTCCAGCTGCTGTTTTTCCAACCGCAGTCTCTCCTTCTCCTGCAGCTTCAGCTCTGTTGCGGGACTGGTCGACGTTCGGCTCTTGGAAGGTGCGCGTTGCTCAACATCCTCCGCAGGGGCTGCCACAGCGTCCTGTGCGGCGAGAAATCTCGCGACTTCTTGAGCTTGCGCCTCCCGCTGCTGCGGCGCAATATTGCTCGTGACAACTACGACCTTGTTGCTCGTTTGACCGTCAGTCATGTCCAACATCTGCTCACCTGGCTCCACGAAAGGCCCGGGACTAGCTCCCGGAAGCTCCACGTCGCCGTCCAAAACCTGCTGAAGAAAAATTGCTAGTGAGCCGCGCTGATTCGCATCTTCAACTAGTGCGCGAAACGGACCATCCGCCAATTGCGCTTGCAAGGAAGTCAACTGCTGCTCAAGTTCCAAGTGTCGAGGTTTGACGTCTGTTTGTCCCAGCAACTGCTCGTCTTCTGGCGCATCTTCGTCCAGGAGCGCAGTTTCCTGTTCCGCAGTGTCGTCTTCCATCTGTTCGTTGACCTCCTCCTCCGCGGGTTGCGCAGCTTGATACGCTGCATTGTATACCGCCGCTGCGGCCTGTTGCTGAAGCTCCTGAACTTGACTTGACATTGCGTAAAACTCTTGTTCCCAGGAGGTATTTAGCTGGGTGAGTTCCAATTGGTGCTTCTGTTCCAGATCACGCATTGATTTTTCATGCTTGACCTTTAGATCCCACATCAAATCCTCGAGCCCACGAAATTCGTCGTCGCGTTCCTTCGCTGCGGCTTCCGCGCGCAGATTTGTGGTGTCCAGATCCGTTTGCAGCATGCCGCAATACTCCATGTACTTTTTCAAGCGGAATAGCTTGAACTCGTAGAACGCAGCTACTTCAATGGCAGAATCCGCGGACAGAAGCAACTGGAAGGCCTCTCCTGGCAATTCGAGCCGGACCTGCTTCTGATTGGTCATTGCGACATTGCTCCCTAGAAGATCTGCATTCTTGTTTACCTTTTGGTACTCGTTCACCGCCACCGCGAGTTTGGTCCGGACACGGTCGGCCAACTCCATGGCGCTGATGTCCGCCTGAAAAAACTGCTGAAAGCTCTCCACGGTCTTCTCGAAAGCGACAAACCGCTCTTGCGCAGTGGAGTCCGGTGCGGTCAAATTCACGCGCTGCACGGCGTCAGAGTAACGCGCGCTCTGGCTCAGCTTCGCCAAATCGCGAAATAACCGGGCTGAGTCTACTCTGTTCGAGTCAACTATACCGGAAAATTTTTGCTTCAGTGCGGGGCTATCAAGCGTCGCGCGAGACTGCGCGGATGTTGAACCTCGTTCCTCTGTAACGGTGAATAGGTCGTTTTTCTGCGTGTAGGCGAGCAACGTCTCCAAGTCGGCGCCGGCTGCCGTTGTGCTGTTATCCATCCCTGCTGCGGCTGCAGCACCCTTTGCAGTAAGCGTTTCCACGACGTGCTCACAAAGTTTTCCGTACAAATCCGCTGCCTGCTGAACTACGTCGACCTGGCGCTGCACGTCGGCGACCTGCTCTGCATGCAGAGCTTTCATCTCGTCTTGTTCAGCGGTGACACGGCGCTTGAAATCCTCCAGCTCCCGCTCGGCTGCTAACAGTGCGCGCCGCTTTACCTGGAAATCGTGGAAATATCAAAACTTCGTTGTGCTACGTACTGCCGAGAAGCGCAGAAACGTCCTAGGAAATGGCTCTGCTTGGAGCTTCGAACCGTGCGTCGAAAGAATATCTACCCAGCTCTTTAGTAAATTGCACGAAAGGTACAGAATGCAAACAATGTCAAAACTTCTTCATCGCGCTATGCACTGCCGGCAAACGCCAAATAATGGCAAATCATGACTTTCAACGATGAGCCAGTCACAGCAACTGAGACACAAGAAATTAGAAGTACCTCGATCAATTCGACTGCAAGTTTATCTTTCTCCATCTCCAGCCGAGCGCGCTCGGTTTCCGTCTCCTCAATTTGCCGCTGGAACCAGGCACTTTTCTGCTCGATCAGTTTCTTCTGCGTCTGCAACTTCTGCTCAAAGAGAAAAGCGACATCCTTATCTGGTTCCGAAGCCGCGGAAGGCGCGCCTGCCGAAGTCGACGTGTCATTCCCCGTCTTCATCTTTAGTACAGTGTCCGCATGCGCGCCGGACGGCGTCGCCGCTGGAAAACTTCGTGCCCGCGACGGACTTGGTTTACTCGCAGAACTTGTTGTAGCTGTATCCTTGTACACAATGTTTTTCTTTACCGGAGGGGAACGGATGTTTTGTCTGGACTGCGCAGTCAGGCGACTGGTTTCCTCGTCCTGATCCACAGTTGCAGGGTCAAGCCCCTGTCCCAGAGGCGGCCCGGACGGCGCACGAGCATGTTCCGACCTACTTTGCTGGTCAGCGCTGCTGCTGATAGCCAGTGAAAACTCGTTATTTCGGGTAAAGGTACTAGGCTGCTGCTGATCATTTTCAGAGGTTGTGGCTGTCGTCAGAAGTGGTCTGCTAGTGGAAGAAGTGCGCACCTCTTTCCGCTTCTCTGCAGTTGGTGATGCAGGGGAGGCCGCAACTTCGTGGCGCAAGGAACCTCGCCAAACTGCGTTCGAATCCGTTGGACTCACGTCCTGCTGTCGCTGCCGCGGGGAGACGCTCCGCGATCGGGACGACTCGGTAGCCCGCGCGTAGCTGGGCCTGGCACGCTCCTGGTTCGCAAACATCATGGAGGACACCGCTTCCAGCCGCGCCAAGTCCTCCTCAGACTTTCGGCGATACGCATCGGATTTCAGAAATCGAATCCGGGCCTTCTTCTCCTCGATGGCATCCCGCACCCGCTTCAAAGCTTCCCGGGCCGCTTCCCGCTGACGGTACAGGAACAGCTCATCGCTCGGCGACGTGAGGCGGACCTGCTGCAGAAACTTCACGTTCTTGCTCTCGGACAGGGGCGACGTGGAGCGCCGCAGTGCCTCAATCGCGGCCTCGAGCGAAAACGGCTGGTTGCTGACCGGCATGAGCAAGTTTGGTGAGTGCTGGGACGGATCTTCCTTTGCCTTCGCCTTCTGATCGTTCTTGTTGAAGATGTCATGAATCGACGTGCTGTTCTTTTCTTTGTTTATTTTCCCCTCGCTGCCACGTCGTTCCCCTTTCGACGAAGCTGCTCTGCTTTGAGACTTCGTTGCCCGGCTCCGGCCTCTTGGCTCAGCGTATCTGCGTCCCCGTCCTCCTGTGGGGGAGGCGGGAGAAGTGGACCGCCCCCCTGATTTGCTTCGCACTCCTTGTTTACCGCTCGTGCGAGGCGGACTACTCGACGGCGATCTTTGCGTCGTCCGACGCCCTCGATCGCGACGCGCCACGGGATCGATGGCGGAAAATGCTCGCTTTGCAAATGGCTTTTGCTGAATGACGTAGTTGACTTGCGTCGCAGCCTTTTCCAAATCCTTTGCCTGGTCCTCGAGTGCTGCAATAGTAGAAGTCAAATCTTTCAACTCCTCATCCATCGTGAGAGCCACCTGCTGTGCAGCAAGCGCGCCTGGCGACGCAGAAGTGGTCGACGTTCTTCGCATGTTGGCCTCCGAAAATTTAGCAGGACTATCTTCCAGCGTGGTGGGCCCGGCTGTTTTTCTTTCCATTTGATCACTTTCGTTGGTATTAACAGTATCGCCCATCGCTGCAGAATTTTTTGTCGCGCGAGTTTGCCCAGTGCCCGTCAATGCGGTTTGGACCTTCTTTAGCACGGGACCACCTCGTACTTTCATAGTTTTCAAAAAGACTGGAACACGAGTTCAAAAGCGAGTTCATTCCGAGTTCATTACGAGTTCAATAATTTGCCCATTATCAGTTGACCTAAAAAAATTGCAATCGTCAAAAGACTTTTGGCGACTTCCGAGCAAGGTCAAATGACCCCTCGCGTTCGCGTGATTCCGAGCGACGTCAGTGGCGTTCTCGTTTCTGAGCAAAGTCAATGAGAAGTCAATTGACTTCTGCAAGCCTTTTCCAGAAAAGTCAACTGACTTCTGTCTTTCGCAATAAAAGTCAACCAAGAAGACCCTCCAATTCCGCAAGAAGGCACTTGACTTATTGGGAATTTTTGAAAAAGACAATTGACTCTTTGCGAATTTTTGAAAAAGACAATTGACTTTTTTGCAAGCAACGCCCCTGCACCTACTCAATCGCGGGGAAGCCAACGGACTACTATGCCTGTCCGACTTGTTGGGCCCCAGCCGCTCAGTTTCTGCTTCTCCTGCAGATGCAGTGGCGCCCGCCCCGTTTCCCCACCCTTGAATCCCGTCGCGAAGTCGCCGGGAACAGATCTGAGGGTGGAGAAGGCAGACGGGAGCCTCTGTTGTGCGGCTTTGCGCCCCTTTTTGCGTCTTGTCGTCCCCGTGTCTTCGGGCCGTTCTCGAAATCGCAGGGCGGCACGGGAAAACGCAAACCAACGGCGCGCGCCTCTGGTCGTTTCGGAGCCCTAGCAAAAAAAAGCGCGCACATACTTCAAAGCTTTGCTGCCCGTTTGTGAAATGAGCCGACTTCAGGAGAAGTCAGTTGACTTTTCTTGAAATTTGGATGAAGGCACTTGACTTTATGCAAATTCCGAACAAAGACAATTGACTTATCGCAAACTCCACGCAAAGGCAATTGACTTTCGACAAAAGGTAGCTGGCTCATTGCGATTTTTGCGATAGGTCAATTGACTTGGTCCAAATTATTGAACTCGCTTTGAACTCGTTCTGAACTCGCTTTGAACTCATCTTTGAACTCCTTTTGAACAAATTTCCAAGTACGAGGTGGCCGGATGCTAACCTTCTGCAGTTCCTTTTTCAAGTTCAACACTTGGAGCCTGTTGCGTTTCGTGGACTCTCGCTCGCTCATCTCCTGCAGCCGCAGTTTCGATTTGGTCTGAAAAAGTTCCTTCTCCAGCGCGGAGATACGGTTGCCGTTGTCGACAAAGGGGGACGCAACTGGGATGCTGATTGGGGGTTGCGATGTGGACGTCGCTGTCCCTTTCGATATGCTCTGCTCTTCGCGACCGCGGGCAGATTGTCGCGCCGTACGGTCCAGTGGCATGGCGTAGTGCTTCACGGGTCTCTTGCTCTCGTTGTCGTTCTCGAGATCGTTGTTCATGTCGCTCCTCACGTCCTCCTGATCCACATCAATTATAGTCCGGCGAGAAGATGAACCTGAACTTTTCGGCACCGACGCCGCTGGCTTATTTTGATTTGCTTTTTCGTCCTTAGATGCCGCACGCATTTTGTCCTTCAGAAGCGTGTCCGGTATCGAGCCTGGCTCCACGCGTGTGTCTCGAAACGAAGCTGCCGCTCGCTGCGCACGTGGCTGCCGTCGGAAGCCGGTCGTGTTGGTGTAACCAGCCAACCGCTGTTGCAACTCAGTCACTTGTTGTTCAAACTCCTGCAAGGTCCTTCCAGATTCGTCGTCTGTTCGCAAAAAAGTCTGGAGCTCCTGCTCTTGAATGGCCAGCAGTTCCCGAATCTCTTCCATTTTTTTCGCCTTACCACTTGTGGCGGGCTTCTTTGATGGTGGAACTGCATTTGTTGCCCCTCCGATTGTCGCAGCCCGATTTGGACTCGCCGAAGGGCTCTTCGAGGTTCGGCCATCGGGGGAAAAAAGGCGCCTCTGCAACTCCCGGGCGCTCGCTTTCTCGTGCTGTCCGGGGCTCCACGTCTGCTGTTTCTGCATATTTTTCTCCCTCGCTTGTTTTCCCGAAGAAGCAATTGGCTGCACCACAACAGGAGGCCGGACCATTGCGGAGAGATCGTATTTGGAAGCTACCACAGTTGTTCCCGTGCTAGGGCTTTTCGCTTCCTTGCTTCGACTTTCCTCTTCCCTGATACGCAACACGCCTTTCACGTTCGCGAGCACCGTCTCAGCCTCCTCAATGAGAGCCTGGGTGTTTCGGTTTCTATTTTCAAAGTCTCGTGTACTGGTTTTAACATCCTTGTTTCGAGATGGATCTGCGTTCGCTACTTTCTTGACTGTCGCACCGGTTACAGCAGCCGCGCCGGCGGTCGTTTTGCTCGCAACTTTCGTCGTGGCGGTACCGGTGAATCGAACGGATACAGTCGCGCTGTTCTTTGAAGAAGACTTTTTGGACGCAGAAAGGATGTTACTCTGTGCCTCGTTTTTTCTCCCCTTGCCACCACCGCTACTGGCGATTGGCGACGCGGACGCACTCCGCAGGGACGGCGATTTGTTTCTCGTGTTTTTGTCCTTCAGTTGTTTCTTCCAGTCAGCTATTTCCATATGTAATTCTTTGTCCGAGTCGCGGTAAATCGCAGAGACATCGCTCCCAGACGACGCGCTGATCGGATTGTGGAGCAAACTTTTTATGTTTCCATTTTTCATTTCCATGTGGTCAACAAAGCCCTCGCCCGATACCAACTCCTCGATAATCAAATCCCGCGCCCGGGCGTCCGCTTGCTCCTGCGTCAGCACGCTTTGCCGCATTGCTAGTTTCTCGATCCTCTCCGTGGTGTCGACGTGGGGAATGGGCCGCCCGTCCTCAAAATACGCGTCGTAGTAGTGCGCCTGATCGTGCTCGCTCATCTGGCTCGCGAACCGCACCTCGGGCGTCATGCGATAGAATTCGGAGGAACCGGACGAAGAGCCGGCGAACAAACTGTTCGCACCTGCAGGACTCGTGCGGGAGTTATTCATATGCTGGTGTTGGTCAACATGAAAGGTTTTTTTGTTCTTCGAAGGTGTGGAATTGTGATTGTTCTCGTCCGGTATACTACTTGCTGCGCCGAAAGACGACCAGGAATGCGTCTTGATGTTTAACATCGGCTCCGGAGCTCCACTTCCTGGAGGACCGTCAGGCGGTATCAGCTGCAACACCGGTACATGCAGCTCCTCGTGGTGTTTGGTCATGTCGAGAGTGGACGATCTCAAGGGCGCCAACCTGCTTTTCCGCTGTGGCGGTGCTGGAACCGCGCCGAGAAGCACTGCGTCGGTGGGCGTGCTGCCGCGAATTGTCCCATAGTCGGTTGTTAGCCGGTTCTTGTCGAGGCCTTGCTTTTCAACCTGCTCATCGCCTTCCTTAGCCTTAGTTGTCTCTGTACTAGTGGTCGGATTGTAGGTCCGGTCGGCCGCTGCTGTGGCAGTGTCAGCACCTTGATTTCGTGGCATGGGTTCGTATTCCAGACTTTTGCGATTCGCGTAGCTGGCATCACCAGGGGAAAAAACGCGGTCGAAGGGCCTCTGCGTACTTTCTGACTTTTTGCTCCTGCTCTTTGTCTTTGCGAAAGCTACTGGGCTGCTCCTGCTGGCGGCAAAGCTTGACTGCGACCCTTGTGGCCGCCGTCCAACTACCGAGCGCTCCTCGTAAAACAGGTGGATTGGTTCTGCGTCAGCTTTTCTTGTAGTCGAGTCCGTGTTGCTTTTTCTCCAATCGTCTGGAGCAAGATCTTCATGATCTCGCGGACTCGAGCCTGCTCGTGATCGCGTGCGAACCGAGCTGGGGAGACTGGTCTGCGCTTTGGTTTTCGGCCCCAGCTCTTCGGCGAGAGCATCACTAATTTTCTCTCTTTGAGATTCAGGGGCGTCCCGCTGCATAATGTCTTGTGCTTCTTTGCTCGGTGAGGCCTCACTGCTGGTCAGCACCGAATGTGTCAGGCTCACGGTAGAAGGGGGGCCCTGTCGAAAAAAGAAGTTCTGAATTGTATCATGCTACTTAATCACGTTCATCATACGAGAGACAAGAACACCACGCCATCGGCCGCAAGCATATGCCGCAACGTTAAACTACACTGGTGCGGGTCGTTTTTATTTCAAATCATCAGAAAAAGCAAAAGGGGTCCCCCCGGTTACCTTGCCCAGATTTCGATACACATGCAGAGGCTTGCGGAGGATTTTGTTTCCCGACAGGGCGGATGAAGCTGATGACGGAGCAGCGCCTCCACACCCAATTTTAAACAAGCCCGTGTGCGCAGCAGCCACAGCACTGTAGGTCGGCTCCACTGCTTCCGATCCGTCTTTAGATTGCGGCATTGTAGAAGTGATAATCGCCAGGGACGATGACGCAGCCTGCTGCGCTGAGGGTGATAAAGAACGTCGAAAGCTGGTCGCCAGATCGGGAATAAAGGACTTTCCCATGAGCTTCTGTGGCGAGGACCGACAGCTCGCAGGCAGTTGCGCTGCGCCGCGGGACGGTGATGTCGTTGTGGCCAGCTGCTGTGTCTGATTGTTGACTTTCTGCCGGTGCGTGGGCGAGGTTATCCTTTGCAACATGCTTGCGGGAAGCTTCTTCAGACCCGGTGGGGGTCTGTGTGGGTGCATGTCCTCCAGCTCAGTTGCCTGGGAACCTGCTACGCGAAGATCCTCACTCATGGTTTCGTTTTCTTTCGTGGATCAAACCGCACAACCAGAACTACATACTACTGCCGAGAAATTATGTAGGCGCAAACCAAGCGTCCACAGAATTGGCAGATTCATCTATGTACGGTCGCTCTGCTACAATGGCCTGCGCATGCCACCCACGTGCCATAGAGCACGCCGAGCACGAAAAAAAATCAGCTGAGTTCATAGAGGAAAGGCACGCTTTGCATCGGAAGTAAATCGTTTATCAACAGCGTTGACGATTTTTGAGTACATTGTTTGACGACAGAGCAACGACTACGACAGGAAAAGAATACGGGTGAATCATGAAAAAGGAAAAAATGGAAAAAAAGTGCCGTGGATCCTTCAAAAAAAAGCAACAAGCCAATACGACGTCCCTATTTGTTTTTCTTCACATGATTTTCCGACGACAGCGAAATGTTGTTCACGATAGTATATCACAACAGAAGCGGTGCCTACGTTGTACGAAGGGCATTCGGAAATGGAAATCCTAGTGCGCAGATGCATGTGGCCCTGGTGAAAATGACGACTCTAAGAAGCAGACGACCTAACGGAGGAAGCAGGCAAAACAGAGAAGAAAAGTTGCTGAAATGCAAACAAAGCAGCTGGCTGAAATTCTTGGATATAGGTCTTCTTGACTTGCATACCTACATACGACGAGACTTTGACTTACTGCGTGTACGTTGTCGAAAATGAAGAAAACTTTTCGTTGTGATTTTGTATCTAATAGCAACACACAGAGCAGCAACAGCGTTACTTATGGAATTACAAGGACTCCGCCTCCGGTTTCTCCTGCTTTACGGGAAAAGATTGTAGACATACTTACAACTATCCGTCTCCTTCGACAGAGAGCGCAGTGCCACATCATCGCCATTTCGTGCCATCAAAAACTCCCTTGGACCGGCGTTCCCTTTCCGGCGCAGCACTTTTGACAAACCACAGCTTGGACGCACAGGAGCAGTACTCGTAAGGCCAATTACACTTGTCCACCTGTTCTGACCTCTTTCCGCGGTACTCCCAACGGCCCTCGGGTGGCTGCTTCTGTATCGGCACTACCGGAGTGCATCCCTCAGCCGCCAGGCTTGCAAGCAAAACGTCGAAAGGGGGTCTGTCTGCTACGGAGGTCCGGGCTCTTTTCAATTTCCTTCCGTCTGAAGCAGCGACAGTCGCAGTTCCGTTCCTGTGACTACTGGTTGTTGTTTTGCCTGTCTTTTTACTTGATTTTCTTCGCTTGTTGCTCCCAGTGTCGGCATCAGCTCCCGCCGACAAGACGAAACTATTTCCAAG
This sequence comes from Amoebophrya sp. A120, assembly GCA_905178155.1. Lineage (NCBI taxonomy): Eukaryota > Dinophyceae > Syndiniales > Amoebophryaceae > Amoebophrya > Amoebophrya sp. A120. Next base: position 8,079,417 of record CAJINV010000001.1, on the reverse strand, counting down.
GCCCGAGGAGTTAGCGGACCCCTTCTCACTATCGTCCTCCAAGATCGTGGAACCTTCCAAAATACCCATGCTAGAGCATTTCGATTTTTCGTCTTTACCTCCACTGAAGCTCGCGTTCCTCGCATCTTCGTCGTCCCTAGGAAGGAGTGTCTCCTTCTCATCGGGCTGCTCCTGCTTTCTCGCTGCCCCTGCCGACATCGTGTTTATGTAGCCTGTCACTTCTGCAGATACGCAGGGTGTGTCTTTGACTTAGTTGCAGTTACGGTTAAGTAGAACTTGAACTTACTTGGTCAACATGCAACTCAAAACACAGAAGAGCTGCGGGACGACCTTTACATCGGCTCTGTTGTTTTGCAAACACGACCCTATGTACCACTCTTTTTTTCCATTTTGCCAGTCAAAAAAGACACGGTATACGCGGTCAAAATGCAACGATCCTTCGGCTTACTGGGAAGAACTGTCACCTCTACGCGTCGGCATCACAAAAGCATGATCGTCATCAAACTTACATCCAACGAACTGGCTCGAGCGGGATCGTACGGCAAACTTTGATTTGAACAATTGTGAAAAAGTTTGGAACACCACAGGAAGCTTTGAGCTGCGGTCTTACTAGGTTCCTGTTGGAACGCCCCGCATGATTTCGTTTCCGTTTCCCTGAATTCATCCGCCTTTACTTTTAGCGCAAAGAGCAAAGGGGTTAGTTGTGAGACTGAAATGGCACTGACTCTTTCGTCCTGCGTCATCCAAAGAGAATTCTAGTGTTAGCGTTAGGTACTGTTTATTTAAGTAAGTGAAACGAATACAACGTCAGTGGCTCCTTGCCAACCAGGTATGCCTTACCGTCAACATTTTTTCATCATAATTCGGATTTTGCGCCGCTGGCAGGTGCGGGCCGAACCATCTTTGCAGGTACGACGGCGGCGTCAAATTGCGCTGCAGTCAAGTATTTCTTTTCAAACACAGCGACCTGCTTCAACGTTTTCCCCTCCTTCAAAGCAGTCTTCGCTACATCTGCGGCCTTTTCGTAACCTGTAGGATCATGATTGAAATTTGTTTCATCGAAGCCTTTTGGCGCGATCATTCTCTAATCTTTTACGAAGTTGATCGTTTACTTGCTCTTTGTCAGATGGTAGTGCATGTGTTTCGCAGGAATCGTCACCAGCAAAGCATTTCGCCTCGGCGTGGAGTGATTCTATGGTTGAAGTTTCTCATCAGGTTTTTCATTCTTGTGATCTAATGACGTCTTCACATTTTTCAGACAGTACGAATACGATTTATTAAAGGTCTCATCAAAGCCGCATGAGCGGCTCCGTGGAGAATTAGGTTTAGGTAATTGTCATCATTTTTCATGGTCGTTCGTTCCATACATAGCTCCTCTACCTCCATGATCCGTTTACAAATTTTCGCTTGGATCGTGTGTAGCATTGGATCTTGAAGAACGAAGATGATCATGATTTGTCACTTGCCTCGACTAACCTTACCGGTCGCTCGATTCATTGTCAGAACAAAAAGTACTACTACTATGTACCTATCGTTGGGTTCAGGGCCGTGACCAGCATGAGGTTTTTGTCCAGGTGTTCCTGAATTTTGGGCAAGTTGGGCTGAATGCCAGACACGCACTTGTCTGCGAAAGACACGGCGACGTCCGCGAGTAGGTTGTTCGATTTCAAAATGTTGAAAATGATGACAGGTTTAAACGCCTGCAGATCCAGGTGGCCGTGGGAGTTCGCGACGCTGACCGCCACCGCGTTGCCCATTACCTGGGCTGCCACCATGCTCATGGCCTCGGCCTGCGTCGGGTTGACTTTCCCCGGCATGATGGAGGACCCCGGTTCGTTGGCGGGCAACCAAAGTTCCGCCAAGCCCCCCGTCGGGCCCGAGGACAGCAGCCGCAGATCGTTGGCCAGCTTCATGAAGGTGCCCGCGATGGTATTCTGCACACCGGCGAGCTCCACGAACGCGTATCAAATGTAAAAATGTCTGGGTCTGGAAACTTGTGATGCTGAGTGGCGTAGCATGAGGAGGCCACAAGTGCTGGCTCAGCATGACAAATTTCTGAGCTTGTAGGTGTTGCCTATTCTGCATGACAAGCTGCGTCTCCGCATGACAGAAAAAAACGTCTCTTGGGCCATGTGCATGACAGATTTAAGAGTCATGCCAGACAAGCATGACAAATCTTGCATTCTTCCAGACCCAGACATTTTTACAATCCATAAAGCGTCGTGCGCCGCGATGCCTTCGAACTTGTTCTCGTTCGTCCGGAACCCGGGAATTTCGACGATGCTGCCGACGTACTCCGCAAATTTCTTGTCGAAGCCCTCGACCTGATTCAGCCCCGTTCCGACCGCGGTGCCGCCCTGGGGCAGCGCGTAGAGCCGCGGGAGCGCGGCTTGCAGCCGGTTCTTGGACAGCTTCACCTGCTCCGCCCAGGCGCCGAACTCCTGGCCCAGGGTCAGCGGCGTCGCGTCCTGCATGTGGGTGCGCCCAATCTTCACCACGTCGGCGAACTCCTTCGCTTTTTTGTTCAGCGCCATGTGCAATTTCTCCAGGGCGGGGAGCAACTTGCGCTGGACGGACAGAACCGCGGCGATGTGCATCGCGGTCGGGAACGCGTCGTTGGTCGACTGCCCGCGGTTCACGTGGTCGTTCGGGTGCACTGGCGCCTTCTTGCTGCGATCGGTCTCCCCGAGGTATTCGTTTGCGAGGTTGGCCAACACCTCGTTCACGTTCATATTGGTCTGCGTGCCACTCCCGGTCTGGTACACGACAAGCGGAAACTGGTCCGCGTACTTGCCGGCCAAAACCTGGTCCGCCGCCTGCTGGATCGCGTCAGAAATTTTGTCGCCCAACGCTTTGCGATTCGCCAGCGCGCACGCCTTCTTCTGTACCCCGAACGCCCGGATCAATTCGGTGGGCATTTCGTCGTCCCCGATAACGAAATTTTCCAAGCTGCGCTGCGTCTGCGCCCCCCACAACGCGGCGGCCGGCACTTGGATTTCCCCCATGGTGTCCTTCTCGACGCGGCAGTCGGCGGTGCACCGGAAATCCGGTCGCTCGCCGGCCGCGAAGAGACTGTTGAGCTGTACTAGGGCCCCAAGAAGTAGGTGCTGGGGGAAAAGGCAACTTCGAAGGCTGATGAACGGCATCGTGAAGAACTTCTGCCAACAGCAGCACTGCAAAACAACAGAATTCGAGAGGTGAGCGGGTCGTAGTCCGGGTTATGATTTCATCATACACAAACCTGTACTCGTTTAGATGATCCTTTCTGCATAACTGATTTTCATCTTATCTTCGGGATCGCTGCTCCTGCTCAATCATGAAGACACAAAGGGGTGAAACTACTTAATTGCGCATGCGTCTTGGGACAGAGGAAGGCCACTTGTGGTCGAACAAAAATTCACGATCTAGAACTTAGTATGTGGTCTTTTCGTTTTACCGAAAGGCGACGTTTGGTGATCTTTGTACCGACTTACCTACTCAATGTTCTGGATCAGCGTTGGCTAGACATCGAACAGCGGCACCTGGTGATGCCCATCTACCAGCAGCAAAGAAGTGAGACTGTACTTGCATATGCATCAAAGGTGGAAGCATCGGTGTTTCCTCCTCTTTTTGTCATCGTGCGTTCTTTTTTATCTGAAAGAATGGGTATCTATCCTATGGGATGATGAATGGGGTAGATTTCTTGTCGTTGTCAAAAATTCTACCTGCTAGGTAGCTATTACGGGGACAGTTTCTACTTCTGTCTTAATTTCATCTAACTACAGGTCGTGCGTATCGAGCTAACGCATCGACGCAGCACGCGTAAGCTGCTTCACCTTGGAATGGGCGCCTTCTGCAAAGCCGCGTCGGTCCTGATGCGCGGAGCGGGAGGTGGTCCGGGAATTTGCTTGGTGGCGAACTTCTCTTGAATGACCTGCTCGGGCGTTTTCGCAGCTCGCTCGAGTCCCGAAGCCACTGCCTCCAGTCCAGACCCGGTCGACATTCGGCCTCCCTTGAAGCCATCGGTGCTCTGGGCTCCAACGTTGTCGTAGTCAACCGCGGGATTTAGGAATGTTGATCCGTCGTAGCCCGCGGATTCAGATCTGCCCCGTTGCGCCAAATCGGCCGCATTGTAATCCTCCGAGGGGCCGCGCGGCGTCAGTAAATCCATTGCCGCTTCAACTACTAGAGCTCGATCCTCGCTGCTTTTGCCCGAACGCTGCTTTTTGGCCTGCGTCGATCCTGATGCTTTAGTTGTTATAGCCACATATCCTTGCTCCAGGAAAGTGACCTTAGATTGGGCTTTCTTGACCTTGCGTGCTTTCTTATCTACCGTGTCGTCCAACATGGCAGAAGCGCCAGTACTACCCTCTTGGTGTTTCTTTGGAGAGGAAATTATCCTTGGACCCGTGTACTCACCCGTGGGAAATTCCTCGTCGGAGACACGCGCGAAGTCGTCTGCCTCAGACGTTCGGTTCAGCGCTAGGTCAACGAAATTCCGATCCAAATGTGAGTAGTGCCCGCCCGCGGAGTAGGGATCGGACAGATTACCAGCTGCATTGCGCCCGCCGCCCATGCAGCAACACACGTAAATTACCGACACAAGCGCTGACATCCCGAGGAAGCCGCCGCACAACGCGAGAAACAGGGCCGGCCCCGAAGCGCCGTCCGGCGTCAGCGCAGTCCTGCTGGAGGACAGGGCCGCTGAAATAGTTCCGTTCGCCGGATCGGTACCTTTATTGCTCTCATCTGACGGGATTGCCAGTGAATCCGCTGTGCCGTTTTCGCTGGAGGCGCTAGCCGTTGCGGGTCGTGAACCCGGAACTTCTCCGCAATCCAATGCGGTGTCGAACTGTCTTCGCACCCAGAACGTCCACTGCTCATCGGTATCTGGCTTCCCTTCTTGATGCGCTCGAGATTGCAACCCTGCGTCCTCCCCCTCAACCTCTTCACTGGTGCTGGTCGTGCAATACCAGTGGTATAAGATCTGTTGCGCGACTATTTCCGTGCCATTCGCAAGTCCTGCGAGCTCAATTTGTGCATTCGTAAGATACGGAACACGCAAATTTAGATCAATGTCGCCGTCTACGGTTGCGAGCCATCTCCACGCGTCCGCGTCGTTGTGCCGGTCGGGTCGTTCTACTGGTTGCTCAGTCGTGGTGAGCTCGCTTCTTGGCGTGAAAGTGCACACAAAAGGCGTACACTCGTCCTCATGGGTGCCGTGTTCGCACCAGCGTTTTTGCTCGACCGCTTCGTAGAGCTCTGCTACGCGTACGGTTTCTTTCTCTGTCGATTCCAAACCGCCGTAGACCTCGAGTACCACATCTTCGAGCTTTTCGAGCGACGCCCTGTCTTGGTGTTCTGGTGCGTCAAGCTTCAATAGAAAGGACGAGACCACGGTGGAGGTTTCATCTGTGTCTGCAAAGGTCTGAGCCTCGGTGAGCGCCGCCGTGATCGCAGCGGAAAGACCGTCCACGTTGATATCCTCTTTTGGAAGAACCCATGATGAATCTACGCCGCAAACGGCGTCAGCGATGGTAGTCGCGTGAAAAAGATCCCGTGGTGGTGAGCCGGTTTGCGGCAGACCTGCAGTCTGTAGAATCGGTCTTAGGTTGCGCACAAAGTCTCGGTGATGCGTCCCTTCGTTATCTCGCACGTATGCGCGAATCCGTGCTTCTGCAGAAGCGGCGCTGGGTAGCGCAGTAGAATTACCGTCCGCAATCGTGTCTGCCGCAGCGGTGTTTTCCGTGTTATGCTCCATTTGATCTGGCCACGTAAACCCGGCGGCGAGGAGAGCGGTTTTGATGGCGTGGTGGACGGCTGCAAGGGTTGTGTCATTCCGATCCGAATGCCACACGATAGCCGCGTCCGCAATCGCTTCAGCGTCCGTGGTGACCGTCGCTTCATCAATGCTCGCTCCGTCAACGATCCCAAGTATCGTCCGCGTCAAGGCTGCCACCACGGCACCTCTGTCTTCATCGCCGACATTGCTCTTCACAACCCTCTGCAGCCGCGCGAACGCCGCGTCCCTGAGCGCGTTTTTGGGAAGAGGTGTCAGTACAGGAAGCCCCAAAGCCCCCAAAATATTTGCTTTTATCAGTTCATCCGCAGCGCCAAGCTTGAAGTAGCTCTCGACATAGCGTTTCGCCAGCCAGCCGGCCTCCGTCGCTTCGACGTCACGTCTTACGAGCACTTCCTTCGCTGCTCTCATTGCGGTGTCTGCGGGGTCACGACCAACATAGGCGCCCGTCGGGACTGACGTGACTACAGCGACTTCGAGTTCGATTAGGACGATGGCACTCTGCAGACGAGCGGGCGGCTCATCGATCGCACCGTTCGTCGCTTCCTGGAACGTCGCGTTAACAACCGAATGCGCGAGGTCCGGAATCGCGGCAGCGCTCTCGCTCGAACTTGCGAGTGCCGATCGCTCCAGAACCCACTTCACTGTGTCGTACACGACACCGGTACCCGCATTCTTGTTCGGCAGTGCGGCAGTTTGGATTCTATTTCCAAGACTCTCAACATCGTTTTCGGCATTCGAACTCAGTTCAGCGTCGTTCATCCGCTCCTGGTCTTCCTTGGAGATCTTTGTGTCCAGAACGGAAAAAGTTTTCGACATGGCGGCAGTCAGACCCCGCCGATTAACCGCGCACGTCCCGGAGCTATGGATACCGTCCGCCTCCTTGTCTGCAGTGGTATCCTGCTGGTGCCTTTTGGCGGCGCCGAGGTTCGACTTTGCCTTTTCGTTTCCAGAAGTGGTCGCGGACGCCAAATATTTAGATTTACGTTGAAACATTTCCAGAAAACTGCCCTTCGTATGACCGGCTGCCGAGGATGATGCAGTCAGAAGCTGCCGCGGTTGCGGATACACTCGTCCTACACACTTTCCGTTTTCTTGTTTCAGCGCGAAACCTCCACAGCCTGTGCTGTCACTGCTTGCAGACCACTCCTTGCAAACACTACATGCCTGCCGCACTGCTGTCGAAGTGCCGCAGTCCGCGGTGCCGTCAATTGAAAAGGAAGAAGTCAACGAGCTTTCGTTGTTGAGTCTGCGCTGCTCTGCCTCATCGCTGCGTGGTCGGCCTATGCAATGCAAATATCTCCGTCTCCGGAAAAGTTGAGCTTGCAAATACACAGCTTAACTTGCATGATTCCTTTCAAAGGACCAGATGAAAGTGTTGCACAACCCACAATAGCGCACCTTCTTTGTGAGCGCTGCGCCGGCGAAAGGGTCGTTTGAAAAATTTATCATGCTTGGATGCACTTAGAACTGTTCCTATCCAACCATCCACAATTCCGCATCACCAGTTTCAGGACCCGGGCACGACGATATTTGCAATTCATACGATCGTAGCACTTGCAACTGCGCCAGGAATGCTCTCCAAACATGTGCCTTAGTCTCTCTTGCGCGTCGTCGGAAGCACGCAAGACCTTCTTCGTGGGTTTCCGCATTTTTTTTGTTACCACACCAGTGCTGCTGAGCTTGCAAACTTTTGCGGTATCATCACCATCAGTCTGATTGCCCTTTCCACCAGGGGAAGCCCGTGTGGTCTCTTCCTCGGTCGATGTCTCTTGTGACGGAACCAGCAACTCCTGGCCCCGAGAACGATTTCGCGCTCGGGGAGAGCCTAGTAAGGCACTTTTATTTTCCTCATCTCGATCTCGCAGAGGTCGAGCATAACCACCTGATCTACGTGATGCCATACTTCCATCACGGCTGCTGCTCTCCCGGCTGTTCCTCTTCCTGCCCCGCAAAATACTCGTTTGCGAGTCGGCGGTTCTCTTGTCATTGATCAACGAAGACGCTGTGGCTGTGCGCAGCAGCCCCCAATCACAAAAGTGCAGGAAGACAGTCGCCACGTACATAAATCTAAGTGTTTCCTCAGAAAACGTGTGCACGAAGCCGGAAAAGGTAGACGCACTGCCGTCCTTGCGACGGCCTGGTCGCGGGCGCAACAAGATCATCGAGAATGAATTTATGAAAGGAGTCTAGCAATAAACCATGCTTCTAGAGATGAAGATAGATCATGTATGGTTTTCCATATCCATTCGATTTCGATTTCGTTTTACAATTGCATGATGAAAACGCAATTCGAAGAAACGTCGCTCTGGGGGTGATGTAAGCAGTAGAAACAGAGGGTGCAACTCTGGGAAGAGTAGTGAAGACGCTCCTTATTGCAGCGGCTGGGTTGAAAGTTCTTACGCATCTCCTGTAAACCTACACGCAGAATCACGCATATTAATAAGGTGGACGACTTCTGTCGGCACGATACTCCCAGCACGAGGAAATGATCATGAGGATCGTGGATATTTCTACCCATAAAGATTGTTTGATGGACGACAAAACACACGATTCAAGAACGACGATTTCAGGACGACGAATTCAATGAAATGGACGCATTTTCGTGAAAAGATTGACGCCATATATAAGAATAAACACGAAAGACGACACAATAAGAATAAACACGAAAGACGACAGGCACGAGAACCAATACCAAATCTTTGAAAGAACAATGCGAATGCGTACCCACAGCGTGCTCGGGATTGTTGTATTCCAAGACTCTTTACTACTTCTACTTCTGTGCATCAACGAATTTTTGCACTCACTGCAAAATGCACTCCCTGTCCCTTCGCCTTCGCACTATACTAACTTCCACAACAATGCATGAGAGAAGATTAACTTTAACATTAACAAGCGTACACAATAGAAATGCCCGCCCTGAACAGGACCCCTACTCCATTCCGCAGCACTTCGGGCAGGGTTTCAGAACTTCTTCAGTTGCTACCGAACTCTGCACGTAGCGGTCCGGTATTCTTCGCCGCACCCGAGCCAGGTCCTGGCTCAGAAAGCTCCAGGGCAGATACCGCTCTTCGATGAGCTTATTCTCGCGAAGGGAAAGCACCATTGCCACGCGCTGCCCGGACACAAAAACCACGTATCCAGAAGTTACCGGCGCCTGCACCAGATACAGACTCTGTGTGGACCGGAAGAAAAACCGGCGAACGGGGGAATTCTCGTCCTCTGGTTGTGCCAATTTTCTTCCAGAAGCGACTGCTGCTGTAGGCGAAGATGACATATGAGATTCTTGCGATTGATCGTCCGCTACTTGCCTTGAGGGTTCTTCATCAAGCGCAGCTATTGCGTTGGCATCATCGTCGTTTTTCCTATCTGTTTTTGCGGTGAGCGCCACTGGTAATAAGCTTCTGCTCCTGGTTATTTTACTAGTGAACGCCTTCCCGGTCGCTCTGTTCATCTTCTCTGCGTCTATGGTGAGAACCTCGATGCGGTCGGCGTTTCGGAAGACCAAGACTAGTTTTCGCGTGTCTGCATCAAAAAAAGCGTGCACAAGCGTTCCGACCACACTTTGGGAAATCTGCCCTCGCAATCTCTTCTTCGCAAGGTCCACAAAGCACAGAAAGCTCTCCTTCGGCCGAAGTTCCTCGGTTTTTTCGAGCATGCTTCTTCCAGCACCAAGCTGCGGCCCGGGAACGACGGCATCCTCGCGAGCAATGCTTATTTCGTTCCCAGTGGGAGGTCGAACAAGATCGGTATTTCTTGGGGAGCGAGTCTGCTGGTCAAGAGCTCGAAATTCGGGCAGCGTGGTGTCGGCGCCGTCTTCTGACTTCCGCACTACTTCCTGCACTACACTCGTGCTTTTTGACGAAGTGTCCTCCGAATCATCAGCTCCTGCCTCCGACGAACCTCCCAGTCTCAACTGCTGCTGCAGCAAGCTTGCTCCGACGTCGAGCCACTTTGCTCCCACGAGCGCGGCCCCGCGAACGTCCGGACTGAAAATCGTGGATAGCACGGTCCCCAGCAACGTACCATCCGTGAAATAGCTCCGCTTGTTGACCTTCAAAGTCAGCTCTGCGTCGTCGTGACCTGGTTGTACTTTCGACGAGCTACTCCCTGTGGCGTCTTCTCCTGAAGTGGATGTTGAATCGTGCCTTTTCCTAAAAAAGTCGCCGAAGATTGGTGCTGAGTCGGCAGCTTCGGAAGCTGCACCTCCATCAACCCGGACGGGGAGAAGTTTCGGCTCATAGTCGGCGACGTAGTCATCTTCGTCCGCAGAGACCGCGTTTCCCGGTGGCTCTACCAGCACGTGAGACGTTTTCAGGAGCATTTTTAAACGCGGCGACCACACGATAGTGGTTTTATTAGTATTTGGTATCGCGATAGGAGTGCTAGTGCCCCCGGCACTACTAGTCGGCAGACGGCGCGTAATTTTCTCTGTTCTTGCCTTAGAGCTACTTTGCATCAACTTCTTGTTCATTTCTTGTAACTTTGGACGCGACGCGGAAAACGTGCCCAGAAGAAATTCAAAGTCGCGCTGTGCCGCCTGGCCCGTGGTGTCCGGCGCGCTTGTGCTGTTCAGTAATATCGTCGGCTTGTTTGGTGCGCTTTTTTTCGCATCGCCTTTACTTTCCTCCGGCACAGTTTTCGGCGGTGTTATTGCCGTTACGAGCAGGTTCCTCCCCCACTTCGGAACCAGAGTCTCACACGCCCACTTGTCGTTGGCCTGTAGCATACGTTGTCGGCAGGTCTTACTGCTTTCGCCGCACCCAGGCTCGCTTGGCCGAGTATTACTTTCTCGTTCCTCCTTGTTATCCTTTCCTGAGTTCGCACCGGCAGACTTTGACGAAGCGTCCTTTTTCGCCACTGCGGGACTACATACGAGTCTTCGTGCATTCTGCGGCGCAAGAACTCGATCGTGTTCCGCGATCAATGGCTCCGTCGTGCTCGCGGGCCCGACGTACAGCAGCCGTGCCTCGGCCGGCAAACCCGCTGCGTCCCAGGGGTAAACCAGGTTCTTCATCTCCTCCGGTGGCGGATTCCGGGCCCACCCCTCCCGGTCGTTACTGCTGCCGTTCCTCCCGTCGGGGCCGCGCTTGTCGCGGTTGAAGAGCAGCGACAGGAACATCATCATCAACAAGAAGGAGATCACACCGCTGTAGCGCCGCCGCTGCGGGTCCACTTGGTCGTTCTGCTCGGGCTGCTGCCAGCCCCGACCGCGCGGAATAAACAGCATCCTGTCGAGAACAAAAAATGCTTGCGAAGTTGATATTGTAGTATGCGCTCGAATTACACGAAACTCTGCTACACAAAAACCAAGCACAAAGAGCAAAGTAAACTGAGTTAAACTGAAACAACGGACCAGACGGAAGCAAGTCTTTGATTTCGGCGCAAGAGCGTCCGCAAAGATGCTGATCAATCTCTCTTCGGCGACTTCCGCGATCGCCATTGCCATACGAGAATCGGCTTCGTTCCGGTAACTGTCTCATAAATCAGGAAAGGAATTCTTCTCTCTCACCTAAGACTTTACCCGGAGTGCAACAACTAAACCAAATCCACGAACACGAGTCAGCGCCGCGCCTGCTTCTGTCTTATCTGTTTGCTGTTTTTCTTTTTGTTGTCGTTGAGAAAGAACGCAGGACACAGCCTGCCTCGCCGTTATACGCGATGGACGTTAAAATGAGCGCAGAAGCTGCAACCTATTCGATCCTAAACATCATAATCTGTGCGTTAAACATGTCGGTGCACTCGCTGAGATCGCCCTTCTTCAGCGAGAAGGCGAGTTCCTCGATCTTTTTGTCGTAACCCAGACTTATCAACCCTCCCCGCTTGACCGGCCCAATGGTCCAGTTGGCTTTGTCGCAGTCGTTTTCCAGCGAGGAGAAATTGAGCCACTTTGTCCGGAGCGCTGTGTCGCCGCCCCCGATTCGGGCGTTCTTCATTTTCTCCCGCAAAAACTCCAGCTTCTGCTTCGCCTCCTCCTGTGACAACGTGATGTTTTTGTCCCGCCAGGATTTCGAGGGCTTGCCGAAAAAGTTCCTGTGTCTCTTTTCGAAAACCAGAATCCTGATCTCGTCTTTCCGACAGGCGCGGTTTGAATCTCCCGTTTTCGGCTTTTTCAGATCCGTGCCGGCCAGCTGCTTGTCATTTTCCGCCCCGCCGTCCCGGTCTGCGATTGCGCGCTTCAAGCTTTCCACCCTACCGGTGCTCGTACTTGCTAGAGGGATCTCGAACTGCGTGTTTCCGTTCCTTACGTGCTGGTAGTAAAACAATCCGGGCTTCGAGCGCGACTCCAACTTGATCCAATTTGGCGGCAAAGGATTTCCCTGCGCATCCACCAGCTTCTCGTCCTTCGTGACCGCCCGATTTCGCTCCCGGAACTGCCAGGCCGCCGTGCCCGACACTTCGCCGCAGTCCGCGATGACCACCTCTCGGGATGGCGCGCCGCTCCGCGACCCGTACCCCTCCATTTTGAGCAGCAGGTCCATCCCCGCGATCGCCTCGCCGAACACCACGTGCTTGCCGTCCAACGAGGGTAACGCTTTACTGGTGATGAAGAACTGCGACCCGTTCGTGTTCCGCCCGCTGTTTGCCATGGAGAGCAGGAAGGACTTGTCGTGCTTCATCTGGAAGTTCTCGTCGTCGAACTTCTCGCCGTAGATGGATTCCCCGCCGCGCCCGGAGAGGTGGTCTAAATCCCCTCCCTGCAGGCAGAAATCCGGAATCATGCGGTGAAACTTCGTGCCCTTGTAGCCCAAGGGCCGGGATTTCTTCTTGGTCACGCGCCCGGTGACCCCGAGACACAGCTGCCGGAAGTTTTCTGCAGTTCTTGGCGTCACGTCGGCGAAGAGTTCGAAGGTGACCCGCCCGAGTTTGTCCCCGTTCACGGTGATGTCCAGGTAGACTTGCGGCCGGAGTCTGTTGATCTTGTCCGACCGGTTCGCGAGACCATCCGATCGCGTCGCCGCGCCGGACCAGCCCTTGCCGTCCCCGACAATCCCCAGACCGATACCGGCCTGCTGCTGACGCCCGGTTGCCATGGTGGTGGTGCTAGTGCTAATTGAGATTGATGTGCCAACTATGTGGATAACAAGTTTTTTGGGGCTACAGTGGTCACCGAAAAAGCGAGGGGTGGGGGAGGAAAATTCTTAGGGTCTTAATTGACGAGAACATGGTGTTGTTGACGACTTCTATGTATTTGTGAATATGTTACTTTTATCTGGCACTGTGTAGAATCAAAAAACATGAGTCGTTGACTTTGAAAAGAGAGAAAGATGTGGGAGCCCGACCGCGTTTCAGACTTGTGCTTTCTGAGCATTACGCACTTTTCGATTGGGTTGGCGTTGGAGTTTCAGTTTGCCATTAGTCTTTGCATCACCTGGATCCCACGATGTCCCCTTTGCCATCGTCATTGACTGAACTGACTGAACTTCTGCTTTAAATCTGACTACGTTTTTGTTCTTCGAAATTTTTCAAGAAACTCTTTCAGATGTGCAGCGTTCTGTTATCTAGGTGCCAGAGGATTGCTCCTCTCGTTTCCTCATTCTTCTTCCTCCTCTTCCTCAGGCAATGGGGTCGACAGCGGTCCAGGTTTTGTCCTGTTGGTCTTGCCGGAAAACCCTGCCGTAGACCGTCGCCTCTTCCATGCCGCTGTTCTCACAAAAGTAAAAATTGCTTATGCGGAAGGTTATTGCTTCGCCGCCATCTGTTTCCACTGAGTAATTGTATGTGGACCGCGGCCTCCTGTGCCACGCCTTGCCGTTTATTTGCACTAGTATCGTCTTTTCCCGCTCCGCGTTTTCTTCCCGCTGCTTGTCTAGTCGCTGTCGTCTTTCTTCCTCCATCGCGGTCCGCTTCGCTGTCTTGGGTCTGCCTGCTGGCGCCCCGCGCTTTTTCCGCACGGGCTGGACAGTTTTGCTCTTCTCTAGTGTTGCTCGAATTGCTATGCCCGTAGGCTTGGTGTCCTTTAGTACTTGGAACGGGATCCCGAAAAAATCGAGATCTTCCTGCGCCTGCCTGCCCCATGGGGTTTTCTCCCTCAGTTCGTCTTCGACCCGGCGCGCCGAGCCTAAGGAGATAAAGTATGTGGATTTGCAGGCATTTTTGCGAACAAGGAAAAGGATGGCAGATCGTAGACCTGTTTTGATGTCGCCAAACTTTTCCATGGCGTTGGCTCTGACATTGGTTTCGGAAAAACAAAGAAGAATGGATCGCCTCGGTCTACATCGTAGCAGTGTAGTACAGGTATTTTTTTATCACTCTACGTTTTAGATTCATTTTCTTGAAATCTCAATCACAAACCAAACCGCTACGTATCTATAAGTGACATCCGCATTTACAGAAAAAGATCCTCGTCTACATCATCAAGGATGCTGTGAGGGCCGCGTTTTTCCTGCTCATTGTCGCTTGTGCCCGTTTCAACATCCTTCTCATAATCCTCGGGCGATTCCTCAGCCTGCACTTCTTCCAAAGACGACGAAGAACTCGTTAAATCGCCATCGCCAATTGCGCTTCCTCCTTCCATTTTTCCCCCGGTAATTCCACAGTGGTCGAGCAGCTTGGCCAGCCTAGCGTCGTCCAGGTTCCAGTTGGTCTGTAGGTGGGTCACAAGGTCCCGGGAAAACGCCACATCGACTTCTGCGACCACCTTGACCACCCGAAACGCCCGAGAATACACTTTTTTGCTTACGTTCTTATTCCGATCTTTGTTAGCTTTAAAGTGCGGCAAAAACTTGTAGACCGGCTCGGCCACGGCTACGCGGCACAGCCACGCGGGGCTTTCCCCGACGTCCTTGGGCACTTTGACCAGCACGTAACTGCCCACGGGTTGCGAGAACTCGCGCCAGAAGCTGCGCTGGTACTCCGCGAGCTTTTTGAACTCGGCCGAGTCCCGCCAGTTCACACTGCCCCGCGGAATTTTACTACAGCACTCTCTGACGTTTTTCTCTTTGCTTTTTCCCGACCAAAACTCGTCTTTCCGCATGCCCTCCTTCGTAGTGTCTCCCGCGTGCTCCCACATAGCTTCGGCCAAGGCGGTTCCGTCGACCTTGCGGCGGGGCTGGCCGTTTTCTGCGAAAAACCGTTCATCCTTTTTCAGGTACGGAAAAATCTCTTCGATGCCAGGCAACGCGTGCGAGATCCGGATCAGCCGCACGCTGCCTTTTTTCCACGTGTTCAGCGCTCCGTCGACCTCCAGCGCAGCCCGGTCGTAGAACATCGACAATGCCCCCTTCTCGTACGTTTTGTTGGGACACGGCGCTTGCTGCTCGTTGAGGTCGTTGAGTTCATGCTGTTCTTGCTGTTGCTGCCCTAAGCCACCCGGAGCAGGGAAAAATCCCCGCGGCGCATGAGAAAACGCATACGGGTCGAGAAAAAATTCCGATTCCGAAAACTCAGACGGACCCGCTGAATCCTGTTCGAGATTGATAGTACACAATGTTATTTAGAAGAATACATTTTCCATTTTGCAATGTCCCGCTTGTGCTTCCTGCGATGCATCTACTTGTCATTCTAGTATGTAGGGCAATACACGGAAGTGAACATCGATCGTCGGCAACAAGAAAGTACAACTCTTGCTCTCTTCTCCTCGAAGTCCCTAGACCCTTCAATGGGATTGGGAACTGCCGGTGGCGAATCCCGAGAGGCAGCGCCGGCACTGCAACTGCCATTACCATTTGTCCCATTCAACAAAATTTTGTTTTGGTCGGAGAAGCAAGAAGAGGACGACGCGGAAGCAGACGCTATGCCAAACTTAGAAGGATCCACAGGAATCTTGTTGTCAGCGCCGCAGAATGAAGACGATCGGCCCTGTGTTACATTATGTTTTGTTCCTATGCCAACTACCACTTCCAATGAATCCGCTCACAAAAAACACACAGACAAAAGGTGACAAGAACTACTCACCCCTTCTCCCGCGTCTGAGCAGGTCTTCCGCAATTTGTGGTCCGGGGACGCCGCTTCGCTACAGTCCTCCGCCTGTCCCTCTCTTTTCCCTCCCGAGCTCAACATCGTGCCGGTTCCGTTGCTGCAGCTGCCTAGCCTTGCTCAACGACGTCAAAAATGACAGCACAAGTGGATCTGAATCAGAAACAGAGCTACATCACAAATCCCAAACGTCAAGACAAAGGACCTCTGAGTAGTGGACGTACCAGAACCTTCACCAAACAAAAAGTTAGTAGATTTCTTTCGATTTTTCTGTCTCTAATGTGAACATGGATCTTCTATGTCCGTAGCGATAAACTGAAGCGGGAACCTCTGATCCGTTGGCTTAGCCTTCCAAAACAGAAAGCGATCCTCATTTCAACACTTTTGGACGAATGGCGAAGCATTCATTCCGGACGCCAAAGGAGAAGGAAGTCTGCACTGGTGTCTACTAAGCGATCATTCGCAAAAAGTCGACCGACGACGCGAACCAACGCCGCCGAGGTAGAACGGTATTCGATTTGAACATGAGGAAAAATCCATCGAAATGGCGAACCAAGAGAGATAAACAAGAAGAACTGAATTCCCATGCTCCTGTTGATATGTTGCCCATACAGTAAAAAGCCTGCGGTTGCAGTGTCAGCTATTTCCACTGTTAAGAAAAAAAGCGTCGTTTTTCGCTTCCAGACACGAATCCAATGCCTGTGCACAGAACTCGCCGTCTTCTTTGATTGCTTTAACCAAAAGTTCAAAGTTGCCTTGAAAATCGATTTCCTCCCGCACATACCCGCACAGCAACAGGCGCAATTCCGCCCCGTAAAAGTCGCGGTCAAACTCGTGCAAAATCCAAGGCTCGATTACCTTCTGTTTCACGTCCTTAAACGTCGGATTCCAACCAATCGAAACTGCGGCCTTGTGTACTGTCTCGTCTACGTCAGGCACTTGGCACCACCCGTAGTATATTCCGCACGGGTGTGTGTTCATGAAGTCGAGCAGCGTTTTTTGCGCGGGCGTAAGCTGGCCCGGTTGGCCCTCGAGGTCCCACATAATTTCCATGTTTGCCGTCGGAAAACCGAGCATCTTCGAACCCCGCTGAAATCCCTTCGCCACTGGCGCCTGGAGCCGCTGCACCCCAGTCTGCAAAGCCTTCATTGCACGCGTGACCACTATTTCCGGTGATGCGCCCGACATTTTGAAACAAAACTTAGCACTTGCACTACTAGCGGCATGAAAAGAATGCCAATAACGTACTCACTTAAACATTAGCTCGCGACTTTGATTTTCGCACAAAGTAAAGATTAGAAGTGAAAACGCATGCAAATGTGTCTTTCATGATATCAAGAACCTGATGCAGTCTTGATGTCCACCAAAAGTAGAGAAAAAGATCTGCTGCCATCGAGTTTCATCAACTCCGAGATTTTAGCCAGTGATCAGCGATTCTGCGAACAACGCGGATCCTAGGCACAACCAGAAACAACAACAGGCGAACGTGAACAAGGGACTGGCCGCAAGCACAGTCATCTCCCTTGTATTCCGTTCCATGCGACTGCACAGGATGTATTTCTCGTTCTTCTTTATTTCAAACGGATCCAATTCCAAGTGCGCAGCCGCAGCAGCTTCTGCTGCATTACAATTGCGAACTACATCATTCCTGTTTTATGTAGCTCCAGTGGATGTTTTCGGAGTCTAGGTAGACAGGTCCCTCGCACCGGTGCCCGTAGTCCGCATGTGCTGGCGTTCCGGGCCTGCGCATGTTCAACACGGCGAGGACGATGCCGTGGAAGTCCCAGTACCGGAAATCATGCCCTGCCGCCAGGATTTTCGTCTTCGGGTAGAAAAACCGCATGTCGTCATGGCAGCCTTGGTACGAGTGGTCGCCGTCCACGAACAAAAAGTCGATTTCGGTCACGGACCGCGCGGCTAGGTCGGAGGTTCGCTTGTGCGTGAAAATCCCCGGCTGGTGGCTTGGCACGACCTCGTCCAGCCGCATCTCGGTGATCGGGAAGGGTTGATTGTTCTTTTGCCTTTCCACCTCTTTTATCCTCCTCAGCAGGTTTTTGTACACGTCGTTCCCGTCGTTGCCATCATTTATTTTCCACGACTCGTGCTCCTTGTACCAGTCCACCATGATCTGGAAGCCCGCGGCGGGCAGCTCCCAGGGGTCTATCAGATTGTACTGGATCTTCACAGGTTTCGTGCGTAACTTGCGCGTCGCTGCTTTTGAATTTGACCGTACTGTTCGCCCCAACATACTGTTGTCCCGCTCCAAATCTTTTCTCTGCTTCGCGAAAAAGTCACGAAGTGGGGCCGATTTGTCCTCTTCTTCGTCGACGCCGTTTTCTCCTGCTCCCTCGGACGCTGCTGCTGCTCCTTTTTGTCGTCCTTTTGTACTACTTCTCGACGATGAAAAACTACCAGTGGTTTTCTCTAGTTCGTACTGACTCCCCAACGGCAAGTCGTACTCCTGATTCAGGCCCCCGCTGCTATCTTCCGGCGGGCTCACGCGTCCCTCCGGAAAGGGTTCGATCATACCATCGGCATTCGTGCAGTTTTCCAGCATGTGCAGCGTCGTCTCGCCCGCGAAGACCCCGATTTCCGCAATCCGCAAGACCTCCAGGTCCGGGTTCTCGGTCGCCACCTTCCGGCACAACGCGCACACCACGTGCCACCGCCGCGTGCGCGGGTGCAGGGACCAGTCTGGCGGCAGGCGGAATAGGTTTTGGACCAACACCTCCCTGTCCCCGCGACGGAAGGGCAAGTGCACCTCTTCGTTGGTCCACTTGTCCAGTTTGGTTCTCGTGAAAAAGTGCATCACGTCCCAGCGGATGTCGTGCAGAAGCATCAGCTTCCCGCTGACCTCGGAAAACGTGTCTCGCCACAACGTCGGCATGTAGGGGAGGTGTTTCTCGATGTCAGGCTCGACAGACAGGCGAAAGAGATTCTTTTCAACGAAGTGCGACGTGCCCCCGTGCAAAAGAAAATCGCGGTGGAAATCGTACACGGAAAAAAAACAACTCGTCTCATTCTTTTTTCCAGAGCTACTGTCGTAGAACGAATTCCGACCGCGCGGTGCCGCTGCACCTCCAGGCGATGCCCTTCTCGTCGCTAGCGCCTGCTGACGCCGGAAAAATTCCGTGTTAATCGCAAGCTCGGTCCTCGAAGTGGAAAGTTGGTTATTTTTTCCACTGCTTCTTGTAGGATTAATCTGGTCCTCCGCCTGCAGGCCGAAGGCGTAGCTACTCCCCCCGGTCGTGGCCGTGGAAGTGAAAAACGTGCGCATTTGACAGGAAGAAGCCCGCGTTGTCGTAGTCGAGTCCGACGTCGGCTCTTCGTTCTTTCCAGCTGCTGGTGCTGCTCTGCTCCTGCCCGGGCCTTCTCCTATGAACTCTGCCTCTTCGTCGTCCAAAGCCTCTAGCGCCCGCGGTGTCCGGCATTCACTTTTCTCCGCCTGCTGCACTGCCAGAGCGCGGACCTGAAAGTCGGGGATTGTAAAAAAGTAGAAAAAGAAATACTCAAAGCCCCTCGATCAAGAACAACATTGATTGCCTTTGGGCTGCGAAAGCAGAATACAGATGCGCGATGTTCTCCTGTTTTACCGAATTCATTCGCTCTGCGCAGAGGTGGAAGACCGCTCGGGCTTCCTTGTGCAGGCAGTCTCGGTCCGGCTGGAAAATCATATCGCGGTGGTGGAAGTCCGGCGTCAGGATCGACCGCACGTAATTCCGCGGATCGCAGTGGAACAGCCATTCTGGCAGCGGGCTGTCGCCTAACTGGATCGTCACGGCAGCGCGCGCTGCAGAAAGCAACGAAAACACGATCACGGACAAGAGCGCTGTCATGGCTTCAGAAACTCCTGCCCCTCCGGGAGGAGGACTAGCCGTAGAAGTCTCCCAGCAGAACAAAAAATTCGCTCTTTGCGAAGCGGAGCGTATCATTGAATCGTATCAGAAGATAAAAGGGAACTGTAACTACTTAGGTACTTATTTCCATTTCGTACTTTCGTATTCACAGAACACCTCCGTGATCGAGTCAGAAACGCCTTTCGCAGCTACGGAAACAGCTGGTGGCACAGCTAGCAGCACCAACAGATATCGAAACTACACTCCTATCTTACAGAAACTTTTCTACGAGCAAGTGTTTTGCAGTGTCGAACTCGTTTCTGAAACTGTCTGCCGGTGAGGCGACCTGCAGTGCGTTCCGCATGAGAGGATCGGCTTTCGCCAGTTCCTCCGGGCTCATATTCAAATGCTCGCGCATCGAATCGCTTTTCTCCTGCAGATACTTGTCCTCTTTCTCCCGTTCCTTATTCGCCATGACAAACGGATTCCACTGCTCCGCCTGCTCCTTCTGCTGCTCCGGAGAGGGTTCTTTTCTCGCTTTGTCTTTTTGCAACAAGTTTTCGAAGTCTTCCACCCTCTCCACACCGTACGTCGGTCTTCGCGCGGAAAACGCGGCCGGCTGATTCGAATCCACCGCGACCGTTTTCTGCAGTGGCAGGCCTGGCAGCCTGACGGTATCGAAATTCCCAAACGCGTCCCTCGAAACCGCCTTCAAAGGCACCATGGACTCTTTGGGCACCAGGTCGAAGGGCCAGAGGGAGTCGCTCAGCTCCGCGAGCTTCTCCTTGAGAACTTGGCGATCGCCCCCGCTTTCGAAAATTGCGGTGGCGTGCGCTTGTCCGAGGCTGGGCGGCAACGCGTCGAGCACGCGTTGCTGGTCCAGGTCCTCGTACAGGTTTTTCAGCTCCTGCAGCTCCTCCTCCAGCGGCTTCAGGACCTTTTCCTCAAATCCTGCGTCCACTTTTCCCTTCTCCAGCAGCGTGCGCGCCGCCTCTCTCGCTCGCTCCAGGTCTCTCACCTCCTTGTTGTGCTCCAGCAAGGAGTTGGAAAGGAAAGAAGCGTTTGTGGAAGACGGATGTGTACTAGTTCCTTGCTGCTGATCTCCTTCTGCATTCGTTGGACTTATTTCAGCCGCCACCGCACCTTCCTCCGGCTCCCCTGCGCCTTTTAATTCCAATTGGTCCACGAGCTGTTTTAGCTCGTTGAATTCCTTCAGCGGCAAGCTGGCCAGGTGCGCCTGCTCCCCGGCTTTCGCCGCTGCTTTCGCTGTAGCGTACAGCACGTTGGCTTCCACGGCGTTCGCGCGCATGTGGTCTAGGTCGCGGTCCATTTGCTTTACCAACACCGCCATGTCGTCCCGCGTTCGCTCCGCCAGCTTGGCAAAGACGGCGGCTTTCGCCGGTAAAGGAAGAGGCACGCCACTGTTCGGAATCTGCACGCGGTGCATCGTCGGCAGAAAAAAACTCGGCTCATCCAGGTGAAGCCGCAGCTCGGCCTGCTGATTGGTGTTCAACAGGTCAGACGTTAACACCATCGTGGCGGGGACGACAGGTTGAAAGGACTCAAGTTGTGGCTTTTCAGGATCCTCCACCAGAGCAGAAACGACGAACAACAGAAAGAAACTTTTTCCTTGTAATGGACCAGGCTGGTACAGTCGCTGTGGCAAAACGCGAAGAAGATCAAATCCACAACATGACAAAGATCTCTTCACATTTGTTGAGAGTCCATGAATCCTACCGATTCATCCACTTTATATTTCCACCACTTCGAGCGTAGTTTTGAGTTTGATTCTGTCAGATTGATGAAGCAAAAAGGGAATCCGATCCGAAACGAAGGGGGATCCGAAAAATCGATGACACTCGCGGCCTCACGTCGCTAAGCACTTTTGAAAAGTCTCTTTCCCTTTTGCAGTTCCAGTTTGGCCTCGCTCTCCGAGCGAAAGAAACAAAGGAAACTGACGAGACACGACAGACTAACACTTCACAGCGACAGTAGTTGTGACCAATCGCTGGTCGAAATGAAGGCGATCAAAATGTCGGTGCGAATGTACTTAGGGCTACGTACCCGCAAAGTAGAGCGCAATTATGCAAGGACCCAGCACATTTGTTCACACAACTTGCAAAGTAAGGCAACACCCCTGCACGTCGCTTCCTCAAAAGGCCTCTCCAACCCGTAAGCCGCGCCCGGAAACGCCTAGCCGCTTCTGTTTCGACGTTCCAAAGTTTTCAGCGTCTAAGACGAAGGTATTACCAGGTTTTGGCACGCACACACCATTGATAATATGCGTCCCTTTCTTCCATGATCGCGTGCCGAACACCGTTATATCGCTTTCAGGCGTGGCCGATGCCTGTGCGGCGCCACTGCTCGGTCCCACTTTGATACCACTCAACGGTCCGCTGCGCCCACCGCCCCAGATCACGCTTCGCAGCGATCGTGTCCTAGCCACGTACGTGAAATGTGCGGCAAAGGTCATCAGAACAACCAACAACGTCACGAAATCCACCATCCTTGCCCCTTTCAGGTCGAATGACTCGCTATTGTCATCTGTCCCGATAATCCCTGCCGCGCCGAGGCCAAAAGCGTACGCTGCGCAGCTACCGAAAACTAGTATCGTCAGGGCCGCAACTACGGCGAACACTAAATGGTCAAGCAAAGTCAGGTAGCAGATTTTGGGCACCCGCTCCGCGAGCACCCATTGAATCGCGAAGACGGTGAGGAACAACGCCGTGTGCGTCTGCAACCTCCCGCCAAGCTCCTGTGGGTGCAAAAACGTAGTGAGAAGGCCGTACAGAAAGCAGAGGGACAACGGGACAACGCCCTTCCACAGATAGAGCTGCGGGCGGCGTTTCAAGTGGAACGAGAAGATCACATCGGAGTATTGCACTCCCGTCATCATGGAGGTGTGCGTGTTGCCAGCAAAGGTGATGCCGCTCAGCTCCAGCTCCCCCGCCTTCGTTCGACAGCCGACCGCTATGCGGTTTCCCTTTTGTGGATCGAGCTCCAGAGCAACCGATTCGGCCGCGCCGGCAGCATTGTCGATACTAGTTTCTGACGGCTTTCCCGTGCTGATCAGAAGCGGGTAAAACTGGTTTTTCACATCTTCATGGTCGTTTTCCAAGTGGTCCTTCTTTATTCCATCCTCTTTGATACCATTCGGCCCGCCGAGTTGCATCGGAAAAAATTCCACGTCCACTTTGTCCGTGCTTTCCATACGCTGCTGCCCGCTCATCCAGATCGCGCAGTCTATCCTCAGCACGTCGAAGGGGAAAACTTTCAAACGGTACTCATCCTCCAGCATGTCCACGTCCGTGACTTCCAGCAAGACCTTTATGAACACCAGACCCCGCTTCCTGGCGTCCTGGCCGTTCCAGATCTGCGGTTGTGGCATGTGCTGGAAACCTGCCGCGGCGGTGTGCTCCTTCTCCGTAAGGACCACCGTGGTGGAGGCGGTCGTTTTCTTCTTTTCGTCGTCATCGAGGATCCGCTTCAGGCGCCACATGATGCCGCACTCCGGGCGCCAAAGTGTCGTGGGCAGGGGCGTGCCCTCCGGCCAATTCGCCATACGGGGGTCGATCCAGTACAGCCAGAGACGGACGCGCCCGCCCACGAGCTCCGACTCGTCGCCCGGGTCTTTCCCGACATGGAACGAAGCAAGTTGAAGAAACGACTGGATGCGCACGGGCTCGCTCGGCCGTTGCGTGTAGTCGACAGCAGGGGGGCCTTCTTCAACCTCTGCCATAGAGAATGTCGACGGATCCGATCAAGTAATGTCGGTCGCGGCAGCAGGCTGACAAAATTCACTTCTTCATCGACCACGTGCTTGTAACTGACATGGTGCCGGCTCACGAACATACGCTCTATGAATTTCCAGAGATGATGTTAAAAAAATCGTAAGCAAGCTAAAAAAGAATTTACAAACAGAAAGGCAATGCCAAGAAAGCTTCTATGATGGTGGAGGTATGCTATCCGGTGAGCCAGGAACTGTGAGAGTGCTGTGCAAAAACGAATAAGTAATCGACAGTGAGCAATACACCCTCCCACGCCGAGAAGCTCACTCTTCGTCTCCCCTTGTTGCAGTTTGGTCTCTCGAAGTATAAATTGAGTGAGCGCCCGCCGTACCTGCAGCGATCCGTTTGAGAACAGTTTTCTATTTGCTGTAGCAGACGACGAACTTTCCTGTCGCAGGTCCAGTCAGGCGGCGAACGCACCTGACTCACTTGATCGAAAAGAAGTGGCTGCATGCTTAGATAATGCAAAATAAGCAAGGTGAAATTCATTGTACGTTTGTTTTCCGTTCCTCCAAAAAACCGTCGAAACAGATGGAATTTTGAATTGTACATTGAAAGTCGTGCTGCTGTGCAGCATTTATTAGTACGTACTATGCAACACAAAAAGAGTTCAGCATGGGATTGCAGGATAAAGTGGTAACCAGAAATGGCTTCACCTTTACAGGCGGAGTTCGCATACTTATACAACTCTTTCTTCGTAGATCGGGCTGTCTTCGCGCTAGCCCCCGAATGGGACGCGGAAACTGCACGGCGCGCCAGCCTCTACCTCAGGGCCACAAGTTGTAGCTCCCGTGTCTACTCCGCCTGTTTTCGTGAACGGATCGTAGTCGCTGTCTGCGACGAAGGATGTGACGCCGTGCGGAAACAAGTGCGTCTCCCTTTCGACTCGGGACAAGTCTAGCAGCCCGTCCACGCCAGAGGCTCCTAGTAGAGGTTGGCTTCGAGGATTCTGGTGGAGGTCCATCGCGGCAGCCATTTTTGCAGAAAAATGCCACCCGAATCCCCGTGCTCGCAGCGGCGGCGCGTCCTCGACCATAATTTTCAGCTTCACCTCTGGTCTGTTCAAACTAAGAGAGCCAGATGCTGCATCGCTTTGCTGAGTGCCGGTGAACTGGGTAGTCGTCGTGACATAAGGTTTCAGAACCTTGCGGCCCGGATCCTGTGCGCTCGCTGGCTCGGATCTGTAGTGGACGTGGACGGCGGTATTTCCGAAACTCGTTCGATGTCGCTTCCTTCCGACAAGGTGACGCGTGGCAACATTTTTGGCTTCATCACGACCAAAGGCAGAAACTGAACTCCCGCCACTCCTGCCAATGTCGAGAAACATGCTGGTCCTGCTTTCGTCGCTGAAGCGCGCAAACCGGTTCATTTTTTGTGCGTCTTTGCACTTGTACCGCTCGACGAACAGCTCCTTCGCGACGTCCCGCAGCGTGTTCGAGTCGTGGAGCATTTCGCTGTACAGCCCGGGGTTGATTTCGTGTTCCACCAGTTCCATGCCGATTTTGCGCTGCAGCTTCCCCACGAACCCGACCACCCGGTCGTACAACGAAAGGGACTCGCGCACGAGCGTGAAGTGCTGCTGGTCGGTCATCTCGGTCGTGCGGACTTTGGAGCTCTTCGGGATCCCGTTCAGCTTCTTCATCGTGTCCACCCAAAACCGGACGGGGAGGTGGGAAAACGCGTGCTTCTTGATGTTCTGCAGCGCGGCGTCGTACACCTCGTGCAGTTGCTCCAGCTTTTTCGGACCGGCGCACTCAAAGGCTCCGGTCTTGTCCTCATCGTGCATCTCCCCCTCCCGCACACGACTGATGAAACCTTCCTTGTCGCTGCCTTCTTCCAGGTACGAGGGATCCCGGTCTCGGTACAGGACAAACGCGGTGGGGTTATGCCTTGACGTCGTGGAGGATGCTTTCTTGGAAATGCGATGCCGGGCGTGATGCTGCTGGTGTGTTTGATCGCTCGTTCCCGAAACGGAATCATCGGCTGAGACGGACAAAAACTCCGTCACATGCGTCGGGTTGTTTCTCCACTTTCTATTGGCACTGGGAGTAATGGTATTTGGATTTGCGAAAAGCGCATCCCCCTCAATTTCCGTAATAATCCTGGATGGCTGCTTACTCCTTTGTAATCGTTCCTTCGGTGGAAAGTATCTTGCGTCCATTGGTAGGCCTCTGATCATTTTCTTGGCCGCATGTTGCGTCTTTCGTGCCGCAGCTATTGTGCGATGTCCGTGTCCGTGGGGAGGGGAAAAGTTCCGGAAACTGTTCACTGCAGCAGGCGCATGGTGGTTCCCACGTGTGACAGTTGCAAGCCCGGCGCGCGCCCTTTTTTGGCCCTCGTTCACATGATCGTGCCAGTCCTCAATCTTGTTTCGCTTGGACGAATGCCTTTCCTGAGAGT
This sequence comes from Amoebophrya sp. A120, assembly GCA_905178155.1. Lineage (NCBI taxonomy): Eukaryota > Dinophyceae > Syndiniales > Amoebophryaceae > Amoebophrya > Amoebophrya sp. A120. The sequence continues at coordinate 8,053,696 of CAJINV010000001.1, read as the reverse complement.
GCGACTTGTCGTAAGCAGTCTTGGAACTTCTTGATGGCGAGTTTTTTGTTTTACTTTCGTTGTCAATTCCTCTCAACAGCTTGGAACCGCTTTTCCTCGTACCAGCCTCCTTCTCCCGGTTCACCTCGAGTTGACTTGTTGTACTGCTGCTTGTGCTGCCAGTCTCTTTCGTGGTCAGCGTTTGTTCGCCAGTTTCCGATTTTTCCGTCTGCGGTTTATTCGCGGCTTCTTTCTCCGCCTGCTCCCGGTCTGCTTTTGCTTGTTCCGCCTCTGCCCCCATCGCGACCGTATCGCTGTTTTGGTTGGTACTCATGGCCTCCTGCTCTTCGAAGTCCGACTTCTCGGGCTCCGCGCCCTCCTGAAACAGGCGCGTGCTGAAGACCCCGTCCTGGCGAAACCTGGGGTCTTTGTGCAGCAGTTTCTCGAACATCTTTTTCTCTTCCATCGCCTTCTCCTCGTCCGTGGCCTGCAGCCCGGCCAGTTTCTTTTTTTCCTCCGCGAATTTTGCGTTGAAGTCGTCCATGGCGTAGTTGCCGTCCAGAACTCCGAGCATCTTCGAATACCCGTCCATCACGTTCACTTTTCCGGGTTCGTACCCCAAATCGTGGAATTCCAGCCCGCTTTTGAAGTGTTTCCGCAGATCCAGGCCCGACTCCTCGTCCAGGTAGGTGCCCTCCGGGTCGTCGTGCCCGCCTTCAATCACTTTGGTCTTCGTCTCCTCCTTGGCCTTCTCCGCGTCCCCGAGCAATTTCACGTTCCGCAGCTCCATCCACTCCTTGTACTGCCGCTCGTCGTCCAACGCCCGCACCGTGGCGTGCCGGGCCTCGCAGTGTTCGTTCGGGCAGTACTCCTTCACGATGTTTTCTCCCGCGATCAGCACCTTCTCGCCCTCGCGCCGCTGCAACGTGACCTCGTCCTTGGTTAAAACGCCCGCGTTGAGTAAGTGTTCCCACCGCTTCATGCGCTTCTTCTCCGAGACCCGTTTCAGCGCCAGCATGCGCCGCAGCTCCTGGCAGGGCCGGACTGCCTGCGGGTCGTCCGTTTCCGCGTCGGGCGGTAGTTCCATTCCCCCGAGCAAGTTCCGTATCGTCCGGCGCTCCACCCCGTTCTCCGGCTTCGCCAGTTCTTTCAGGTTTTCCTCGCTGCTCTGCGTCTGCACGAACCAGTCCCGATACTTCTCCGGTTTGGACCGCACGCTCCGCAGGTCCCCCTCCTGCCACACGCACTCGTTATGCTCGTCCGACGTGCAGCTCGTGGCGTTCAGGTGGTCGCGGCACATCACCTTCTGGCACCGCCCGTGCATGTTGTACTTTTTCAACGCATCCGCCTTCGCTTCGTCGGACATGGCGCCGGCTTTGTCGATCTTTTGTAGGTACGCGTCCCCGTCGAGCTTCTCCCCGAGTTATGGGAGTGCACAACTAGTACTTCCCCTTGATGGCCTCGCTTGCCATACAAAATGCCAAATCTAGTTGCTGCATTTATTTTGGTACCTACTGGTTGCATCACAAATAATTCTGGAAACACTCAATCAATACGACCTAATTCGGCGCAGCAACATGTGGCCTTCTATGCCAGGGCTCCGTGTTCGTCGCTGATCCTTCTGTTGTTGCTTGTGCCCTTGTTCAACAAATGAGGGAAAAAAGGGAAACGTCGAGTTGTGCATTCTCATACAGGTTTTGCCGTGTTGAGAAACTTGCACCGTTTGTCGTCGTCCTTCCACGCAGCCGTGCACTCCTCGAAATCTTTGATCTGGTTGCACGGCTTCACGGGGGACTCGTCCTCCGCATACCACATCGCGTTTTTCGGCAGCTCCGAGTTGTTCTTTCCCGGCATCACGTCCATGACCGCCGAGGCTGCAGTACCGCCCAACATCGCATGGCCGACGCCCGCCGTGACAAGCTTGTCCCCGAAGAGACCCCCGAGAATCTTCAACACGTCGGCCTGGCTGATTTCGTTCTCGGTCAAGAACGGCGTCCGCCATGTGAAGGGGTGGATCCGCGCCTTGCTGTCGTGGTTGCCCCCGGGCTCCTTTACGTGAAACTCAAACCACCGTGCGAGCAGGGTCAGCGCATCCGCACCCAGCTTTGCACCCGTTTGCCCAGCGACTGCGCCGCCCCTATTTTATGGCGTAGAAGAAGGCTGTTGCGGCTCGTCAAAATTGCAAAAAAAGTACTATATGAAAAAAACCAACATCTTTTGGAAATCACTTGTCAACACGCAGACGTTAATAATTACTGTCTGGGGTTCATCAACTTCCAACAAGTACTCGAACGCACGATAAATGAAAAAGCTTGCATACTTGCGACTCGCGGCCATTGCTCGAGAACGCAAGATGGCGCCGCGCTGGTCTAGCGTTTCCTGCAGGCGTTTCGCGAACGTGGCCGGGCTGGTGGGGTCCTCCATGAACGGGTTCCGCACGAAAATTTGATTCTCGAGCTCGGCCGAGCGACGTGCCATCCGCTCCGCCATGGACTGGTACATATTGTCTACGACCTCCGCCGTTTTTCGCTCCTCCTTCTCCACCTCCCCTAGCAGCCGGCGGACCAGCCGTTCCGCCCACTGTGCGTGCCGCGCATAGTACTTCGCTAGGTCCGAAAACCGTGGGTTCAACGCGTACCACACGTTGCGGTCTCCCGGATGCACCCGACTCTCGGCCCAATACTCCTTGTCCCATTTGTACTCGGTCGAGGTTCCAATCTGCGACGGGCCATTCCGTTGGCTCTGGTTGTACACATTCAGATCATCCTCCTGCTCTGTTTGCGGCAGGTTTGCGATAGCGTCGGCACGGAAAGCCATCTTGCTCTAGCTACCGTGAGGAATAATACTACCAGAGACAAGCAGAGGAGCTTGTTATCTCCGCATCAACATCATTTTGTGTCGCATGATTTAATCAAAAGTGAACAACTAGTGAGTGTGATAAAAATGCTTTGCTCCATCAGCTGATATGCATCTATTTCTGTTGCTGCATAAGGGACAAGCACTACTTTGCGACGACGTCACAACTTGCGACTGAACTAGAGAAGAGCTGCAGCAAAGTATACTAGTAGAAATTTCTTTGCCGGAAGTTGTACAATCATCTGCCTCTCGTCCCACCAAAGAAGTACTCTCGTCGAAGGCTGCATCTCGCGACCGCACTCTCAGGAAGACAGGTGGAACAACTCGGGTTTCCGGCAAAGACAAACAGAATGGAACGTGGACGACGAAATAACCATGCACACCTCTATCTTCACTTTGACGTGCCGACTTATTTCTCTCGGACGAAAACGTGAGCAATGGCAAAACCTCCAACGATGCTGCAACTGCTGCTGCATTCGTGTAACGAACATGACACCACACGAAGTGGATGATGCTTTAGTCACTGCTGAAGAACCTCATCAGAAGTACTTATGCAAAACCCAAACAAAAACACACAGAAGGAATGGGCATATTGTGCGACGGAACAGTCATCAAAGCGTTGATGAGGAAAAATCAGGGGCAGGATCATCAATTATCATAACTTCTCCTCGATGATTCTCAGACATAATGCTGATATGATCAGAGATAGGTGCGTATGCTATCGGTGTCGCAGTCGCTTGCTGTTTGCTACATATTCTACTTTACTCGCGATGTATCTTTCTACTTATCTGAGAATATTCAAAAAGTTTAGAGATACGAAAATGGGAATCGTTCTTCTCCATTTATGGCGGGCGCTAACGCCAAGTCGTTCTAGAAAAATGCCATGATTTTGATTTCGAAAATTGCAGTCATATGCTGCAGAAAGGTCGAAAATGACGCGTCGCCCGGAGGGGAGCCGGACTGCAGTCCCTTATACCGCCGGTTGACATGGAGATGGTGCTGCTCATGTTCAGGCATCATGGACCGTCTTGAAAGCCTCCGGCTTCAGTCGCTGGAGGGTGCGGAAAAACTCATGCTTGATTGCCTTTTCGGGAGTTATCCTCAATTCCTTGTCGAGGGTGATCATTTGCCAAATCAGGTCGCAGTACTCAATCTCCAACTTTGCGCGAAGCTGATCTTGCACACTCTTAAGGTCCATGCCGGTGGGTCTCCGGGCAGCAGGTTGCGGAGGGAGAGCTGGCGGCTGCCTTCTCTTCGGTGCAGCCACTCCACCCGGCGTGACATCAGCACCCGCCGGAGTGCGATCGGACTCGTCTGGCTGAGCCGCTGATCCTTTTGCAGCATTGCCGTCGCCCGAGTTGGCGCTTGCGCTACTCGAACTCGCCGCGGCCTTTGCCGGGACGGCAACATTGGCCGCATCGACGCCACCGTTTGCATCTGGCATCTCCGCATCAGCCGCTTCCTTCTCTGCCTGCTCCGGGTCCGGCACGCCATCCGGGCCGGCCGCAACTTTATCGGCAGCTGCGTCAACATTCGAGTCTCCTTCCGCCGGGCTGGCAGCAGCTTCATCTTTGTCGCTGTCCTCGTCTTCACCAGAGCTGCTGCCACTGGAACCACTATCACTATCGCTTGAATCGTCGTTGTCGTCGTCTTCTTTGCCTGAGCGCGCCTCTTCCGGGCTGTTCGGCTCCTTGTTTGCCTGCTCCTCCGGCTGCGCCGCACCGTCATCCTGCATCGGCTCGAACGCCGGACCCTCGTCCTCGTCATCGTCGGGGCTGGGACTGGCTTTCTTGATGTCCTCCTCCGTTTTCCGAATCGTCTCGGACTCGTAGAACTTATTTTCGTCCATCTCTGCCTCGAAGTCTTGCTCCACGTTCGTAGTGAATTCAGAGACACCCATCAGGGTAGCCGGGTCGAAGTTAAACGACTGCCGGAGCCCTGCGTGTTCCAGTTTCGTGGTGACCGCACCCTGCGAGAAAATGAAGTGCCGCATTTCGTCCGACTTCCGTACATCAACCTCGGTTTTTCCACGAACCGGTTCCACAAACATGATTTTTGCCAGCGATAGCGGAACTGCCAGCTGTCGGTATTGCATGCGAGTCAACTGAAACATGCTCATCAGATTGTGCTGCCGCTTGAAAACTTTCTTTTGGTCCCAAATCGCCGGTCCCGCGTCGCGCGGGTTTTTCAGGTAGTCGTAGCACTTCGCGAGATGTAACTCGTTTTTGGTGAAGTCCGTTGTCATACTGAAGAAATCCTGGATTAGGGGGCCCTCGTTTGCCTGCGTTATGTTCATTTCATGGAATGACAATGACCCTCACGATCTTCACGTGTCCCATTTTGGTTACAACATCCTGCATGATATAAATCTAGAAGTCGCTTTCGCACAAGCCGAAATCGCCACGAGTCGTTCCTCTTGATAATATTGCCACTAGAGCCCCTTAATATGACTCTGCAAATTCTCTGTCCACGGTAGAAATAGAGTTAGAGCTCATCGTAAGCAAGCTACATGAGTCATGTAGCGTGCTTAAGCTTATCCTTACGTCGCACCAGATAAGGAAGTACCTTCAAAGCCTTGGGTCGCATTGGATTGTCGGCAGCGCCCTCCTTCGGCACTGGCATATCATTCTCGCCGAAAATTCGCTGACCGTGCTCGTCATGCTGGAAATAAGCTTTGTGGTGCGCTTCCACGGCCCGATCGACGAGGTATCTGGGACATGGCCCGGTTATCTCAAATATGCGTTGCATGTGCCAGCGTTTCCTGTTTGTTTTTTGTTTTAACAAAATAATCATTGTGATTGTGACACCGTGTCCATCTTTGATGATGCTCTACAACTCCAGCGAGACCTGCAGATCTTCTCCAAACGATCCGCGCCGCAAGATCGCTGTCGTTGCCGTTTTGGAGGTCATCTTCTACTTGGTCATAATGCTCATACACTCGAAGCCCGATGGAAAACACGCACTTTATCCGAGTAAATCCAGAACATAGGGATAGAATAGAAGTGTCAACACAATGCGTAAAAATCACACTATTACGTGCAACATCCGTGCGGCGGCTGGCCGTGGTCCTTTGTATGGCTGGGGAACAGCATGTCGCCGCCCGTGCATAGACTGTGCATGGTTACCGCCATCGACCACATGTCCATCGCCGGAGTTAGCGGCCAATCGCCGAAGTACACTTCGGGCGCTCTATACCACGGAGGCTGAATAGAATCCTTTTGCGACGGCACGTTGATAGGAGCCTTTTGAATCTCTCCCAAATCTGCTAATTTTGCGGTGCAGTTCGCGAAGTAAAACTTGTCAAATGAAAAAATGTCTGAGTCTGCTTCTGCATATTAAAAGCATGCCACTTGTCATGCTGAGTCGTGAAACATGTACATGACATGATCAAGGCAGCTGTTTATACTGCACGGACCCGTTAAAACAATTTTCTCGGGTATTGTTGCGAAGTCTATCCCACCTTATTTTCTGTGACAAACTCATGTCCAGCCAAAGTAGAACAAAACTGCTTACTCTTATCCTTCCATGCATCACAGATCCTCATCTCGTGCTCGTCGTCCTTCAAAGCCTCAATGACAAAAAATCCAGACTCAGACATATTTGCAATTGATACGACTCCAGGTCGCCCAATTTCAGGCCATGAGAAGCGGTAAAATGCGTGTTGTTGCGGATGTCGGTTTCTCTGGCCTTCAATGTATTTAGCACGCCAGGCGGAAGTTTTTGTAACGCTGCTTTCTTTTCTGGCGTCAGATTGCCATGCACCGCGTCGTCGTGCCAGGTCGGGGGAAAAAGGTGAAGGTTGTCCGGGTTGCGTCTCTTGAATCCATTGGTGTCCAAATGCAAGCAGATGTTTTCTGGCTTCAAGTCCGTATGGATGTACCCGATGTGCTTCAGAAATCGCATTGCTTGGAGCACATGAAAAGCCAAGCGTCCCGCAAGGTGCACAGGAAGTCCCAGCTTCTTGTATCAAAAGGAAAAATCCCCCCTCCCCATACCAGACCGGGATACTTCTCAAAATTTGCGATGCTGATTTGAGGTCACAAATCGTCACTGTATTGCAGGAAGACAAACAAAAAAACCCCGCCGCGTTCTGCAGGCAATTTGTAATGCTGTCTGGCCTACAGAGAATGTCCCTACCTTGCTAGGCGCCTACGCCGAAACAGCCCTAATCCGGCTTTGTATCTGTCTGCAGTCCTCCACTGCAAGGCAAAGCTGGTTTGTGTACACAAATCCCGCATCACAGATTTCCATTTCGATATGGGGAGGGGGGATTTTTCCTTTTGATATCTTGTACTGGCTGTGGTGGCCGCTGTGTTTCACTGTGTTCAGGCTCTGCTGGTACCATTCGGTGACACCCGAGCCGATGTCGACCTGTGGTGATGTCGCGTAACAGGGTTTTAAGCAATCAGAAATGTCACATTGATAGTTCCCTTGTAAATACCTCCCAGTTCTTCGCTTGTGATGTCCTACCTTTTCTACGACTACGGCAATTATAGAACCTGATAGTACTAGCACAAGACTCAGCTAAACCCAAAAAAAACACGACCAGTAGCGCCGCAGTTCGACTACTTAATTTTGTCTCCTGTAGTTGTATCAAATGCGTTTATACCGCAAATTCCGTCTGCGTGGGATTTTTGTTGAAGACTTTCAGGGCGTCCTCGGCTATAAGCTGCGAGTATTTTGTCTGCAGCGCGAGCAGGTTTCCCTGTGCCAGTTCGAAAACCTGGAAATAATGCTCGTCAAACGTGAAGGATTCTAGCCCGCCGTACATCAAAAGCAAGCAGGTAGTATCTGGCGCCATACTCCGCATAGATAAGATTTTCTGTTGCATGTCGTGGTATCGCTGCCCATCCAATTCCCTGAAATGAGTAGAGGTAGAGGTTGAGTTGTTATGGTTATACGGTTGAGTCATGGTGCACAAGATACGGACAGAAAAACTCAAGAGGAAACGTGAAAGAGAAGATGAAGATCTGCGCCAGTACTTTATGGGGACATCATTGTTCCCGGCCTGAGCGGTCTTAGTTGTTTTCGTCATGGCTAAGTATGTATCATCTTTCGACGTCGGTCCACCTCATGAAATTATCAATTTAGAGATTAAGTACACACATGACAGGAACAAGAATGGGGTTGCTGTTCAAGTTTCAAGTTTTATGTACCCTTTCAATTTCTTTTGCAGCCTATCGAGAGCCCTCCGCATCCACATGACAAACCGCACCATGTGCTCTCTCTTCTCCGCATCCAGGGTTTCGAGGTAGTGCTTCTCCTTCTTGATCTTCTGCGAGAGCTTCCAGGTTCCCTTATCCCACATTTTTCGTGACACCTTCAGGGCCACTTGGGACCATCTCTCCTTCTCTGTCAGAAGCTCCTCTTGATCATTGTACTCGCACCTCCAGGCTTTGTACACAGTGCCAAACTGGCCCTTCCCCAAAATTGGAACCCTGTATATGCTGGATCCCTCCTTGCAAGTGAAGGGGTCGCTGATGAACTTGTAGGCGATCTTCGCCTTCTTGGTAATTTCTTCAGTGGGCGGTATGACGCGGTATTGTTCTTCTTCGTCCCCGGGGCCGCGCTTCTGTTCCTGTAGGTCGTTAGCCGGGGTCGCGGATAGATCTGCGTTGACCGCACGTGAGGTATTGTTCTCGGCACTGGCAGCGGACCCGGAAAGAAGATTCGCGGTCGTGGCCGCCTGTCCGGGCGTGGCATGCGACGTTTCCGCGCCCGGCGTCACACTGGCGACATTGCTAGCGCGATTGTTGCCTCTACCGGGTAGAATCCACTCCTTGTACTTGTACTCCACGTTCTGTCTCCAAAAAAACTCCTCTTTTGCGTGGTAGAATGGTGCCTCCTTGTTCTCCTTCGTCGTATGCATCACATGCGCGTTCTGCTTGTCCCTCGTGAGTTTGTCATTCGCCTGATCGATCAGTCTCTTGCGGTTTTCGCGCCTGCAAGAAATGAGGAGTCGTTGAGTTTAGGTTGGTAAGACAATGACAAAGAAAACGTCTCATCGTGCATGTCAATAGCCGCTGCGTCAGTGCCTCGCAATTTTTCGGAATAAAAATCAAAAAAAGTACATTCTTCTGGCGTGGTTCTCTGCTTCTACTTTTCGCCTGCGCTCCTCCTTTTCCCGTGCCTGTGCTGCGACTTTTCTCTCGTGTTCCAGTTTCTTCTTCTCTTTCTTCCCTTTGCTTTCCGACGAAGATAACTGGAAAAGTTGATAGTTTGATTTATTTCCAAGAGGCTCGTCTGGAGCTATCTTCAGCTTCTTCTCTATCGAACTATCACCAAGCATCTTAGGCTAGTATTTTTGCTGCAGAAATCTCATCCATGAGTGGTGCGCTAGCGCTACTTAGTTCTCGGTCTAATAAATAAGTACACCACATCGCATCCTCCAAGGAAACTCATACAACTCATGGATAAGCTCAAAACAGAAAGTTAGTACCGAGACGTCGCTGCTGCTACTGCCGGAGGAGCTGGAGCTTCCAGCCCGTCTGGCGGGCTTCTTCTTCATGGGCTTTTTACTTTTGGCCCCCTCCCGTTTCGGCTTTTTCGCAGCTGGCTCTCTTGCCGATCCATCCGGGTTGGTACGCTTTGTCGCTCGGGGCTCGCCATAACGCACATGCTTCAGGTCCTTGGGTATCTTTCCACGGGGCCGCTTACTTATAAACTTCTGGTAGATCAGTTGGCGCACGTTGTTCACGTCCGTGCCGCGTTTCCATTGCCACTTTTTACCTGTAGTGAGAGTCGTGCTTTATTGGGTTGAAAAGTATTTTTGTTCTATTTGAAATCATCTCCATGTCGCCTCGTCTCTGGGCAACTATGAGACGAAAATCGGGTGGGGCGAGGGGTATTTGGCCTAGGAAAACGAAGACGGCGGGCGGAAGAGCCTAGCCGGGGCCTGCCTGCGCGACGAAAAGAAAATAAGGCGAGGAAATAGCGAGGAGAGCGCGCCGCGGGCGCCGGAGCCAGAAAGCTGAAAACGGACGAAACGGAGCCACTTACTTAAGTCCGTGTTCCTTTTGGGAATGACCCCAACTTTTTCGTCGTCCCGGAGCCAGCCGTGGAATGTGCGAATTCTATCGGCGTAAACGGACTGCTGTCCGCCTTTTGTCGAAAGAAGTCCCGGCCCATGCTCTTCGTCCTTCTGGATGGAGTACTCCCGGCAGAGATCGTCGAGCGTTATAATCTCCCTCTGCTCGTTTTCTTCCCGCGTGAGTGCCGCCCCCTTGTCGATCGCTTCCTGCACTTGCGCGGGCGTTGGCTTCGTGGCATCGCTGCCAATTCCTGAAGCGCTGCCAGCCGTGTCCTCACGGTCACGACCGGAGCCACTCGGCGCATTGCTGCTCATCTCCATGGCTGTGGGTGCTGTCTGACTCTGAGACCGAGCAGTTTTTCCCTTATCCTTATCTCCGCCAACAGCGGTTTTACCCATTTTTTTTTTACTTTACATTTTATTTTTCTTTTCTTTCTAGGCCTGTGCGCGTCGGGAATGTCAAAACGTAGAGCCAATAGCGAAAAAAAAAAGTTGAAAAATCGGCAACGCCTTTGTTGGGCATCATCATGCTGACTTGATCAATTTCGCGGCCTGGCTTTCTTGCGCGCGAGCGGTATTGTACTTTTTCGGGGATCTCGTGCGGTTCTAGCGGAAAAAAATTCTTTCGGTGTTAGCTCACAGATCGCGTGTAGCCGTGCAGTTTTCTGATCGCACACGTCAGGAGATGGATAACAAAAAAAATTTTCGGAACTCCATGAAACTTCTTCGATTTCTGTGTCCAAAAAGCTACAATAAAGGGCGCGACTCTCAGGCAGCTCCCACTTATTTGTCTGGTTGACTGATAAAAAGCGGACACGCAGAGACCTGGCGTGGTATTTCAGAGAGTCCGCAAGCTTCTCGGAGAGCCAAAAACAGCATTCCACAGCCAACCCAGAAAGCGGCCCACCTCGAGGAACGCCACAAGCAAGAGGTCAGATGCGGCAACCGGCGTGGGCCGCGAACAGGTGCCTCGCTGCTACCCATAGTTGCAGCGGTTGAAGACGGCGCCCGTGTTGGTGCAAAGATGGAAACGAAAAACGATGTGCGCAAACTTTCTGCTAAAGCGCACCTACTAGGCCATCACCCCTCACCCACCCGAGACGGAAGTCAAAGACCTGAACAGCAACAGCTCAGCCGTATTCTATTAAAAAAAGTAAGTAAGTACCTCCCTGCTTGCCGTCCGCCCTCGACGGTATGACACCCGCAGCCTCGTCGTCACGACAAAGGGTCCGAAGCTTGTCGGAGAATTGTTTGCAATCGGCTTCATTTTTCGGAACCGGCTGCAGATGCGCAGCGAATTCGAGAATAATCATTTCCAGCGTCAGTATCGATGCCGCCTCGTTCTTGGCCTTTGTTGCGGGATTGCACTTCCCCACTGCCTCCCGCACTTGTGCCTCGGTCGGCATGGTTCCCTGCCCCGGCTTCAACGCCCTTGGGGCCGCGGATCCAGCTGCAGGCGCCGCGGCAACTGGTCGCGGCGGCGGCGCTGGTGCGGCGGCGGGTAGTGCAGCGGCGGCTGGTGCGGGCGCTACTGGAGGCCGGGGTGGAAGTTGTGGGAGAGGGGCTGCTCCTGCCCTCGGTGCTTGTCCATTTCCGGCGGGTGGGGCGAGGCCATTCCCAACGCCACCACCCACGGCCGGCGGCACGCCGCTACTTGCCATGGTCTTGGTATTTTCTAAACTTTCTAAACGATCAACAGCAGCAGCAGAATTACAGCTTTTTTTTTCTTACTCAAAAATAATTTTACGAAACTCGCCGATCTTCAAGCAGAACCCGAAAAGCCAAACAGGAAAGAAGTGAGGTCATACTTGTGCTACTGGTGGTCTAATTGTGAGTGTAAACGTACATACCAGGTCTCAATTCGTACAGACGTCGCAACGTCGTGGTCCCACCGATGTAAAGTAAGCGACCGAGCAGGCAATTACAACTAAATGGATCGTGTGGCGACAGAAAAAGCTAAGACAGGGACAGTCGTGGTGTAATTATGTCAAGGAATCAGCCGGCGCACGCCAGAAAAAACTGCCTGTTGCATGTACGATGTTTTTGAAGATATCCAGGAACATGTTGCTGCGCAAAACACCACCACCCGAGCCACGAAAAAGACGTAATCGGTCCTTCCATTTATTCGGAATCGTTTTTTGCGCTCCCTCCACGACAAAATTCTGATCCATGTGCGAATCGATTTGAGGATCCGTGTAGTTGCACCAGTGCAGATCCAAAGCCAAACCGCTCAGTATTCCAACCAAAAATTTCAACCACTAGTACCAGCGCGGCCACACACTTTTTGCACAACCAAGCTAGCACCGACTGAGCGATCATTTTGTGAAGTGAACTCATTTTTTCCAGAACATCATCCACGTCCCTCTGGACCAGGGTACAGAAAAGATCCTTGGGCTATTGTCTATTCAAAAAATTTTCAATCACGCAGACCGCGCCCGCACCTCAGTGCGCATCAGGCTCAGGGCGAAAAGACCCACTCAATTTTGTTCGTTCGTTCCTGCAGCGAATCAATTTCAGGCGTACTCTTGGCGTCTCGCGTCCATCAATAGAACGGAGGCAGCTCGAGGGGCTTTATAGCTCGCAAAACGCTCTTTATCTTTTTCTCTCGACGTTGCTTGATGTTTTGGGGGTTACTTAGGTTTTTCTTTCGGCCTACTTCTGAGAAAATTCAACATCCATCGCCCTTTTTCACATCAAACCAGGCCGCGCGATGCGCAGCCGCCCAGTGCTGAATGTCCTTGCATGAAGAAAAGGAAAGCTGCATGAGGAAATCCGAGACAAGGTTGGCACGATTTCCGTGCATTGCGGTCACTTCGCGCACCTCGTCTGCATCCACATCCTGGAAAAGGGCACTCACCTTGCGCAGAATTTCAAGCAACCCCGGGGCGTCGCCAATGGCCTGCGCCAGCTCCGCTTCCGTGATCAGTATTTCTAGCCTCCTGCGCAGTTGCTTCAGCTCTGGCATGGACCTTTTCACTTTTCGGGTTTTTCGTTGCTTTTTCTTTTCAGGGTGGAGCTGCGACGTCGCAGCTGGCCCGGCTGCTGGTGCCTGTCCCTGGCTCGCTTGTGACGCGTGCCCCTCTGGCGACGCGCTCGGAGTAGAGTCTTGGAGTGTAATGACCCACATACCTTCCACAGCTTCCTCCTGGCAGGCCAGTACTTCTATTTCCAACTCATTTTCTCCCATTGCGTCAGTCTCCACCGATGCCTCGCTATCGCTTGCTCCTTTGGTTGGTTCGGGTTCCCCCTCAACGTCTTCCCCCATGCGAACCATGACGCGGCAACTTTTGCAGGAACCCCGGCGGCAATCGAACCGCACGCCCGGCACGTGGTTCTGTTCACAAATCGCACCGATTGTGCAGCCCGAGTAAGGTATCTGGTAGGTGTTTGCGTCTATCCGTATGCTGCCCAGTCGTCGTCTTTGCACGGTGACTTTTCTTGCTGACGGCCCACGAACAAGAACGCAACCAACGGTAGCCAGGCGCCGCCCCTCTACTGCCCAAGTGTAACGACTCACAAGCATGACGCAACTGCTGCAGCTGGTAAATAATCTATCTTCGCATCCAATTGACAATTTGAGTCAAACATAGGCGACAGGGGCTCGAGTTACTCACTGCAAAAATGACTCGACGGACAACGATGAAAGAAACGGGCACATAGAAGACATCGAGGCCCTTTCTTTCCTGCATTTCTTTGCCCCCACGCTGCAACCAATTCTCTCAAAAATACCTCACAGCTCAAAAATTCCAGGCATCGCGTAGAGCAGTCAGAAACGAAATCAAACCATCAAGAGGGTTTGCCGCTTCGCCTGAATATGAATTGCTCTCTGCCGTGTGGAGTGCCGGCCGAAGGAAAGTCGTCAAGTACGGAGAACAGAAAATAGCCACGAATGCGGCGCCAGGCCTCGTCCCAGCGGCAATGCCCTCGTTGGAACAAAGCACTGAAGCAGCCTCGCGCCTCTTTCCCGACGCTACAACAGGGTCGTGGCTGACATGCTTAATGGATCATCATGGTCACCACTGTATTCGCTGCTACGACCTACATGACAAAGAGGTTGTCGTCCACGACGCGGAATGAGTTAAGAATTTGTGCAAATGTTCTGAGATAGGAAACAGCGTGCGCTTGCTTCTCCTGCTTGAGGAAAGAAACCACCGCATCGCCCCAGAAAGCGACCGTGTCTTTGTCCGCTTCGGTTCCCGTTTGCTGTTCCGCCGCACTGCTGTCGTCCGCCCGCCTCTGATGATCCTCCCCGAGAGGTCCACAATTCAGAGTTATCAGCACATCCGTTTTGTACTTTTCGTACCGGACGCAACCGACCAAAACGAAAACCTTGTCTTCCACCTGGCCGGTGCGATTGCTGCACTGCTGCCATCCGGCTGCGACGCTGCAAAAGGTGCGCTCGTCCTGCTTGCCAGCAAAATTGACCGGCGGGAGGCTTTGGCATTGCAGGACCTCGGAGGCTGCGGCCTGGTTTGCCTTTGCAAGGTCGGCGAAGTGGAACCGCACCGCGTCGCGCGGGTCCGACTTGCTGAACGCGTCATCCGCAAGCAGCTCGATGATCAGTGAATCCGCACCGAAATTCCGACTGCAGAAAACCTCCTGCTCGTCTGGAACCTGGCGCACTGCGCTGACGTCATCAAAGTCTCCGAAAACCTCGCAGGTGCATGCGCCTCCATACAGCTGCCGCAAGGTCGGAGGCTGCGGAAAAGTAGAGCTCGACGCTGCCTGCTCGTCGACTTGCATTTTATTCTCTGTCGCTTAGTTTTCGGGTTTTGGTAAGTCGAGATGGGAGAAAAAAAAGGTCGTTTGTTTCGGTTAACGTACGAAGTCGATTTGTGAAGTAAACAAAACCGAAACGATAAAGAACGATCTAAAAGATTATTCGTATATAAATTCGGTAAAACCCCAATTTTTTTGTCGCTGTGATGGGACAAGAACGACGATGTCAAGGCGAGATCACGAGAAGCAGGTAAAAAGACGTAGATTGCATCTGTAGCAAAACAGTACCTCACTATCAGAGCGGTACCGGTACGTTCGCTACTGGATACGACTGTCAGATCCTGGGTTTTGCGCTTCCTTGTCACACCCTCCGGCTGGATCTTCGAAACGATTGATCCGAATCCAACAATGATCACGATTCTTGTTGATCATTATCATGCCAGTTGAAGCCCTGCTTTTCACACAAGTGAACCTTGGTCTTCACGGCACCTTGCGGCATTTCTCTTTATTCGGATTTTCTTTTCTGCTCTTCTTTTCCTTCGTGATTGAACAAGCAAACCGTAACCGGCACTGTCATTCTACAATTTCAGGCTTTGAATATTTTATTGTATCGTATCATGTACGGGGACTTTAATCCGGAAACAGGATGAAGAAACACGACCGGAAAGGTTGCTCCGATAAATGCAGGCCAATGCCCTCATTCAAAGTCGAAAATGAAAAATATCTTGAATATATGAGACCGATAGGTTGAAATACCTCGAGGGAGAAGGAAATAACACCGTCTGAAGATAAATCATATGACATATGAGTATAGCTCTTGAATGCATGGTACAGGATAAAACAAAAAAAAGTTATAAGTAGGCCTACTTCGCCGACCCATTTAGTGTACGTGAATACATCTCGACAAAAAAAAAATTGATGGAAATTTACCGCCCGATCATTCCGTTTTTTTTCTTCATCTGGCGCGTGGCGCCCCTCAATGCAGTAGAGCGAGTGAGGTTTTAAAGTTTCAACTCGTATGAAATATTCCTTTTTCTATCAAAGTTCTTCACTGGTGAAGTTTCGGGTGCCCAGCCTGCGTCCCTCCTTCGCTTCCGGCTTGATATCTGGTTTCCGAACTGGTTCCGCTTGCGGCTTGATGTCCGGCTTATGCACGTCCTTGTATACCGCTGTAGGGGGGGGCGTGTCGTGGGCTCACGTGGCGCGGGCTGTGGGGGCGGGAAGGCGTAGCCTTAGCTTGTTCAAGCGGAACAACCGCAGGAGGATTTTGTGCGGCCTTCGCAGGAGGTCTTTCCGCTGGCTTCGAAGGAGGTTTCTCCACCTGTTTCATCGCGGGAGAATGCGACGAAATGTCGCTTCCTTGTGCGGTTGTCGCCTTCAACATCGGAGAATTATCCCTCGGAGAAATCGGCCCCTTCAACTCTGCCGGCTTTTCCATCGGAGCCCGTGCAACATTGTCCATCGCAATCGGCGGCACTGCAGCCACTGCTGCTTTTTCTAGCGATGCTCTCTTCTCCGTCGCTTTCGGAGCGGCAGGCTTGATTTCGTCGGGCGCAATGGTCGCCCTCGACGCTGCTGGGTCAGCAACTTCGTCGGGCGCAATGGTTGCTCTCGAGGCATTCGGATTATTCCCCTCTTCTACTACTTCCTTGACAACGTCACTCTCAAAGTCCTTCATGGGCTTACTTCCATGCGTCATCAGCCCTTTTGTTTTTCCGACGTGTGCTGCTGCCTCCTGCCTCCGCGGTGTGTGCGGTTGCGCCACGTCCTTCGATTTTTCCGCCGGATCTGGTACTACAGCATTTTTCAGGCTCGCAAGCTTCGCAGGGTGCGCTAACTCGACAGAATGCCTGCCCGGTTTTTCGATCGGCCTCGTTCGATCTTCCCCGGTTGGTGGCTCTGCTAGAGAGCCCGCGGGGCGGTCCGCTACGTCAAGACCGCCCCCTGCTACGTTCACATCTTCAATTGCGAGTACTTTGTTCTTACTCCCCTCGGGGACATGGTCAACATCCTCCGGCCCGCCCGGCAGCCCGCCCGAGTTCCGGATTGACAGCATGAGCAATTCGTCGTGTTTGTCGTGCAGGTCGTTGTGCTTCTCGTGCAACTCTTTGTGGCTTTCGCAGAGTTCCTTATGGCTTTTTTGTAAGTCCAAATGCACCTCGTGCAACTCGGAGTGCCGCTTGTGCAGCTCTTTGTGCGACTCCGCGAGCTCCACGTGCACGTTCTTCAAGTGCTGCATGTCGCCCTTCAGCTCCTTCCGGTGCTGCAGTTGGTGGTAATAGGCAAAACCCGCTCCGACCCCAACGAGTGACAGCAGCACGATCACCACGGTTATCAGCGTCGCATCCTCCTCCGTCATGCTGCTGAAAAAATTCGTCGGCGCGTCCGTGGTCGTCGTGTCCGTCACAGCTACCTCCTTCGTCACCGTTTTTGTCACCGGCGCGGAGGCGGAGATGGTGGCGGGATTGGGTAGGAGGTTCGGTGTGATCGGTTGCACCATGTTATTGATGTTCGCCGAGGACAGCTGCTGACTCGCCGGCAACGCGGTGACCGGGTCTGGAGTGCCCGCCGCCGCGGCCTGCGCGACTTTCTGGGCGATTGAGGACTTTACGGCTGCGGTGAACGCCGATAAAGCCGCGGGATCAGCGTTAGTCGCTGCCGCCGTCACCGCACTTGTGACCGAATTTGCCGCGGTGGCCGAGGAGGACTGGAGGATCAGGTTGCTGTTCGACGTCATCACTTTTGACACGGCTTGAGTCCTCCTCCGAGTTGTAGAGTCGTGTGCAAGCTGGCTAGTACTGGTCGCCCATTCCGCTACTTTTAATGCGTGCTCGCTAGAAGTGCCGTATCCAAGACTTCTTCCCTTGCGCGCGGCATCCTCTGCCTGTGCGCGGTGCAAATGCGTCAGGATTTTGGCGTCCGTCGCCGTGAGCAAGGGGAAACGACGGTGGTGCTTGCGCGATTCGGCGCTGGCTTTTTCGTACGCGGATAGCCGCCGCTCCCACAGCTGCAGCAGACGTGGCGTGTCTTCAGTCGGTTCAACGTTTTTCAAGCGCGCAATGTTGCCTCGGATCTCATCGATGCCGAAAACGTTTTCTGCTCCCAGCCCCGCTGCTTCGACCTTCAGCATGCGCGCCGGTGCTGGGCTTTGAAGATGATGTCCCCCTTGAACGACAGGATAAGACAAGACCGCCACATGCTGTGGTTCTTCTTCATCTTCAGCAATCAAAACCCTCGCGTCTTGAAAGGCTATGTCACTAACTTCGCAGGCGGTCACATCCGAACTGGCGCTTGCGTACTTTTCCAAGCAGGCATCCTCCAGCCCCGCCTGCACGGACGGTGAAGAAGCCATCGCGACCTCCTGTTCCGGTGTCACAACCAGGGGAACTGCCGTTGGCACGCTGACCGTCACTTCCACCACCTCCACCTCGACCTCTACCAGCGCAACAGTCGTTGTGGTTGTCGTCGTGGTGGATGTCGTCGAGCTGGTTGTTGTTGTGGTCGTCGTAGAAGTGACAGTCGTGGTGGACGACGTGCTGGTGCTGGTGCTCGTCGTTGTTGTCGTGGCGGTCGGCAGGTCGACCACCGGCGCGTCAGTGCCGCCTGGCTGCGCCAGTACCGGTATGGGGTACAGCGTCGCGTTTAAGAGGCCCGTTGTCATGGAGGGGTCCTGAAAGCCAACTTCGGTGACGCCAAGATTGACGCTTGCGGGGTCCACCGCCAACCGCCGCCGGGCATTTGTGTCAGTCCCGCCGAACGCGGTCAGTAGCGCACTGGCGACCTCGTCCGGCGTGGCCCCGAAGAATTGCTGCAACTTCGACGGCTCCATCGTGACCAAACCGACCGTAATCGACAGTGTGATCGGTGGTCCGTCTTTGGCTGCCGTCCCGCCGGTCTCGGCCGCAACCAGTGCCTCGGCCTCCTCTTCGGAAAGTTCTTCGAGTTGGCGCCGTCTCTCGCTCTCGAATCCAAACGACACTTCCGCCGCCGCATCCAACGCATCGAAGGACCGGCTCGCAAAGGTCCAGTACTTGCCGCGACGGGAAATGTGGTGGGTGGAAGATAGTTCCGCGGTCTGCGGTAGTTCTTGTACAACCGAAGTTGCGCGATAATTCGGAACCACTGCTGGCTGTTCAACAACATCATGCGGTCCTGATACCACATCATCTACTTCGCCTTCGTGCAGAAGTATCGTGTGCTCCAGCAGTGTTCGAACAAAGCGATGCAGGCTGTTGCGCGCCCGCGCGAAATTGTACTGCCGGCCGAGCTGCATGAACTGCTCGATTTCCTCCCAGTTGCCTAGCAGAGGGCGGGCGCGGTTCCCATTCGCGTCTTTCGTCTGCCGACGAAACTCGAACTCGACGAATTCTTCGACATCGAAATCGTCGTGCTGTGGCTGTTGATTCCCTCCCACGGCACCACTGGACGGCGTTGCAAGAGCAAGCCGTCTGTTCACGTCGTCACTTACTCCGCCGAAGATCACATGCTGCACCGCGTCATCGCTTAGCAGTTCGCGCAAGATCTGGTCGCTCTCGCGATGAACCTCTTCTAGCAAGTGCCGGCTTTTTGATGAAGACGCCGCCTGTTCGTCCGCTGCCTCTCTTGCGTCCACCCAATCTTCGTGGAGCAAAACCCGCTTGGCCCCAGAGAGGGGCCGCGCGGGGGCGTTTTTATCCGGAGCCTTGCCAATGAGTGCGAGCCCCGCCTTCCCTTCTTCACTTCCCGGGTCTACTGCTGCTTCCACCAGATCGAGGTGTTCCAGCGAATCGTAGCGCCCGACGAGCCGCCGCACCTGCCGGTCGACCTCGTCCACGTCGCTCGTGTGGCGTACGCGGTTTCGCAGATAGTCGTCGCGGAGCTCGCTCTCGTGGTCGTGCGCTGCCATGAGCCTTCTCGGGACGTAATCCTGGTTTTCTTCCGACCACTCAAGTTTGCCGACAAAGAGCTCGCTTTCCGGGTGATGGAACTTGGCGAGTTGGGACAACATCCAATCTGGGTGTTCCTGTTCGGACTGCCGGGTTCTCTTTCGAGCGGCGCCCGAATCATGGCTGCAGCTGCAGCAGTGAAACTATACGCATCCCATGGTAAAAGAAAAAGTCCTCAGAGAGGTCAAAAAACAAAAAAATGTACAAAGGCATATGCTTTATTGCTTGGTTGTCGACCCTGAAGGGGAAGCTCTTGCCGCACGCAAGAGAACAAGAATGGGGTCCTGTGGTAAACGTAAGTAGACAAATCCGTCAGGATCGGATGCGGATCCTAAACCTAAAGATGGAAAACTCGAGCCAGCGCTCCACATACCGAATCTCCCCCCGCCCAGGGCGGGTATAACTGCAGACGGTCATAGACTTGGACGATTTACATACGTACCGAAATCATGAAGCGTCTAAGTACTTGGCAGCCACCAACATAAATGTTTACCGAACATCCACTTGGGGGCATCTACCGAAGTACCGAGAAACCGTCTAGACTGCTCGACAGCAGTGTCATCGACCGAACTCATGACTGAAAGCGAAACCACCGAAAGAGGATCGCTACTACTAGATTGCAACTGCGACGACTTTAACCAGAACTCTATCTATCATCTGCCACACGCCTTTGCTCGGCGAGAACACTACTTTCCTACCGGAACCGGTCGTGAAGCGCCACGCAAGACCACGGTCGAGAACGAGACATTCCTTTTTTTGATTGATTGGTACATTTCTATACACAGGTTACTTTACAATTGGCGCGTTTTCTTGCCCATCAAATTCGAAGTCCACCAACTCCGCAAAATCAACAGCAGAGTTCCCTCGTTCGAACGAGCAACGCAGTTTACATTTTGCGCGCTACGACGCAAACCGGCGCCTCTGCTCGAGTTGCCCAAGCAATCGGGGATAGCAGTTTTTTCCGTATAGATGGTCACCCCAGGTTGATTTGGTGCGGTCCCAGAAGTAGCCCACATCCTGGATATTGATTTCCTCCTCGTCTGCGATTTCCAAGAACAGTTTCGAGATGCGCTGGTAGTCAATGTTCAACTCGGGGGTCGACGAAGAACTTTCCCGGGACATCGTCGTCGAAAGGCTGTCCCTCACACCCGGCTGAACACCTTTGATCGTGGAAGATTTCGTTTTATTCCCGTAAGAACCTCCACCAGTTCCCGAAGATTCGCAGTACTCTGGGCGCAGTTCCCGCAAGTAGTCGAAGAAATCGAGGAACTTGTGGGGGCAGTTTGCACAGAGTGCCTGTGCGGAAATGTTGCGCTTTTCGACGCCCACCTGTTCCTCGAGTTCCATGGAATCGGGGCGGGACCACGGCAGCTTGCCCTTGTTCATCAGGGCGACGAGCGTGTATCCTAGTCCGTAAAGATCATCCACTTCGTCCAGGTAGCGCACGCTGTCCCGATCGTGCGCACCGGGTGAGGCGAAGTCAACCGTACCCACGAACGCATTGTTGTCTAGTGCATGGTAGTGCCCTGCTGCACCCACGCCGTGGTAGTCCTCCCGCGAGAACTGCTTGCGGACCACCGGGGGCCCTGCGGCAATGGTCGCTTTTTTCTTTTTCTCTCTGTCCTTGCTCGTTTTTCGCGAAAGTTTAAGACTACTACCTGTCGCACCGGGGACGTCGAGAATGCTCCCAGGGATCACTTCGTTCTGTAGTATGTCCTTGTTGGCGAGTTGCATTGCTTGCTCGTCAGTTACCATTGCGCTGCCGGTCAGAAAGGAGGAGCCCATGCTGTCCAAGTACCAGCGGCCGGCGGAGAGCGCGAACTCCTGGATCACCTCACGCGTGCCCACCTGCCGGAACCAGTCCCCGCGGATGGACCCCGGTACCGCTCCGTCCGCGGTGAGGGCAGCCAAAAACTGGTCCCGCCGGGACGATACGTGGTTGATGCTCGGTTTGCGCTGCATCACCGCCCTATCCACCCGCTTCTGCGGCGGGAATTGCAGGTCGAAGTCCTCCCGGAGCAGGCTGAAGGTCGACGTGCGGTCCTTGCCTCCGCCCGGCCACATCTCTGCGGTTTCGCTCGCCTCGGTGGGAAAAGACGAGACCGCGAGTTGCGGTCGCGGTGGGGCAGGATTGTTGAAGTTCAGATTCACGACGCCCACGGCGAGACCCTCCTTGACTCCCTGCCGTACAAAATCTTCCAACAAATCCCCGCGCTTTAGCAACTCCACAACCATCTCGTGCGTCATTCCACACAGCATGTCAATCGCGCATTGCTCGAGCTGCGGAGGTTGGTTATTGGCTGGTTGCAGAAGCAGATTCTGACGCGTCCCCGGAAGTTGCTGTTGTACCGCATAATCCGAATTCTTGTTCTTCGATCTTGCGGCCGGAACGGGAGATGGAGTGCTGCCGGAGCTCCCGCCTATGTTTGCTATTCTCCTTCCGCCAGAGAGCTGTGCGATTACATTATCGCCACCGTCGAGATCCAGAAACTCTTGCCCCGACACCACTTTCTTCAGCGGGCTTCCGTACGCTGGATTTTGATCCTGTTTTCCGCGCTGCCGAGCAAGCACCGGGCCTGCGCCACCAAGGGGCGGGGAGGGAAGATCGTTGCTTCTGCCGCGTTGCCGGGCCAGCACCGGGCTGCCGCCGCCTTGAAGTGGCGAGTTGCTCCCGCCCCGGGCAGGCGGCGCAAACTCTCGCGAGGCCGGGCGGCCAACATAATTACCACGGTTAGAATTAGAAAGAGGCCCGGCGATCATCGGAGTATTTGATCCTCGGGAGGGAGAAAACTGCTGCGACCGAGACTTGTAAGCATTGGACTGCTTCGTGACTAGGACTGCGCCGGCAGTCTTGGTTCGCGCCGTCCCGTCTAGGTCGCCCGGCAAGCCGGGAAGCGCAGAACCGCCCGCACTATTACTTCCCGTGGTTCGTCGCTCGATCGGCTTGGCGAGCCCGTAATCGAGCAAAATGATGCACTTTCCGTACCGAAAGCCCCAGCCCTTGGCTCCGACGCGAAAGCCCGATGCCGTGCGCTGTGAAGTAAAACCGAACCGTCGGGACGACGCCGTCGTTGTAGCCGTTTCCTCTTCTTTTTTCGCTCCCAGTCCGAGCTCCCTCCCGCTCCCACTGAAGAATGACAAAGTGTGGCTGTCACCTTCGCTGCTGCCCTGTTGCGCATCCGTACTCGTGTTATGCGACAAAAGTCCCGTCACGGTGTAGTCGTCCGCTCCGCCTCCATATTTACCTGCTCCAGCCTCCCCACTGTATCCACCTGGCTCGCTGCTGGCCGGCATCGTCAACGCGAAATTTCTGGGCTTCACGTCGCGGTGCACGTAGCCCGCCTTGTGAATCCCCTCCAGGATCCGGAGCATCTGCAGCGCAATCAGGACCCAGGTTTTCACATCGAACTCGTTCGAGCCGTGGCGGGCCAGCATCTGGGCCATGCTGGGCCCCACCATCTCCATCACCATGACATTCTGGATCCCCTGCACTCCGTATCCAAACAACCTCGGCACGCCAATCAGCCCCTGCAGTTTCTGCAACACCTTGGCCTCCTCCAGTAACACCGCGTGGCGGCTGCCTATGCTCTCCATTTTCAGCGCGACTTTTCGGTTCCGGTTTAAAGTGTCAACCGCTGAGTACACGCGACCGAAGCCCCCCCGCGCCAACGGAGCAAGGTCCACGAACCGATCCTCCCAACAGAAGTCTTCACTGGTCAAAATCCCATGCGGCTGCGCGCTCCTGAAATCGCCCGACGGGCTGGCGGGGCCGGAAAGGGGAGAGGAGCCACCTGCTCCCGCGGTGAGGCCTTGATGGTGGAGGTCTGTGGTGGCAGTAAAAGCCGCAATGTCCTCGAAAAGGAGTGGGTAAGTCCAAGATCGCTTCGAAATCTGCACGGGTTTCGGCACGGAAAATGGGGGTCGTGATGTCCCCGGTGGCTCGTCCTCTTCCGTGAGCTGAACCACAGCAACGGGGGCGCCAGGACGTGAAGACAACATGGCTGCGGCGGGCGTGGCTCTCAAACGTTGATCCTGGTTCAGAAGAGTCAAAACTGATATAGTCAGTGGGTACACTTCTAGCAAAACTGTATGTTTACACCGTGATATTTAGGATGCATGTCAGAGCGTAGCGTCAGAATTTAGCACGCCCTGCCAAATAGATCTACTCCAGTACCCGCCAACCGGGCACATGATACGCTTCGAAAGCTAATATAGAAAGTAAGAAGCACCCACTGATACATGGTGAAAAGACTGATACAGCAAATGTAGACACCAATCGGCTTCTATCTTGTATACTAGTGCAGTTGCATGCGGTGATACTTCACCCTACTTCGATGCAATCTGGCCGAATCTACGCACTTTTTCTATATAGGGGGGTCGCTACGTCGAAATCCTGCAAGGCAAATTTAGAAAAAAGCAACATCTGCGCAAGCAACAATCTTCACCGGGTTAAGATCACTACTTACTTACAAGTCGGTGCACGTAGTACGATGTTGCACGACTATGTTGTACGATACTGTTCACGAAGCCGATGTTTCATTTGTCGGGTACAGATACGGACACGAGCGGACGTGCTGCAAACACACTTCTCGAGGGCACACCGATCTCTTGTCTCGTTGACTAGGTCATCACAGCAGAAGGGTCCTGATAAGTTTGGCAAACCGATTCAGCAGGTTTCAAGTGATTTTCGTGTACGAACAGCGTGAGTGTCTGAGCAACCACTAGCTTATGTGTGCTTTCGTTCTGCACGACTGCTGATGTTGCAGCTGATCATGCACAGTAGTGAATTAAATCTGTGGTAAAGATAAACTTGTAGCGTCCTCATCGCGAGAAACGTAGTTTCTATTTCAATGGCGCAAACCCTGGCGGGCGACATGACCTCGACAGTAGATCCCTGAATTCCTTTGCGTTGTACCAAGCGCGGTCCAAAGCATAGATAAACAATCCGGTGTACAGCGTTGCACGGATCGGCCCGAAGTGCATCACGCACTCGTACAGAGTTACCGGCAACTTCATTTTCTTTTGCCACGAGCGGGTAAAAAGCGCTCTGATGGTGCTACATGAACATTCAAATTTTATTCCTAGCACAGCGCAGCTTCGCGTGAAATAACCTAAGTAGTCGCAGAGAAAAGCGTGTTTATGCAATTGCTTTCACGCTCGTTCGACATCTCTCATGATCTGGAGTTTCTCTCGTCTCCTATCCTGGCTGGACTCGACAGAACGGTCAAGAATGAAACGTTAAAAACACAGAACAACGCACTTTGAAGTTATGAATATGATCCAATGAATTTGATTTTTCATGAAAATGAATCCGTATGCGTGGATATGCCTATGACCTAGCTTTTCCTACCCTCGAAATGTCATTCGACAGCCGCATAGTCCTCTGAATCTGAGCCTATCTGGTTTGCCCCATCACGAAACAGGTAGAGGCGACTCGGGTAAAACGACACTCGTCCGCGGATGGATTTCCGCATGTCCTCCAAGTGAAAGCCTAGAAACTGGCCGAAAATGACGTTGAACGGCAGCAGATACGCAAGCGGTTGCCCCTCCGGCAGTGGCTCCGCCAGCGGATGCCGCAAAGCTCGGAAGAAACGGTCACTAGTGAGATTCCAGGCGATCCAAGCTCCGATGAGGACCCCGAGAACTTGGTACCCGCAGAGCACAAATTCCAACTGTCGTTTCGTCAAGGGGGTAAAACAGAGTCCCAAAACCCGTTTTAGCCGCGATCTCCCCCGTAGCCAATCACGGTCACGTCCGCGAGTGCAGAAACGCATGACAACGTAGCAGGTGACGCGAGAGACGAGGAAGAAAGTGAGCACTAGCACCAGCGACAAGCCACTCCCGAGCAGTGCGTAGAGGAGTAACAGGACCGGGAAAAACAGAAAAGTGTACTGCTTCTCATCCTTCTCGGCTAGGGTAAACGCGGAGTCCGCGGCTTGTTGGATTCCCAGACAAATGGCGCCGCACCCGAGGAGGAGGAAGATGCAGAGTTGCTGCAAGACAGGGGCTTTCAACAGCTGTCCACGCCAGCCCAAGAGGCCGCGCATGTCCGCGGCGCAGCATCCGAGGCCAAGGAAAAAGAACGCCATCGCGTAATATACGGCAAACACTTCGGAAAAGGTCACGTCATTGATCACGAAGAGGCAAATGAAGGTGAAGAACGTGGCGAGACCGCCGTGCTGCGCGGCACCATAGACACGGTAGAGCGTGGGAATGTTTTGGCACACGCACCGCGCCGCACGGCGCAGACACTGTGCCGTTTTACGAAACCCTGTGGCGATGCGCGAGCCGTGGCTCCTTGCGCGGCCCTCAAGCGTTCCTGCCTCCTGTCCAGCATCCTCGCCAGTTGAAGGTCCCCTTGCGAGAAGGTTTTGCCTTTGGATGCTGATTGCCGGCGGATCATCCCTAGTAGCACTGTTGGGATGCATTGACAAGGAGAGGCATCCTTATTTTTCTACGAACAGCCCAAGTTTTTTGAGACTGATATTCCCGCACACAACTGCATTTTTTACAGTAATCCGCATATCCAACAACAGCAAAAAAAGAATGACAGCAGAACACACGGGTTTTGGCGAAAGCTCGGCAGCTTCCAAAAATCATTCCACAAAACATGCGTCTTTGCTGAATTTGTGTCTTCGTCGCAGAGAAGCAGCATGCGCTCGTACTATTGGTTCAAAAAAATCGCCGGGATTTTCTATGGAGCATGTGTGTTCGTCTGAAGTTCTTCCGTGAGAAAGTTCATTGCGTCTGAAAAAAGCGTAGCAAAACTAGTGTTCTCGTACATCATGCGGTGCGCCGCAGAACATGCTACATGTCATTCAACCACAAAAAAAACAGTACTAGCATGGACGAGATACTTAAAAAGTTTTGGTTTCAAGAAAACGGCACCGTACAAATTACGACTTCTCACCTTCTTGTTCCAGCACCCCCGGGCTTACTATTACCGCCCGCAGATCCTTTCTCGTCCTTCTTGACGTTGTTTTTCATCGGCGACGCTTTGGCTTTTGCATTCTGCTTGCGTTTCGGCGCAGGATTGCTGCTTTGTTTTCTTCCCTGCTTCGCGGCAGGCGGCTTCTTGTCCTGCATCAGCCATGCGCCGAAGTCGTCGTCGTCATCCACCTGCATGTCCGCGTCATCAAGGCGGGCGTCAACATGCTGGTCTGCATCGTCCAGCGAATGATCCGCATGGTCCGGCTCCTCTTCCTGCTGTTCGAGGGCGCGCATCGCTGCGAGCATACGCTCCTTCTCCTGCTTCTTCCTGCGCATTTCCGCATCATTCTGCTGAGATACAACTGCAGTAGAAGTCGTAGCCGCTTTATTGTTGCTCTGTTCAGTTGTAGCGGGCGCGGCGGAAGCCGAGCTCGCGCTCGCTGGCCTTGCTCGGGGCACAGCTTTTACCTTGGGCGAGGAAGCCACTGCGCCGGCTCGGCCGGGTGGGGGAGAGCACGATCGTGAAGTCGTAGGTTGCTCCTCTCGTCGCGGCTCCTTCGACCGGCCTCGCTGTGGTTCGTGATCTTCGACTGCATCACTTCTATTCCTCATCTTAGACTGCCCCTTAGTGGTGGTTTCTCTTGCCTCTCGCCCTGCGTCGCCATCAACGCGGCCACTCACGCTCTTCTGCCCGTTCTCGCCTTGCAGCACCATCACAGGGACGCCGTTCTGGTGTGCTGTACCGAAGGTCGGCACGTTGAGACCCTCCATTAATTTCGGAGCGCGACGCGCACTGGCGCTGCGCACAAAGGAGAACGACTTCGCCCGCGGTTGCGCCACCTTGGGAGATGAAGCCACATGATCTGTTGGAATACTTTTCGGTGTCCTGCTGATTGGGTCAAGGAGCGGCACACCTGCCGGGGTGCGCGCGGTCGCGGGCGGCGAACTCTGCTTGCTACTAGCCCCGGGCGTGGTGCCTGCATCCGCAAGTTGGTCTAAATCGGCTAATGCGCCCTCCAGCGAGGAATCGCTCTTCCTCCCCGCCAACCTCG
The DNA here is from genome assembly GCA_905178155.1 of Amoebophrya sp. A120. NCBI lineage: Eukaryota > Dinophyceae > Syndiniales > Amoebophryaceae > Amoebophrya > Amoebophrya sp. A120. The sequence continues at coordinate 8,026,205 of CAJINV010000001.1, read as the reverse complement.
GGGATACCCCCGAGAGGAAATTCGAGGATGGGAGGTTAGACGGGAGGGGGAACTTTCGTTCAGGTGTAACAGGCAGCGCATTTTTCTCCTGGTGGTTCGCAGACGTGTCATTTCCTCTAGGACTTCTGCCTCCTCGCACCTTGTCCTTGCTGCTCGGCGAAGTTGACCTCGCCTTGTTGCTACTTCCATTTTTACTCTGGGGCGGCGCAGCTTCGTGGGGATGCTGTCCGAACAAAGTTGCGTGTAAGGGCTTTGAAAAGGGATCCTGTTTGATGGGCCCGGAGAGCATCACGGTGATGTCGGTCTTGCCGGGTCTTTTCTCTGGCGGTGCCGCAAACATGTCCAGCCTGTGCTCCCGGCCCGAGCTGCCGATCAGAACGGCTTTCCCGTCCTTTTTTTCAAGAGCCTTCCCGGGAATAACTTTGGAAGCGCTACCCGGTGCCTTCTTCTCCGGAGTAGCATGGGAGGTCCGTTTCGCACCGCGTTTCGGAGACGGTGTCCGGGTGCGCTTCTCTACGAGTGGCGCCTGCTGATTACTATTCGCTTTTGGACGAGAGGATGATGAGCCAACACCCACCCCCGCAGCCCGTGCTTGTGCTCCTTCAGGATCATTCTGATATCCGGGCGGGCCATCTACATCGTCCTGTCGCGACCAGTCGGCGCCTTCGTACCGACTGTAGAAACTCAACACGTTTGCCCGTCCCGCCCCACGTTGATGTGACGCGGCGGATGATGCGGGCCGCGACTGCGCTTTCTTATCCAGAACACCCCCGGCTTCTGCTGGTGCAGTAGATTTTTTCTGCTGACTCGTTTGCAACACCTCTTCTGCCTGAGCCTTATTTGCCAGATTGTTCACAGCAGGAATTGGAACGTCAGCCGCATTCGGCCTAAAATTCTCCCCGCTGGTCCTTCTGGCTGATCCAGATCGTGACCGCTTTTCTTCAACTACCGCGCCAGGAAGATTTTTGGCCTCTCCTTGTTCATCCTGCTGCTCCGCTCCAGCTGGTAACTTGTCAACTGCATCTTCGAAAGGTGGTATGTCAATATCATCGAAGATAGCCTCGTCGATGCGATCATCTTCCGCGGAGACGATGTCCGCGTCGAAAATATCTTCCGCAGAAAGTCCTTCCTCCTCGAACCCGGTAGGCAGAACGTCCGTCTCTTGCTGCTGGTCCTGTATGTCATTCGGCTGGTCTGCTGCTGCTCTGTCAGCATGATCAGCGCGTACTTCGAGATTATCAGCATGTGGTTTCTGTGCCGCCACCTCTTGCGCACCCAAGGCAGGCGGGTCTTTTGGGAGATGATCTTCAGGCTGGGTTTGGAATTGTGCACGAGCTGCGCCTGTCGATGATGAGGGAGGTGGCTGGGACTGTTGTCCTGCACGTGGCTTGGAAAGAGAAGTGGTTGCCCCGCGTTCGTCCTGCCGCAAGAAGTTATGTTCCTCACGCACTCCTCTTATTTGGTCCCCTACTTCGCCGGCTGCAAAAACATGACTCTCCTCCTCTTTCCTGCGCCGCTTGGAGGAGGTACTAGAGGTTCGGCCAGTAGAGTCTTTGTTCCCTTCTTGCTCGCCATCACTGCTGCTCGACGTGGCCCAGCGGTCCGTCATCTCGCGCAAAAAATCACTGAGCTGGTCGCGGGTGACGTAGCCTTTTTCCTGAGACAAAATTGCTGCTTGCTCTTCGGCTCTTGTCCGCTTGTTCTCGTGATCCTTCCTGATCAGTTGGAAAATGGTCGCCACTTCCTTCGACAAAACGGACTTTATCCCAGCCAGGTCTGCTTTCAAATCGGCCATCTCATTTCGAATCGCAGCAATGTTCAATCGCTGGTGCGCGCTCTCCTCGCGGAAAGCGTTGCTCTGCTGCTTCTTCTGGTCCTGCAGCTCTTCGCGCACTAGATCCAGAATTTGGTTCTTCTGCTCGTTCATTTCGCTGCGAGCCTGGTCGAGAAAGTCGCGCTTTTGCTTCGGCACCAGCTCCGAACGAATCACCTCCAAGATCTCCTGCTTCTGCTTCTGCGCATCATTCCGGAAGGTGCGCAACTCGCTCTCCGTGCGCTTCATCAGTTTGTTTTCCAGGTTTTCCAGCTTCGTTTCCATTTCCTGCGTCACGGTTTCGAACCGTTCGAGCGTGACAAAGTTATTGTGATGAAGCTGTTGTTGCACACGAGCGGTGGTCCTACTTGCGTTGTTCAGCGCGAGTCCTCTTGCATGTTGTTGAAACTGATCAACAGAGCCCGAGTTGTCAGGAGCCGCAACTACGCCAGTTATACTTGAAGCCGCACGACCCACGGCGTTATTTTGGTTCATGGCAGCTGTGAAGCTGGACATGAGACTCTCCATCTTTTCGTCCATCTGGTCCTCGACCTCTTCCTTTATCTCCTCCCGCATCGTGCATCGGATGTACTCATCCACACCAACGGGTCCCCCTAGCGAGCTCCGTCGCGCCGCTTTCTTGCTACTGCTAAGGCTGCCCGAAGATCCGATCGAGTCTGCCCGTCGCGACCTGTGCTGCTCCTTGATGTTCTGGTCCACCTTGTGTTGATGTTCTGAGGAACTTTTGTCCGTCAACAACATTCAGGTCGTTGACCACACCTCGGCGACGTTAAAAAAAGTTGACAGTGGTCAGCGCTCGATTTCGTCGCTCGAAAGCGAGTGGTCCCCGGGTCGGAGGTGTGGGGAGACGGAGGGATGCCGATGCGGATATTTTACGTCAAAGAGCTATATCAAATACATGGCGAAAATACTAAAGTGGATGTGCCTACTTAGAGCGCGATACTTGTTGTCGAGCAGCTCGATAGAGATCTATTTTGGAGTAGACAAACCATCGTTCTGGTTTTGGGTTTTCTATCAACAAATTGAAATGGGTAACTTTGATCTATTTTCGAAATGAATTGGTTCACTTGCTATCAAGGGCGAATTTTTGTGTGGAGGACCTGAGTGAGATTTGATGCGACGACATGAAGAGCGAGCATTTGAAATCCAGCAAACAATTTAATTTTCAAATTTGTCACTTCAACACGTCTCGTTTGTTCACCGCGGCAAAACAAATCCGAAGCCCTTGCTCAGCGCAAAAAAGATTTCACCGAAAAATTGCTGCTTTGAAACAAACCTCCATTTCTTGTTTCCTTCGATTCGTCGGCATTTTGAGGATCGCCTATTTGAAGAAGATGAAAAAGGAGCTTTCATTGCAACTTGCGCGCTTCTTGATTCCGAACGACAGATCCTGCACCTCATTTGAATGCACCTGCCTTCTTTGCTGATATCTACACCTTGTTTAATGCTTTGCTGATTTCCAGGCAGGCATTCAGGTGGAAAATCTTTTATCGAAAACCGACGAAAATGAAAATATATAATCATCCCGAACAAAAATTTCATTTCAGCGGAACAAAATTAACAAAACAAGCCAGACAGATGAGACAGATGTCAAAAGCACACCGATATCGGAAAGCAGACTGCAGGCGGATGACATACAGATTCCAAGAGCCGTTGTAGATCCTGAAATTTTCTTCGACGCGAATCACTTTGAGCCATCTTTTACGTTTCAAGGTTTCCTTCGATGCAAACTGCGCTAGGTACTTCTCCTGCTCGGTTTCGGGCCCGAGAAGAGCCTCCTTATCCTCCCGATAGATGTACATGTCATCGTCATCGCTACTGGTATTCCCGGTATGGTCGTCTTCCGTTTCGTTCAGGCTGATCGCCTCCACCATTTTTACAAACTTCTCCTTGCTCATGCCGCTCAGCCACCGCCCGTCGTGACTGAAATGGTTGAAATGCACCCGTTTTTTCTTCAAGTGCAAAAATTCCAAACACCGCTTCTTCAGCGACTTCTTCACTTTGCCGGTGGGGTAGGTGAGCAAAATCAGTGGTCTTCGTTTCAAACCGCTGTACTCCGATTCCAGGGGCGGCTCCATGTGAAACTCCCGCTTGTCCTGCTCCGTCGTCCCGTAGCGGACGCTCGCGGGCACGCGCGGCGCGTTGTACTGCAAGCCGTAGCCCTGGGGCAGCCGGAGCTGCACCGTGTACATCATGCCGTTCACCTCTTCGCTGTGCCAGTCGAGCTCTTTGTTCGGCTCGATTTTCATGGATTCGAACCCGACCTTCCGGCGGTACCCGCCGATGCTCCGGTTCGGGTTGCTGTCGTCGTCGCGATAGTCGTCGTGACTGGTCATGGTCCGCCGCATGTCCCCCGCGTACTCCGCGTCCGCGCGGTCTTCAGATACGTCCGTCAAGTAGGTGAGGATCAGCTTCCGCAACACGGCCGCGAGATGCTCGTTCGGCACGTGAAACAGGCTGGAGAGCGCGAAGATTGCGTGGTAGCTGTTCCGGGGGAGCTTCGCCTGGTCCGAAACCCGCGTGATCGTCGGCCCGGCGGGCTCATATGGTTTGCTTGTTTTTTCCTCGATTCTACTTCTAGTTCCATCCTCCTCGTCGGTCTGCTCGTCCTCGTCCGCATCATCATCCCGATTCAGTCCAACGAGGCTGGCCGCGTCGGCGATCAAAACCCGCGGCTTCTGGATGAGCAAAGTTCTCTTCCCATAGGTATTCTTCCCCTCCGCATAATCGTGGTAGTGGCTGGGGTGGTTAAACACGTTCCTCTCGAGATTCCACCGGGCCTTCTGCACCAGCTCCGCACACGGATCCGCCCCGTCGCAATGGACGAAGGGAATTTTGTTGAAGGCGACCAAGTCCCGCCCACTACCGCAGCCGACGTCCAGGATGCGGAGCACTTCCGCGTAGTCGGCCTTTTTCTCTTTCCACTGCACCAAATCCAGGTTCGCGAGTGCGGCGGCGCTGGTCCCGCGCGCGCGGACCCGAAGCTTCCGTTTCTGGAACTTGAAGTACATCTGCGCAAGGCGGCTGGTCTTGACCAACGGGCGGCCGCGCGTGTCCGTGGGTTCATTCTTTTTGGCCTCCGCCTCCGCCTCTTGTTGCGCTCTGGTCTTCTTCTTATTTCTTTTGGACGACGAGGAACCTCCGGAGGGACTCAGACTGGTCTTTCTCACTGCCAAAACACCGGCTTCCAGCGGCTCGCGCTCCGTTTCGGAGGAAGGGTCCTCATTTGAATCCTGGTTTATTTCCCCTAGCCGATCCTGCTGACCGCCCAATGTCAACCCGCCTGATCCCGCTTTGATTTTTCCACTGCGATGGTGAAAGTCCACGTTTCCCGGTAAAAATTCCGCGTTGGGTTTGCGCTCGAACCGGCCGTCATTCTTCCCAGCGCCGGACACGATTCTTTTCGAAACGAAGTCGCCGGCAAGCCCGAAGCTGCCGGCGCGGTGGGCGGACCCGGGCGAGGTGGCACTGGGTGCCAGGAAGGCGGACTCAGCAATGGGGTAAATCTTCGCCAACTCCTCCAAAAGGATGCCCCTCGCTGCGCGCGCAGCGTCCGCGTTTTCCTTCGATTCCGCCCAATCTGCGAACTTGTCTGCCCGATTGGAGTAGCTCGCCGCTGTCGACTCCGCTGCCTTCCGCAGGGAAACTGGCTTCTTCTCCTGCTTCGGAGAAAGGCATGGAGAAGCGACTGCGGAGGCACCACTGCCCATCTTGTTGCGCTATTGTGTTCAAGTTCATACGCGATTTTTGATACACTAATACGCGATGGCAGTGTAGTTAGTACTGAGGACGTCGCCCAACATGAGTCATCGTAACGCTTGGCGGGCTCAGCGCATCAGCTGACATTTCTTTATTCATATACACAAACGAGTGAATCACATGGTGGATCTTAATCGCGTTCACGCCGCATTTTTTCATCTTTAGAACTTGAGGTGGTATGCACGCTCAGTGTCCTTCTGGTCAAACAACAACGAGGAGCGGCCAGTTTGTCCCACGAACAATCGTTCGACGCAGGTGCCGAGAGCAGCAACTCGGCTGATCGGTCGACGATGCACTGGATAGAAAAACTTTTTTCTTAGCTTCTTGTCACGTTTTTCTACATAAAGGTTGTTCAAACCTCGGGAACGCGATGCGCCTTATATTCGTCAGGATAGTGTAGTTTTTCCTTTGTCATCATTTTGCCTCGCTTCACACGCCTTCGCGAGGCGAAGGCTCTACTCCGGGCGCTGCGATTTGCTGCGTATGTGAGCCTTCCCCATCCGCGATGGAGAACATCTGCGGGCTGCCACCACCCGGCGCCCGGAGCTCCGTCATCTCAACGGTCACCTGTGTATGCGGAAGCGTATACTTCCTATGGAGAGAGTAGGAAAATTTGCGACGCACTTCTTGCTACGACAGAGGCAGCAGCTCCGAGTGACAACTAAGTACGCAAGAAAAATCAACTGAATAGTGCCGCGTCCCTCAAAAAAGACTCGCACGTCAACTACTCCACACGAATACTAAAGTTGCAATTTTCATACCTGTCCGGTGTTCCTTGGCGGTGACCCGCCCCCCTGCGGTGCGTACTGCTGCTGCATAGGTGGTGGTGCTTGCTGTGGGTCAAACTCCGGTTTCTTATCTACGCCCCCAACGTACGGTGAGGTAACCACTTCCCCCGGTTCAACCTGCTCCATGGGTACCGGCTGCGTGTTGTTTGTGGGGACGCCAACCACCGGCACGCCGCCAACGGCGCCGGAGCCCCAGTTGGTGTGGACCGGCGCGGTGGGCATGGTGGCGGAGAAACTCTGGGCCGTCCCGTCCCAACTGCTGATGTCGACGCCGCGCTGCTGGTTCTGCTTTTTTGGCTTCATCTGCTCCTCTATTGTAAACATCGGGTGCTTTGCTGTGATAGTAAGGTCGATCGTTCAGTGATTCAACGGTGAATTTTTCGCCTTCTTTTTGTCGTGTGCTGTGATTGAGGACACCAAAAGCGGACTCGTACACAACGACATGCTGACTGACTCACTTGCAAACAACTTACTTATGATCTACTCAAGTATACCGAGTCCAGCGGGTCCCTGTCGTATTCTGATGATCAGGTCGGCGGTTTGGGCGAGAAGCCAAAGCCCGAGGAGGATGCCCAGGAAGTTTACTTCTGCAATGCCCCACCACCACAGGAAAATCAGGTAGGGAAAAGCGAGGCAGATCTGTGCGAATTTTTGGTAAAGAGTAGGTTGAGATGAAGTCACAACCTTCCTTTCACGTGAACCAATAATATACCTTTGCCTGCATGTACTACTTCTAGATGGAATAAAATTAAAAGGCTTGAATCATTACGTAGATTTTCGCCACGGTGTCTGTGGAATAACTCTGCAGCAGCGTGGTGGAGAGGAGTGAACAGCCGTCGAGCGGATGTGCCGGCATGAAGAGGTTCATCACAATATCAAAGTGAAAAAAGCCCCCACACCCAGACTTGGAACAATTTGTGATGCAAAGTTTCCAAATGAAAACTTTTTGTCATCATGCATGAAGAGACTATGAATCTTTCTGATGCAGAGTCTAGACGTTTGTAGCATCGCTTGCATGACAAGCGCCGCGCTTCCTCGGATCTTCTGCAATACAAATTTTTTCTATTCACGACTGGAAACCTGTGATGCTGATAGATGCAGGAGGGCGCATGTTTCATTTGGAAAGGTTTGCAATACAAATGCTCCCAGGTTCGGGGGTGGGGGCGTAGTTTTTCATTGTAATACAGAAAAAGCTGCAGGTTGAGGTGGAAGCACCAGTCCACGTACCACAAAAAGGGCCCTCCCGTGAACATCGCAATGAAGATGCCCGCGATACCTGGGGTCAGTAGTCAGGAATTCGAATTCAATTTCAGTAGACAGGAATTCGAATCTAAGAATGCATTGCAGCCTCCAATTCTTCAAAGTCTCACAGCGCAAATTTTAATAAGTAATCAAGCGTACATGCGAGCGGTATATGCATTGCCGGTCCCGCGAGCAGAATTTTAGTTCGGTCGCTTTCGTCCCCACTGTGCTTCATGTAGGCCAGACCGCCAAATGGCCAAAGAATAATTCGGTCGGGTTCCCCGCCCAGTCTTCTGCACATCCAAACGTGACCCAACTCGTGCATAAAGACGGTGAACCACAGGGTGAGAGTCTGAACGGTGATAGAAATTAATGTCTTTCCCAGACTGATCGATGATGCATGCGCTGTAATTGAAAAGCAGGCCTATCTAATTCTAACATTGCCGAAAACACGCACCAATGCTCATGAGGATAAAACTGCAGCAAGAGGAACGGAAACATGAATCAAGGTTAATTGGTACTAGGAAAATGCCCTTGAAGAACCCCCATCCTCCTTGTTCGCTTATCCAGTATATTTCCCATACCAGCGCGAGGATCAGCAGCGTAAAATGCAAGCCCACGGGCACCCCCTTGTACTGGCCGAGGATTAAACTTTGGCCATCCCAAAGTTCGCCCATGGTGGCAGATGTGCCCGGTTTCGGCGTAATCTTGAGTCCGGCTCCGGAACCGGATACCGTTCAGGTGTTCGTTCGCTTTTCCAGCAAAGAGAGAGTGGCGAAGCACCTGCGCAGCAGGGTTTTCAACCGAGTAAAGTGGAACGAGCGATCGCCATTGTTAGGTATTAAACTCTCTTGGAGGCTAAACAGCGGGAACTGCAACCATACAGACTACATCTACAACTTGATTCGCTATTCTCACATTCAGTCAGACAAAACTGTCTCTGAAACTACTACGTTAGGCTCTGATAAACACTCGGGTCTCCTGCTATCGGGAATGTTCCTGTGAATGTTTTTTTCACGAATAACATACAACTATCTAATGCAGCACAAGCCTGACCTAATCTTGGGCTTGCCACGTTTGATTGGCTCACGGTCACAACATATCTCTCAGCTGAGCTGACACAGTGCAGTGAACACGAGAAAAACTCCTGATTCGGGGAGCTCTTATGCTCCTTTCCAATACAGCTACAGCCAGCGTCTTGATCGCGCCGATACACCGCGCTTCACTAATCAAAACTTCGAGAGTCATAACAAATGTGCTTATGAACATGATGTGCGCCAAAATTTATAACCGGGACTTGTACTGCAAAAGCGAATTCATGAATTTTGTGCAGCGCGCCAAATGCTTCCTGCGTCGATTCCCATCGTGGAATATAATTCGCCGATCAGATAGATCGAACCACAAACTAGTATCGTGTCTTCCAAGTCTCCATTCTCTTCCTGCACAGAAGGTGCAGTCTTCATAGACAACACTTCTTCCAGAACTTGCGGCAATGGACCGACGGCCTTGAAACCATTTTCCCCAACCCCCGCGATCCGGTCGTAGTCGGATTGGCGCGCCGCCCGCGGGTTCTGGATTTCCACACCGTAAAAGGGCGCGTTGAGCTGCCTCAACTCACTGAGCATCGCCCCGAAGTCCTTGTCTCGCATCGCACCGAAGACGACGCTTCTTATCCTCACCCGTTTCCGTGCCACCAGCGCCCGCAAGAGAGACCGGACCCCGTCGATGTTGTGGGCGGCATCGATCAAGAATTTTTGCCCTTTATATACCACCGTCTCCATCCGCCCCGGCCAGTAGAGGTTGGTCAACCCCTGGCGAATCGCGGTCTCGGGAATTTCCGGGGCGAGAATGCGCGACCCGGCAACCGCGGTACGCAGGTGTCGGCAAATGTGTCTGTCGAGTGTGGGTTTGGACAGGTACGCTGAGAGCTCTTCGTCGGACTTGGAGACAATGAATTCGGCGACTTCATCGAGCTTTGATGTTGCACCACCACGAGGACCTCCTACGTCTCTCGCCATGTCGACGACGGTTTGCATCTCGCGGTTCTGCACGAACTCCTGCCAAACTTGCAGCGTCTCTTCCTCGTATTCCTGCTCGCCCAGGACTGCCTGGCCAAACCTCGGCATCACGCTGAATTTTTCGTACGCGATCTTGCCGATCGTGTCGCCGAGGTACGTCATGTGGTCGAACCCCATCGTGGCGAACAGGCTCAGATCCGGCGGTCTCAAACCGTTCACAGCGTCTAACCTGCCCCCCAACCCGATTTCGTAGATGGCAACGTCGACTTTCGCCTCCGCAAAAACCCGGACCGCAATGAGGGTGGCAAGCTCGAAAAACGTGAGCACCGGCCGGTTGCCGTTCTCCAGCGCAGCCGTCACCTCGTCAGGAAGCGGAGTGGCGTGCAGCGGTTGCACACCTGATGTGTTTTTCATCAATCGCTATTGTACTCAAAAGTGGTCTCAAACTCTCAAATCTTCGAGCGTGTCAGAGCCAGGGGAAAAGGTTACGAAGCAGCATCGCAGTAAGTAACTACCACCGTTTTGCTGCTGCTGCTGCTGCTGGTCTGCGAGTGTTGATGAGCTCGGCGAGGACGTTATGGTTGTGCTGCCCGAGGAGTTTGCGCTGCTGAGCCGCTTCCGGATCGGCGACAGGTTGGCGGTGCTGAACTCGGACCCGCTCCCGCCGTACTTCGCGACGATCTCGACGCCGATTTGGTGCACCATTTCCGTCGACACAGGAACGCCGTTCACGCGGAAACGCTCCCGAAAGTCGATCAAGTGGGGGGAGCTGAAAAAGCCGACCTTGTAGCCGCCAGCCGTGAGAATGTTGCTCAGCGACGAACAAACCGTGCCTTTGCCATTTGTGCCCGCCACGAAGACGCGCTGGTGCTGCAGGTGCGGGTTGCCTTCCAAAAGTAACGCCTGCTCAACGTTGTTCAGGCCCAACTTCATCGTAAACATGTTCTGCTTGTAGAGGCGGTCGCAAAACGCCTCGTACGTCGGAAAGGGAACGGGGGGCGCGTATTCGGACACGCCGCGGTGGTACCGGACAGCGCGCGGCGACGTTTCCTTGGAGAACTGCACATCGCCGAATCCCGTCACGGGCGGCACTGCCTCGGGGCGGAGAAGCCCACTGGCAGAGGAGCTCGACTGGCCGCCTGACACTTGTTGTATCAAATCCATTTTTGGTAGCTCTTGCCGCTCTCGTTCGCAAATTGGGTTTGGGCCAATTCTGGCGGTGGATTGCTTTTGAATGTCGGCTCGATGACGATGTGTCGCACCAGAAGCCGAGGAATCCACGGAAACGCTTCCGCTCCCGGTGACGAGGCGCAACTTCTTTTCACGACCACCTGGGTCGTCGGAGGGCTCCCTCACCAAGGACGCTGCACTGCTTGTCTTGCAGCGGCACAGTCGTAGTTGACTGTGGGTGCTCACAGGAAAAGTCCTCCCTTCACCTGTGCCACAAACCTGCTTCTGCAGTGCTCGTCCAGATGAATGTCTTCGACGGGAGAAGCGCAAGCTTTCAAAAAGCGCATGCCATTTGTTGTTTCCACATATGCTCATGAGCCGTGCGATTAACTCAAACCTATGCAGACCCTGAGTTGGATTAAACGATTCGCCTGTAGTTCAACGTGAAAAAGGCCTGGTTGGTGATTCGGAAAAATTACTCAAGAGAAATGCGAGGCTTTCCTTTTGTTTTGGGCGGGCCGTTATTTCTCTTCCCTACTTTGTGGCTCTTCGCTGGTTGGAACACCATGGCGCAACCGCGTAAATGCCTTTTCACTTTGCAGAAAAAGGAGATCTCGTGTAGCCACTTGGCACGCACACACATGGTGCTTTTCCTTGTCGAATCATGGGCACATTACTGTACGTTCTATCTTTCACAGGAAGATCACCAATAGCTTCAGACAGTAGCACGCAGCTCCTTGCAGCAGGCTCTTTTATTGTACAAAATACGGCGATGCAAATCAGCATGCTCTTGCGAAATTTAATTTACATACCAAACATTCGTCATGTGTTTTACACTCAATGCGCACCATTTTTTGTGATGTCTTCATCACGAAACAAAAGAAAGTAGCATTTTGAAACGACGAGATGACTTAGGCCAAGGTTGAAAAATTAATTTTAGCACTCCTTTCGCTTGTGAGGTTTGTGGGTAGTCTCGCGCTGTCATCGTGAACAAAGACAAACATAAATCAATGTACAATAATCATGATCTTCATCGTTGGTACTCACGACTTTCTCTATGCAGCTCCCAGCTGTACGTAGAGAATTTACTTAGTGCAGTTTCTGCTATTATGCACCGACCAGGGCGGGGGAGTCCGCGAAGCTGTTGCTGGTGACGGAGATTTTGGCTTGTTTCTCGGGACTGGCCAGCAACCCCCCGCTGACCCGGCCGGAGACCACCGACGGCCCCCGCGAGTCCCGGCCGGACACGTTGGAGTGGCGGGAAATCCGGGCCTCCACTATCCTGTGTAAAAACGTCCCCACCCCAGAGTCAGGATGGGGATTTTGCAACACAACCCTTGCAGTTTTGGGAACCACGCATGACAAATTGCAGGCTGTAGTGTAGTGCAGTGTAGCAAGGGAAGCCGCATAACAAATCGATCTCCTTATGCTGTTTGCAGCATTACAAGTTCCACAACACGATTGTGAATGCCCCTCATGGGAGCGCGCATTACAAACGCTCTTGTGCTTGCAGATCTGCATCACAACTCTGGGGTGGGGACGTTTTTACTCAGGATATCCACCTTCGTGTCGTTCAGCGGGTCCGCAGCGTCCTCGATATGCATTGCAAATATGTCTGGGTCTGGAAGAATACAGACTTGTGATGCGCATTTCAGAACACAAAAAAAATCTCTCATGCATAGGTAGCAAAAGCTGCCCACTTTCTGTCACCAAAGTGGGGCATTTGTCATGCGGATTAGGCATTGCGGAAGCTTCTCGAAACCTGTGATGCTAGAGCTTCCATGCGAGACCTTCTGTGTCATGCAAAAACAGCATGACTCTTCCAGACCCAGACATTTTTACGTTTGATACTCGAAGTTGAGCTCCAATTCGTGCAGGTTGGCGTCGAATGCGTCGTCCGCGGTGTCGCGGCAGAACTCCTGCCGTGGGCTGACCACGTAGGGCGAGACGTGGTGCGACAATTTCCTGCCCGGACTCGGGATCATTTGGTCCACGGGGGTCTCTGGGGCGTTCACCACGAACAGGTCCTCCGCTGTTATTTTTTGCTGAAATTGTTGAAATTTTCGAAGGCGCCATGATCATGCATCAGCCTTTTGATATTAAAACGTCGTAGGCAAGTACCACACACACGCGGCAGACGAGCAGATATGAATGTTGCTACACCAGGTAAAAATCGAAAAAAAGCTGAAACACATCATTTCCATACATTCCATTTTCCGCACGGCGGCCTCGTCGTCGGTGACCACTTGTTCGTTGGCATGGATAAGGAGAAACGCCCCCGGGGAGGACGCGAGGTCCCGCGTTGGCACCAACTGCTCGCCCACCTTGATCGTGGGAAAAACGCCGATGCAGCTGCGCAAGTCACGGACCCACCCCTCCGCGTCGATTGGGCGCGAAAGGGTACCTGTACAGAGTAACAGTTCGCAGAACTACATCATTCATGCAAATAATGCCGGCAACGATTGACACAGACATTCGTACTTCTGTCATAAAAAAAAAGCACTGAAGCGGACGAGGACAACAGGCAACATATCACAAAGAACAACAGCACGACCCCTAAAAAATACCTTCCGTCCGCGGGTTGTGGAACATGCACTGGGCGCAGAACTTCTTCTGCACGTAGCGGAAGTTCTGGGAGTGCAGCACGGAATGCAAGCGCGCGCCGTTCACCAGGACGTCTGCCACAAGCTCCTGCACCGACACCCCGGTTGCCATGCCCGTCAGCATCGGGCCTTTCAGCCCCTGCATGCGCGCACCGACCTCGACGAGGCACGGTCCATCGACGGTCATGATAACCTCACCGTGGGACGCCCCGTACTTGATGTCCAGCGCGTCCAGGCACTGGAACATGTACCTTTATTTCGGGGATGGGAATGTTCTTTGCAAATCAACATCAAGTAGATCAACCAACATACATGTATCATGACATGAGCCAAGAGCACTTTATTTTAGCCGATGAAATGCCCCCGCAAACAGCAGTGAACAACAACAAAATTTTTGTTCTCTGCTGTAAAATAAACTCTCGTCGTCCAAATTCAAGCTTTGTAGTACTCAACAAGCTGATCCTGCACCTCCCCCGTGGAGGCAATCATGCGTCCGTGGTGGTAGGAAATGGACTTCGTCTTCGTGTCGTGCACCTTCTTGTATTGCCAGATACCGCAGAGCACGTGCTTCGAGTCGTGGGAGACGCAGTCAACAATGTATTCCGTCCCGTCCAAAAACTCCTGCGCCAAGAGGCAGTCGTTCAGTTCGCCGTTCACGTTGACCTTGCCGCACTCGGCTTCGAAGGCCGCCTTCACGTCCTCGGGACAGTGGCACCAGTACACGCCATCGGTTCCGCCAGACATGGCTGTTTTTCAACACTATCGATCGAGAACTCTACTAAATCACTGCTCCACTTTTCATCAAGATTTTATTTGCTTCGTCACTACACGACAACGCAAAAACTTCCTAATTGTACCTGGCTTCACGATAATCGGCCACAACCCTTTGTTTTTGTCCACTTGCCATTCGAGCGCCTCCTCTGCGTCTTTCGCGTAGATCTGACGGATGGCTCGCACGCCCACCTCGCGCAGCCGCTCCTGCATGTTGAATTTGTGTCGCCGCCACATCTTGGTCTCAGAACCGTTAACTTCCGTCAAGCCAAGTCCTTCCTGCAGGTCTTCGGAAAGAAAAACGCCGGGTTCACCTGCGCATTTTACGTTTTTGGATTGTTTTTTGTGATCTTTTCGAGACTCTTTCTCACGTGCAACTTCTACCGCGACACGCGAAAATGAATCCGGAAAAACTTTGCCAAAAATTTTTATGTGCAAAGAACAGTATTATACTTCCCGGCGTGACTGCCTTGACTTTGTACTTCGCGAGCTGTTCCAGGGTCTTCTCGAGACTTTCGTGCACGATGCACTCGACGAAGTACTGCGACTCCAGCTGCTGCAGCCAGAAGGGAGCCAGTTCCATGGAGCTCTGGATGGCCACCATCGGCCAGCTCTGGTCCTTCAGTTCCTGGACCAGGTATTTCCCGCTGGAATACGGGTCAACGACAACGACGACTTCCTGCATCTTTCTGGATAAGGCTTGCACCTTGGTAAATCCTACAAGCTTGTTTTCAGCTGCGTGCTGACTGTTGATTGCGATATGGTCCTTCTTCACGCAACAAGTCGGTTTCCAGTTTGAGAAGAGAGTTCTTGGAAATAAACGTCTTTATAATGATCAAAACATTTGGCAGGCGATCCCATCGGTAGGAAAAATTTGCTTGATGTGCCGCACCCACACCACATTGATTTTTTGCGCTCCGTAATCGGCTGTGGCTCACTCACAAAAAAGGCGTGTAAGAAAAAGAAACCAACGAAGAATGGAAACAAACGTCCACCCACTGCTTAAATGCACCGCGCACAAGTCAGGCGAAGGGCGCAAAAGCAAAACCGCGGCTTCTTAAGGAATTTCCAGGATTGACTTTTCCCTTTCGGTACACTTCATTGGAGTCGCAAATTGGGCCACAAATCTTTATCCATTTCAAATTCAATTAGTTACTTCTAGGCACTTGTACATAGACAACTTTGCAACTTCGGGGTGGGTTTCGTTTTTTTGGTTCATTATATACCGCAATCAGGTTTGAAGCTTTGAACGAAGCTTACAGATAAAGGTAAACAGGAGCTTAGAGACGTGATAACAGGGTACATTTACAGACATTTGTTCTTTGAAACTCGCTAGAATTCGTTTGTACATTTTTTTGAGTTTGCGTAGACCTCCTCGTCTCCTGCAAACAAGTAAGTAATAGAAGTGTTACAACGCACACATTTCCTTTTTCCTCACCGCAGCAGCGGCTTGACCGGTTCGAGCAGGGGCGCCAAAGGTGGAAAGACGAGCTGGAGCACGGAGAGGATGAAAACGGGGGACAGTAAGATCGGCACCAGGACGTGAACCACAACGAGCCACGCGCTTAACAGTACGAGCAATCCGATTCCGCCGAACAGCAGCATCCTCATGACGCGACCGCCGTACTTGTCCCAGGCGTCGCCCGCACCGACAAATTGCGCCACCTCGCCCGCCTTGTCGGAGACCGTGCTCACGGCTGTGCTTAAGCCGCTCGCCACCTGGTTCCGATCCGGCGCGTTTTCCCACGCCTTCGACGCCGCTGAGCCGAAGGCTGAGCCCGCCGCGCCCGCAAGGGCCCGCGCGCTGCTGGAACTGGATGCCGCGGTAGACGATGATGGGGTCGCTCCCGCAGAGGTTTGTTGCAGTTCCAGAAAGGAAGAACTGCTGAACGCCTCGTCGTCCGCGTCGATTTCCGCGTCGTTCACCTGCTCGAAGACCACCTATCAAATGCAAAAATGTCTGGGTCTGTAAACTTGTGATGCTGGGTGGCGTCTCATGATGAGGCCACAAGTGCTGGCTCAGCATGGCAAGTTTCTGAGCTTCTAGGTGTTGCCTATTCTGCATGACAAACTGCGTCTCTGCATCACAGAAAAACGGACCTCTTGGGTAACATGCATGGCAGATTTAAGAGTCATGCCAGACAAGCATGACAAACATGCATTCTTCCAGACCCAGACATTTTTGCATTTGATACCACCGAGTACTTGTTAATTTTCTCTTTCCTCGTCATTTCCGACAACTTTCCGACCCCGATGTGGGCGTTGTGCGCAGCTTCGTCCTCGTCAACGTCCGGCTCTCCGTTGTACAGCATAGCAAGGCTGTACATCTGTGTTGTGTTTAGTGAAGATCATTATCTTCATCAAAGTTGTGGTCTCATACATTACGACGAAGTACATAAAGACTGCGGAGAAGTGGAAGATCTCTACTGGTGAAACATTGATTTTACACGGAGCAAGAACGAGTCACAACATTTGTACTTTCGTCTCTGGTTGCTCCGCGAAGAGGAGCAATCCGACCTCGTCGCCCTCCGTCGACTCCGTGTCTTGGTAGGAGAACAGCATTCGTTTCCCATTTCCGGAGACTTCCAGCAGGATGGTTCCGTACCCGTCCGCGTAGGGGTTGTCCGTTTTCTGATTGATGTAAATGCCGTCGATCCCCCCCTGCTTACAGAAGTGGTCAGAAACTTTGGCCACCGTCGCGAGTGCGGGACTAAATGCCTTGATGCCCGCTTCCGGAGAGGAGGCCAGCGTGCCGAGTTTACTCAGCTGCCCGCAAGCGTCCGCGTACTCCCCCTGTATCCATGCGTTGTCCGCCCAAACCTCAGAATTGTATACATATTGTATGTTCCGGATTGATTTTCATGATATGTTGCCTCTTCTAGTTACCACAGCAGCGATGGATAGAGTGTCACTCACACAGACACCATCCGGGAAAACAGAAATGAGTTTCTAGATCTAGAAGTTGAACCAGCAACACCGAAACAACAAAACCGCTTCCTGTACCGTCTCATACGAGGCATTCGATTCTGTTTCCACCCGTATGGATTTCCGTTTCGGGTCCTCGGCGAACACAATCTTGTCCTGTGTCACCGTTGGCACAACGAAAGACCACACCTGGTCCGCCTGCGGGATCGCGTACTCGCCGTCGTCCGTCTCCCCATTCGTTTCTTTCTGGTAATTCTGTACCAGCGCCACGAGCTGGTCCTCGGGCTTTTTCGGGAGACCTTGGGCGTAGTCCTTGATGTTGGCCTCGATGTCCCGGGGCAGCTCCGTCACGAGCCGCAGATTCTCCGCGCCCGGCTGCTTGTCGCCGAGCACGTGCCGCCCGAGATTGGCGTTCACGAACTCGTACTGGATCTTGCCGCCCGCGTCTTCCGTGACGTACAGCCAGGTCAGTTGCGCATTGCAGAAGTACACGTCGCTATACTTATTCTCCCTCTGCCACTGCTCAAACAGCGCTGCGCGCTCGCCTTTGTACTCCTGGAGGTTGTAGTTCTGCGGCGTCCACTTGCCGCCGATTTGCTTTTTGCACAGGATGTGGAACAAGTCACCCCCCGGCTTCAACTCGGTTCGGTCCACATTCGCCTCCGCGGTGACGCTGATCGTGGTCACGTCGCCCTCGACCCCGTGAAATTGAGCGTGGTCTAACGCCTGTTCCGTGAGCCTGTAGGTGCCCTTCTTTGTCATCAGCGGTTTCCAGCGCTCTGATGGATCTTGTTCTTGGCCACCTCCTGCGGGCACGGCTTGTTGGGCCGCATTTCCGGCTGCTTTTGCTTTCGGCTCCGGTTCCAGATCCAGGAAACTGCTTGGCTCAGTCTCGAGAAGCTTTCCGTTCGGAGCCATGTCCACTGCGGAAAAGGCATTTTCGGTAGGGATAGCGCTTGGAGGAGTTGTAGCGCCTGACGCTAGCCCTCGCAGGTTCCGTTTCACTTTTGCAGGCACGAGTGATGTCTTAGTGTTTTGCATTTGATTTTCAGCTTGATGTTTGTGTTTCGCCGTTGCAGTAGGTACAGCAGCATTAGCAACTTCTCCAGTTGTAGAAACTTCGTTGGTTCCATCAGTTTCGTCTTCCGGGGAAGTTGCTGGTGTGAGTGTGCCAGGTTTTCTCCTAGAAGTAGTTCTTCTTCGTCCTTTCCGTCCTGCCTGCTCCCGTCTGCTAGCTCGGCGATCTCGCAGTTTCTTCCTCCTGGCCGCAAACACCTCCGACCGCGTCAGAAGGGTCGGAGGTGAAGTTGCTGCACTGAGAGACGGTGGAGTAAATGAAGTATCTTCGTCTTTTTGTTTTTCATCTGCTCCGCTGATGATAGTTCCAGTCGTAGAAGAATTCGCCTCGTTTTCACCTTCAGGAGCGGGAGAAAAGCTGCTTGCGAATGCGAAATCGCCCGTCGCATCCTCATCATCCGCCTCATCCACCGCGTCTCCTGTGTCGCTCAGGAAGGTGCGCACGAAACTCTGCGACGCGATCCAGGTCGGCGGCGAGACGTGGTCGGGAAGAAACTCAAACCTCGAATAGAGGCCGGCGTCAGCCGGAAGGGCAAACCAGGCAACCAAGGCCATGGTGAGTAGCACGATGAGCAACACCGAGACCACATCACACCAACGACGGCCACAGGACTGCTGCTTTTTTCCGGGGCGGGGAGTTTTTGGGGACGCTGCGGCGTCCGCGTCCGGGCCAACGCGCAGCGGTGAAAGTTTGGTAGAATCCATCATCTCGATTCAAACAATTTCCACAGGATTTTTCACTTTCACCAGTTTTAGATTTACAAGAGTTTTCAGATGGGCGTAAGGTAACACAAATACTTGATTTTTGACAGCTATGCGTCGTGGTTGGAGACGCTATCGTATTGCTTAGACGACTTCAGTCTACTGCATCCAATGAGAAGACATCTTCCCACCAAGAAGCAATTCCATTTCATCATGAACATCATTCATTGTGATTCTTTAACAAACACGCTGGCATTATAACGATTGGCTGCGATAAAAAGACAAGACGAATAAACGAGTCACGATTTTAATTCTCCGAGACACTCACGATATCGATCCGACTATTTGCGACGACAATCAGAGACGACGAGACAACTATTGGCAGCAAACTACGCCTATTCAAAAAAAGTCGATTTCCCGTCGTGTGCGTGACAGTCAAAACCACAGAAAATAGCAAAAAAATAGCATAACTTTGCCAGCCCAAAACCATCGCAGCACGCGGATTGCAAAAAGGCGTGACGTTTTACTTGAGAGTTGTGTGCAAATTGCGCATATTCAAAAAAAGTCAATTTCCCTTCCTGTACGTGACAGTCAAAACCACAGAAAATAGCAAAAAAATAGCATGACTTTGCCAGCCCAAAACCATCGCGCCATGCGGATTGCAAAAAGGCGTGACGTTTTACTTGAGAGTTGTGAGCAAATTGCGCATATTCAAAAAAAGTCAATTTCCCTTCCTGTACGTGACAGTCAAAACCACAGAAAATAGCAAAAAAATAGCATGACTTTGCCAGCCCAAAACCATCGCGCCATGCGGATTGCAAAAAGGCGTGACGTTTTACTTGAGAGTTGTGAGCAAATTGCGCATATTCAAAAAAAGTCAATTTCCCTTCCTGTACGTGACAGTCAAAACCACAGAAAATAGCAAAAAAATAGCATGACTTTGCCAGCCCAAAACCATCGCGCCATGCGGATTGCAAAAAGGCGTGACGTTTTACTTGAGAGTTGTGAGCAAATTGCGCATATTCAAAAAAAGTCAATTTCCCTTCCTGTACGTGACAGTCAAAACCACAGAAAATAGCAAAAAAATAGCATGACTTTGCCAGCCCAAAACCATCGCGCCATGCGGATTGCAAAAAGGCGTGACGTTTTACTTGAGAGTTGTGAGCAAATTGCGCATATTCAAAAAAAGTCAATTTCCCTTCCTGTACGTGACAGTCAAAACCACAGAAAATAGCAAAAAAATACCATGACTTTGCCAGCCCAGAACCATCGCACCATGCGGATTGCAAAAAGGCATGACGTTTTACTTGAGAGTTGTGGGCAAAATGCGCGTATTCAAAAAAAGTCAATTTCCCTTCGTGTACGTGACAGTCAAAACCACAGAAAAGAGCAAAAAAATAGCATGACTTTGCCAGCCCAAAACCATCGCGCCATGCGGATTGCAAAAAGGCGCGCCGTTTTACTTGAGAGTTGTGAGCAAATTGCGCGTATTCAAAAAAAGTCAATTTCCCTTCGTGTACGTGACAGTCAAAACCACAGAAAATAGCAAAAAAATAGCATAAGCCTGCCAGCCCAGAACCATCGTACCATGCGGATTGCAAAAAGGCATGACGTTTTACTTGAGAGTTGTGAGCAAATTGCGCGTATTCAAAAAAACTCAATTTCCCTTCGTGTACGTGACAGTCAAAACCACAGAAAATAGCAAAAAAATAGCATAACTTTGCCAGCCCAAAACCATCGCGCCATGCGGATTGCAAAAAGGCGCGACGTTTTACTTCAGAGTTGTGATCAAATTGCGCGTTTTCAAAAAAAGTCAATTTCCCTTCGTGTACGTGACAGTCAAAACCACAGAAAATAGCAAAAAAATGGCATAACTTTGCCAGCCCAAAACCATCGCGCCATGCGGATTGCAAAAAGGCATGCCGTTTTCCTTGAGAGTTGTGAGCAAACTACGCCCATTCAAAAAAAGTCAATTTCTCGTCGTGTACGTGACAGTCAAAATCCCAGAAAATACGAAAAAAATAGCGCAACTGTGCCAGCCCAAAGCCTCCCGCACCATGCGGATTGCAAAAGAACAAAATGCTTTTCTTGAGAGTTGTAAGCAAACTACGTGTAATATTCAAAAAAAGTCAATTTCTCGTCCTGTTCGTGAGCGTCAAAATATCGAAAAATGCCCAAAGTATATTCCTTATTTTCACGCTTTGGAGTTACTATGCCACGCGGACTGGAAAGTAATTGGATAATCTTTTAGTAACTAAAGGAAAAAGCGTTTCTACTCAAAAAGACTCAGTTTCTCGTTGTATACGTGAGCGCCAAAAGCACACAAAGTAGCCAAAAGGCAGCGCTCCTGTCCCAGCCTGACACTATCGCACCATGCGGATTGCAAATGATGCAGCATGCTCCTCTTCTTGCGACCCATCAGGGAACTGTGTGGATTCAAACAGTTTCTCTTTCTCGTTCTCGTTGTATGCGCGAGCGTTAAAATCCCAGAAAATATTAAAAAAGTCAGTGTATTCTATCTTCATGGCCTCGAGTTACTGAACCATGCAAACTTGAAGTAATCACATGCATTTCATACTCTTTGAGGAACAGGCGTATCGATTTGTTTCAAAAGAAAAAAGATTCAAGTTTTCGTCATATACGTGAGCGCCAACATCGCAGAAAATAGCAACACAGCAGTCGTGCTACGTACTGTCCCAGCCTACAGCTATCGCTTCTATCTTCTCGCAAATTGTCGTCGAAAAATCGTATCAGTTTATGCAAAATTAATACGCGGAAGCAACAGGAGGAAAAGGCAAACTTGACGCTATGAACATGATGGGAGAGGAAATTAATACAACTGGAACTGGTGCTCGGAGACGAATAATATAAAATCTTAAAATAATGCTCGATATTAA
The DNA here is from genome assembly GCA_905178155.1 of Amoebophrya sp. A120. NCBI lineage: Eukaryota > Dinophyceae > Syndiniales > Amoebophryaceae > Amoebophrya > Amoebophrya sp. A120. Next base: position 8,004,419 of record CAJINV010000001.1, on the reverse strand, counting down.
CAAACAGTGTTTGCGCGCGACGCTGATCGTGACCGAAGTGCGAGGAAATAGATGCGGTCATTCTGGGGTGAGACCTAATCCTGTTCGCCTTCGCCGGAAAATCAGCATTGTCCTTTTCATGGTCGCGAGATCCTTCTTGCAATCTGCTGAGCCGAGCTTCGAGATTTCCATGATCCGAACACGAGGGCACTTGCACTACAACGCTGACCACAACACCTCGACAGCCGCAATTAGAGAAGTATGTGCTTGCAACCAAACCAATCCATTTGCATAGTTAGGTCGGCTTGTTTGCTTCATCCTCAACACATTGACTCTGTAACTTATGATATGTTTGCTCAGTCAAATTTTGCAGCCCTTTGCAGTCAGGGTGTTAGATTGTTACACATCCTCATCCACGTCAATCCAAATTATATCTATATTAGCGATTAGCACGCTTCACAAGGAAGATAGCCCAAATTTTCATTTATTTTCGAGTCAACATTTAGCACATATAAAAATCCACAAATCAACGAGTAGAAATCTGCACTCGTTTCCGCGTAGTCTGCGTTGTCGTTCGTGAATCCCCTGGGGCAGAAGTCCTCATCTAAGCGGATTTATTTATAAATCGATGTTGAGCCTTCATTCAATTATTCATGTCGGCGATCGGTGCTTGATTCAGGCTTCATGCATCGGCACGACCCGCTGTTAAAGCTAGTATCACGGAGAGGCGACCACTCAGTCGCTTCTGCACACCAGGGGTTGTGGCACTTGGAAGAAAAGTAAAATCCCAAAGGGAGGATTAAGTAGAGCACTGTAGTGAGGCGAACTGAGTCACAAAATAAAGGGTTGTCCCAGGTACAGAGAGTTTTATCCGCTGGCTGGTGATTGTCTCTGCATTTTGGTGTTCGTTTGGGTAAAGCTAAAGTCTCCCCAGCTGCCTGGAGCAGTTATGAATCTAAATGGTTTAGGTTTCACTAATCCTCAAAAAGTCACCATCCACGGCAATGGTAGGCACAGATCCTACATTCTTAGATAGTCAGAGTTTCCACCCGCAAGGTAGTAGTACTACAGCCAATCATTAGCGCTCGGAATTCTGGCGCATGCGCGTCTACTACTAGCAGCTAGTAGCTGCTAGTAGCTGCTAGTAGCAAGAGTAAGCAGCTACTCTTGGATTTTGTACCGGTCCTGCAGATCTGTCGGAACTGGCAAGCCCAAGCAGCTGCAAATGCGTACGCAACGCTCTGCGCGGCTGCGCTCCTCCTCCAGCACTGTGCGGTCTTTAACGAGGTATGAAATTTAAAAAGAAAAACCGATTTCATCTTGGCGCCTGAACGTCAACCTCATTCATCGCATAAGGGCGTGGGCTTTATCTTTCTTTCGTGTTTGCAACTGTTAAGGACTGCCGATGTGGCTTGCGAGTTTCGCATGCAGAGCCTTGTCGCCCTCGGCCTTTTGTGTTTCTTGCTTTGTTTGCACCACCAGGCAAAGCTGCGCTTCCAATCGCGCCTTCGCGTTCCACTTACTTTTTTTTCGTATGAATGAGTTAACAACAACAAGAGGAGGCTATGCGTATATGCCCAAAAATTAATAGGATGAATGCTGGCTCAAATAAAAAGGGTTTTCCTTGGAGTAACGGAGCCAGAAGCTTGTATAGGTCTCGGAGGTCATTGTCGACAGTCGATTCCAGTAGATCCGCGCATGCTTCGAAAAACATACCCAAACCACGGCGCAAACTGCAATAAGGAAAGCATCGATGCACACGTAATTCGTGGCATTGAAGCATACTTGTTTTCTCGATGAAGCATTGACATTCAGACTCAAGTCAAAGCTTCCTCCTTTTCTCCTGTTCCAGAACGCAGAGCCCAACCCTGATGAAGACGGCCCTTGCTCATGACGAACAGGAGCAGCTACGGGCGGGCCATTACAAAGAAAACAGACAAAAAGCAGCGCCTGGTTCTGGGAGGGCGCGTGCAACTATGGCTCCGAGAACCAATCAAATGCATTTCTTTCTTCTCAGGCTCGACTATGCAATAGAAAGTAACACTCTTCATAAGAAAAAAGCACAGACAGGTGCATCAGGGTAACAAAACAAAAGAAACTGCTTCAGTGAACAAAGAAAACTACGACTCATAATTACGTCTGGTCATACTTTTATTTTCGCTATCCTTACATAGCAGTCTGCATCCCGTTGTATGATACTCTGTGATGTCAGAAGCATACGGAAACTGTCTGCTTTTCGTAGTGCCTCCGCACGTCCAGCTCATCGTACAGGTGGTTGCGCACCCTCACATTGATTTTATCCCACGTCGCTCTCCACGTTGCCGCCGCCAATTCCGTGTGCATGATTCGCCGCTTTAACACTCGCACCTGATGTAAGAAAATTGGCCAACGTCACCACATTTCGTGCAAGATCTTTAGCCTTCACGCTCAGCCAATTACTTGCGAAACAGGAACGCAACTCAACCTCAAGTTTTTTGGTTTTATTTTCGCGTAACTCAAATGAATTCAAATTTTGACCACGAACTTGATGCGGCTTGCTATGAAAAGCAAACTAATTAGCCTTTCTCTAAAAAAATGCAGACTTCTCGGTGTCGCTAGATTCTAACGCGGTGTCGACCACTTATGTGATTTGTTGACATGGCATCACTTTGTGTTTGTCTTTGTATAAATAAATTGCGTTTAGCATATAGCTATCGTCAGCGATACAGTTTCACGGGCTGGCCGGCTCTGGACGTTGGTCAGCGTTGGCCATTGCGTATGTGGCTCGATCGACAGGCAGAGACCTCCGCCGAACTGCAACTGCCCCAGGCCCGCGAATGCCAACTATATGTGGGCATTTGGCTACCAAGCCTAAGTCCCGCGCGCGCACATTTTTTGGTTAGCAGACCAGCGTGGACGGCAGTCCAGGGACGAGCGCAAGCCAAATAAACACCGGATAAGTGGTACTGAAATCATATGCAAGGCTTGTAAATCATAACGAGTTGATGTCGAGTACCTCGGCTCGTAAACGATTGACAGCTCGTTTAGCTGCGCCTGCCTCATCGCGTGCCAAACCCGCTTGCGCCGTAGCGTCATCGGCTTGAGCATGCGCTGCGTCTGCTCGTGCCTGGGCGGCAGTAGCCGACGCCTGTGCGAGACCTGCTTGATTGCGAGCGGCATTTGCAGTATCCTGTGCAGCTTGTGCAGCTCCCTGTGCGCCGACAGCCGTTTGCACTGCACGTGTCGCTTCTCCAGTGGCATGTGTAGCTTGGTTCAGGGCTGCGTCAGCGACGGTGCGATTGCTTATGGACCGCTCAGGTGCAGCAATCTGAAGCTCAGGTAACAAAAACAAACTAGCAAGAGCATCAAAGATCAACAACAAAAACTTCTCCCGATCACAAAGAGCACATATATTATGTGCCTCTTTGTGAGTTTTCTGAACATACCATCAATATGATAAAAGACCAGAGAATATTTTATTTGATCTTGGGAGTGCGAAATCGGAAGATTAGCTAAGTAATCCTCACTTAATCAATGTGGGCTACGTCCGGCGGCCGGTCAGGCGTGATCGGAGGTCCGCCTCGGACTTGAGGTCTGAACTGTCGAACTGGCCGGAAATTTGTCGTTGCTTGATGTCGATCTCCGGCCTGCCGGCCGGCCACATTGGACTCTAACGGCTCGCATTGATGTTGGAGTGTGTGGCTTTCTGTTCACTTTCTCCTCTTTCATGCACCCTGTCTTCTACATCATCTTCATGTCGATTTCTCTTGCAAGCATATTCAGTAACATGCCGGAACTACTACGTTCCGAAAAATATTGAGTTTAGGACGGATTCCATTCCTGAGCGGGCCATAATCGAATCCATCTTCGAGTCCGCTCTGTTGTTCCACAGATCTTGCTTTTTGTTCCACAGATCTTGCAGATTCTACTATGAATATGCAATATACTCTACTCCGTGCATCGCGATCATAGTTCCGCATTTATGTTTGTCGTATTTGTCCACTACATCATGGCTTTGTGATGTGCAAGTGGGTCCAACCAATACCAGACCATGAACAAAAAAAGGTCCACATCACACAAACCGACCTATAACTTGCCGAGGAAAACTCAAATCCAAATGCAAATGAGCGAAATTGATCAATTGCGATTGTTAGTTCTAGTTGGAGTCGCGGTTTATAAATCAACACGTCGCGATGCACGAAATTCTTTTTGCGTTTGCTTTTGTATGTGATACAAGCCTTTGGCAAATACACATTAGCGATACCGCAAAGAAGAGATACGCCAACTGACTATAGAGTGACTCGCCGCCGTCACCTTCGTAGTCGAGCTGCTGGAGATCGCTCCCCATCTTGTTACCTTGTTCCTCTCTGGTCCTGGTGTTGCCTTTACTTCTAGTACACCATGCAGTTTATCCAGGCAACTAACGCACGTTGCGAACTTCGCGACAGGAGATCTATGACTGTGGACGTTTCGGCATGATAGAGGCGTGAATAACAATGGAAATACTAGTCAAGTTTGACATAATAATATTGTAGACCTCCTAATAATCATTATGATGATGAAGGGGTAGTCTTGTCCAAGCAGCTGCCACTTCGTTCTGTTTCCACCTCTCTTCGTTGCAGACAAAGACGATGCCTGCGCAGGTAAGTAATAAAGCCATAGAATCAGCATCAATTAGGGTGAGAGCAAATCCGAATCTGAGTTGACTTTCATGTGCCGATGATCGTGCGCTATTTTGTGAACCGCAACTCTCAGTCGTCCCTCGCGCTCGCCCCAATTATAGGAATGATACAAGCCAAAAAGAGCAGCGAAATCCAAACAGAAATAGAAACGACAAAGCGTACAACACAACAGTAATTCGGACTTAGTCAGAGGCATTAACTACCTTGGCTTCGTGTATCTCTCGAGGTATGGGTGGTGGCATTCTTCCCTCATCTCCCGCACCCGCTCCCGAGTCGACCAACAGCACCGGATCATAACCACAAATGTTGAAATTGGTTACTTACTACAGGTGGATCGACATGCAAAAAACTTCCAAAACTTACAACGAATACGAGACCCCGATGACGAAGACGAGTCCTCAGCAAATTGCGCAGATATTTTTTTTTTTTGAAAACATAATCTTAGCCAGATAATCGATGTAAGTAGTTTTGCAACAACACCCCCCTGAGAACTTCTGTGGCTGTCTCATAGACATGCCGCTGTGTTGATAAGAGTGATTACCGACCAATCCAGGAGGACAGCCGTATAGTCTATCCGTCCCTGCCGACGAAAGAGTATACTCCACTTTGAGCAAATCCGATACCGAAACGTCGTTAGCTGGGCCAGCAGTAGTGCCTTATCAAGAGAAAAACATACATTTTGTCTTTCTGTCGAGCTACAGCTAGTGCATCAGAGTGGTGAAAGTAGCATTATTTCTATTTTGTAGTGTTTCTGTTTCCTGTCGGTTGCAACCCGCAATCAATCTCGTAGCGGAGAAACCAAGTTTTTTCGACCTGAACCTGTTTCCAGAAGTAAAACAAGGCCCGGTATTCGATTCTGTCAATCTCCTCTTCGCTTTTTTTCTGGTGCGTCAATAGTTAGGCGTAGCGAAAAATTAAAAGCCGTGCCAAGTCCACACTTCTTTTGCTCTGTCGTTTCCATCTTCACGTATTACCAACAAGATGCTGGACAAATATGTAACACGGAAACAAGAAAGAGCAGAACACTGCCAATAGCGGCCCACCGGACGTAATAAACACCACAATGAATGGGGAGGTCGAGAAGCGGAACCAGGTCTCTTTCTCATCTAAGTTCGTATTTTTCATTTTTGTGGGAGGCACCGCCAAATTTGCAATGAATCTATCGATGAAAAATGTATATAGAACCAAAGTTGTTGAAATTCATATTTCGACATCAGCTTGCGCTTGTCCGTTGTATATTTCTTTCGTCTGGTAGAAGCGGGATACGCTCCCTCAACCCTGATGTCTTCTCTTGGTTCTTTTCGGGATACAACGGCATACGTTGCATCTATAACGAACAAATAAATTCTACTGGGTTACAGTCACGAAAAGAGTCAGGCTGTTCAACGATACAGCTTCCGCTCCACGACATATATCCCTTGCCCGGGATACGGCAAAGAAGGATATATCGAAATAAATATCGATGTCAGCATCAACTTGTTTCCTCAAGGCACACCAACAGTGACCGGGATACGATACCGATTGAATTGATGCCAAGGTCTCACAAATAAAAATGCCAACCGTCAAGGCCTTCTGTATGGACGGACCGGCGCAGCGCTGCGCGTCTGGCCTCGTCCTCCGGGAGAAAGAGAAATCTTCGCAATGCGGCGAAGATTCCTCCGCTGCTGGGGGCAGGCGTAGCGGTCCGCGCAGCTGGAGTGGCAGAGGCATCTCCCGCGTCATGCCTCTTCTTGTCCGCGTGTGGCTCAGTGGCGTCGGCGGCCGTTTCATCGTTATCGCTATCGCTTTTGTATTTGTACGCTTCGAACAAGTCGCTCCGAATAGCGTTGTTCTGAGATGTCGAGGATATTACAGCCTCCGCTGCGCTGGCCTCGCCGTCCTGGACCCACTGCAATCTCTGCAAGTGCCTCTCATCCGCTTCATCAGGCTCTTGCTCCTCGTCTTTCACATTTGTTCGCGGATGGTCAAGAAGTTGCGATGCGGACGCCGAGGCGTTTCCGTTTGTTTCGCCCTTTTTCTTCCTTCTCTCAGGAGCCGTGGTCGAAGAGGCAACGTCCGCAAGCGTCAAGTTCATCTTTCCGAAGAGGCCGCCGCCCCCGGAACTGGACGTCGCACTGCTGGCTTTTGCATTCGTCTTCGCCATTGATGTTGCGCCGCGAATTCCCTTTGTCCGATCCAGCCCTGTCGTGCGGTCGTCAGGGCGAAAAGACAGCGAACTGGTGTTCCTCTGGTCTCGCTTGTGTTCGCGTTCCGCTGCGGCTGAGTGAAGACCTGTTAGCGGAAAAGATGCCCCTGCCGACACGCTGCCGCTGCTCTCTAACTGTTCGAGCTCTGCTTGTGCCTTCTCCCACACACCCCGTGGGCGACACAGAAAGCTGCGGAAGAACAAACGAATTTCCTCGATGGTTGTGGTTTCGGAGCAAAACAGCACATCTTCGCGCCTCGCGAGCACCTGGATGCAGTTCGCGATCGACAGGACGTAGTCGAGCTGTGCATGTGTGAGCACTGACGCAAAAGTGTGCTTGTGCGGACAAAAAGGAGAGACCGCTGTTTGATGGCTGCCTGTGCTCTCAGGGGTAGCATCTTCGTCCATGAGCTGTAAACTACTCTTTGGCGTCTCGGCGTCTTTCAATGCTTTGGGCGTCGGAATCACTGGGGCAGCTCCTTCGGCAGATCCCGCAAGTCCAACTGCGCCGGTACTGTTGTTGTGTTCGCAGGCTTGCAAGTACAGCAGAGAATTCGCGTCGAGTTCCCTCTCGGACTCGAGCTGCCCACTGAGCTTGACCGATTGCAACCTGAGCGACCCACAGGCCCTCTTCTGGTCCAACTGCGCCGTGCGTGTTTCGCGCGCCGTGAGACGCTCGCCGAGAAAACGGAGGTGCAGCCCGCCCCCAATCCGGTCGATCTGTGTCAGTTGCGAGATGCCGCCGCCAGTGAACAAAACCTGTTCACCTTGCCGCGTCTCGTCGAACGCTGCCATCAGCTGCTCAAAGATCGCATGCACACGCGGAGCTACATCTGCCGTAGTGCTAAGCTGGTTCACCTTCGAGTCTTGACCGGCATCATTCCCTGCTTCGGATACCAGTGGTAGCGACAGAAAGTTTCGGAATGCGTAGTGGTTTGTGCTGGCTTCCGTCTTCTTCCCGGCGTTCTCCAAAAGTGCGCGGTAGGAGTCCGCGCCTTGATGCAGCAGCGCGACAAGATTGCCCTTCTGGTTTTCCACTTCCCGCGGAGCGAACCCGAGCTGGCCCGCAAAGTCGCTTCGAAACTTCGCCAGTCGTTCCCGCGCCACCTCAGGATCAACGTTTCGTCCACCACCGAGGATCTCAATTTCAGAAAGCTTCGCAACCTTCTCACCGATCATCTCGATTTCATTCATAGACTGCGTTTCGCCAGCGAAGAGGGTGAAGCACTTCTCCAATCCAGGATTTTCCGGCGCCGCTGCGCTAGACGTAGGGTCTCTGCCACTTGCACGGTTCTCGCAAGTTGTCCCCACAAAGTAAGAGACAATGCGCTTCAGCTTGTCATGCGACATGCCAACCTTTTGTAAAATCGCCTTCGCCCGACGGGCCTGCAGGCGATTTTCCCAAGCCTGGTCCCGCGTTTCGTGCAGCTGGTGTTGAAGCACTGCGCTGTTGTTTATTTGCTCAACTTCGACCACGTCGCTGTTCTCGGAATCGCTGTCGAGTAAAATCACATCCGCTTGCGGCTGGGCTCGCGGCGCCGCCGCCAGTCGTGCAACCTGGGCTCGTGTGCTGGGCAGCGAACCGCGATTATTCGCTGACCCTCTTCTGTTGTTCAGGGCACCAACATCGTCGCCGATTTCGAGCAACTCATCCGCCATCGAACCGCGAAACAATCCAATGCCAAACTGCACCAAGAAGTCGGTGTCTTTGCACTGGTCCAGCAGCATCACCAGCGTCAAATCCTTCTGCAGATTCACTAACTGTACATTGGTAAATTCGTCCAAGATCGGAAACTCTCGGCGAATCGACTCTACCTTGGTCTCATAGCTCTGCACCACTTTTTCGTACAGTGCGGTAGGGAAGGAGCCCAGACAGACCGAAGACTGCTCCTCCTGCGCGGTCTGAAACCGCAGCTCGTGCTCCAAAAGGTCCAAGCGCGGACGAATTTCCAGGGTGTTCGGCTCGATTGCACCCTGCAACCGCGAGAAGAGCGGAAGCTTCTTGACGGGGATCTGTTCCAAGCACTGGCTCAGCTCGACGAGCTGGGCAAAGCTCGCACAGAGACGGTCGATTTCAGAGGTCTTGCGCTCCGTTGAAATCAGCATCAGCTTGTCGTTCGGATCTTTCAGTTGCTGCATCTTCGAGTGGGGCTGGCACAGTTCCTGGAATTCCTCGCCGTCGTCGTTCGACGGTTGCTGTACTGCTAGGGGATTCAGGCGTGAGGAAGACGACCCTACGGCTCCGGCTGTCTGCGGACTCGGCGCTTTGTAGGCTTGCAGGAACGTATCGCGCTCGATGTCGTTCATTAATGCGATCTGCAGACGGTCCATCCTCTGTAGCATAGCGTTGTTTTTGTGATGTTTCACATTGAAGACAATGCTCTTCAGTTCGCCGCCACAGCTGAGCGTGAAAACGCCGTGTTTGATCAAGGCCTCGGCGCGCTTCACGGCACTCGCTTCCACCGACCCGTGCGAGGCCTGGATGTTGGCGAGCCAAGACCGGTTGCGCCAGAGGTCCTCAATCTTCGCAAGCAACCCCTTGGCGTCTTTCTTCAACTCCGTGAACGCGGGCCGCAACACTTTCCACAATGCCTGGGCGTCAATGATGGTTGACTCACTGGGAGTCGTGGTGGCAAGAACATTCGCTCCGCCAGCGATGGCGTTGCGACGCTGTCGCCCTCGTGCTGCACCGGGCTTGGCCTTCTCGTTCTCCCTCTTCACGTCTCTTTTGTTAGCCGATTTGTTATTCCGTTTAGTACTCTTCGCGTTGTTCCTGCCGCCGTCTGCTGGTTGTGACAGAACTAGATCGAGATCCTGCGAGAAAGGCACGAGTTGGGAGGCACCGTACGGATCCAAGTCCGCTTCGTCATCTTGACCACTGCTCGGCGCGTCCTTCTGCACAAGAATACTTTCCAGTTTCGTGTAGACCAGCGGTCCCAAGCAGTTGCCCAGCAAGTCGAGTGTCGAAATGCGGTCGACGTCAATGTCCGACTCGCCCGCGTCGATGTGCGCCAGATCGACGAAGTTTTTGAATTCCTGAGGGTTTGCGATGTTCCGCCGCCACCACTGGAACACCTCGCCGGACGCTTGGATGGCCTTCATCAACTTGATCTGGTCTTCCTGCACCTCTCGGAGAACTTTGTACCAATCCTTGATCTCCTTGGAGATGTCGTTCAACGTGTTTTGCTGCAGAAAGGCCTCGCTCCGGTGCTGCAGCTTCTGGAAAAACTGCAGCTTCGGATCCCCATCGACAACGGTGTCCGCGATATTGTTGTCACCAGCGGCACTGCTACTGGATGACGATGCCAAAGCAGCGTTCGTAGCTCCTGCTCCGAGAGCTCCTCCTGCACCAGGAGCACTTGTTTCCGCTGTTGCGTCGTCAGCATTGCTGCCGCGCGGGAACATGAAATGCACGAAGTGAATGACCTCGCGAATGCTGTTTGGCTGCACATTCGCGATGTCGAGAAACGTTTGGATTTGGTCCATTCTATCGCGGTATAGGATCGCCCCGTCATCACTGTTTTTGTGCGGCCGGTGCGAGGCTGCATTCTCAACATCGAAGATCACCAGCTGGGAGGAGGCTGGTTCTCCCGCGTCCTCAGCGGTAGCATTCTTGTTTTCCTCTGCTAAAACGACATCCACTTCGTCGTACTCTAGCTGCGTTTGCGCAAACATGCTTTTCACTGGCGCGGGCGCAAGCACAAGTGCATTATCAGCGGTTTTTGTCGACGTAAACGTCCCCGCACCCGTCATTTCCTTCCGAATGGCGCTTGTCAGTGCCTCTGGCAGCGGCCAACTCAAGTGGCCAATTAGTTCGAGAGAAAGATCGCCGGTCTGAAATTCTCCGATGAAGGCGTGGAGCTGCGACCGTGCCCGCTCAACCACGTGATCCAGCGGCGGGCCGGAATGGAGACTGTCACGGTTGTTCGTATCTCTATTGTCAATCTCCAAGTCCTCATCGAACGCCTTGAAAAAGGCTGCCAGGTCCGGCGTCTGTTCCTCCTGGTCCAGAATCAGGGCGCGCGCCAGAATGGCGTCAAAATTCATCTTAACCGCTTTGGCGTCCGCGGAAACTTGCGGCAGCGCGCTAGCGGCTCGGAGCAGTTCCAGATCGGACTCGAACCCGGTTACCTTGTCACGCCAATGCTCCAACGTCGATGTGATTTCTCTTTCATTTTGTTTGCGCGGCGAAGTGGCACACCCGAAGCTGTCGGCCGTTGCAGAGCGACCACGTGCCGCAGCCTGTCCTGTTGGTGATGCGACCACAAGATCAAGCGGGTCCGCATCTGCAGCTGCTTGCTCTCCGCCTTCCATGACAGCGTCCGCAGCGTCAACATCCATAGGATCATCCTCGTCGTTCTCGTTTCGCGTGCCCGGGGCGCGCTCCTCTTCTTTGGGTTTTTCCACGCAAACGTGGTAAAAAGCAGAGAAACTTTCCTTGTTCTTTTCCAGGAATTGCAACGTTTGCAGTGACACTCGACCCGCGGCAAGGTCGTTCTTGCACATGATAAAGCAGTCAACTACTTGTTGGAGAACAGCTGCACCCTCGGTTTCGCGGGGCACCTGGAAACGCATCTTCAGAAATGCCTCAGCCATCTGGCAGGTAAACGTTGCTTCCAGGACGCGCCGAGTCTGCTTTCCGTCAAACTTTTCCACTTTTACAGGATCGAGAGGGGGAAACTTCAGGATGATGTCGGACATGACCTTGCCCATGTTCACCGCGGCGTCACTAGCCTTTTTCGACGAGGCACCAGCGACATCTCCCTCGTCAGAGGATTTCGATGAGGCCGACCTGGACGGTTGCTGAACTGCTAGGGGATTCAGGCGTGAGGAAGACGACCCCCCGCCCGGTCCAGATCGCGGTGCACATTCATCGGCTTGCACCGTTTCCGGCGCCCGTTCAGTGGCATCAGCTGCTGTCCCGTCTGGTGCAGATGGCGGTCCGCATCCATCGCTTTGCGCCATCTCGTCAGCCGGTTCAGCAGGTGCGACTGCCATGTTGGAACACTGACGGCTGCAGCTCAGTACTAGCGGCACACGCCGTCTAGTCCTCATCTTTGCAGCTGGCCCGCGAGGCATTGACTGACCGCGCACCCTCCACACGTAGAAAACTAGAAACGCCAGGAGTCCCCATTCGCCCACCGCACGCGCAACGTGCGACGGAGCAGCTGTCGCCAGCTCCAGCCCATCTGCGATTTCTTCGAAGTCTACGGTGTGGACTTGCACCGGGGAAGAAGACAAAGCTGGTATTGCAAGGAAAAATCCCCCCTCCTTCTATCAAAACGAAACTTCTGGCGCTGGATTTGTGTAAACGAGTCAGCTGCGTATTGCAGGAAGGCACTGCGGCCAGATCCCCAGGCTAGGTAGGCTCGTATGGGTCTAGTTGTTCAGCATGGCAAACAGCTCCCCTTGAAGCCCAACAGCATGACAAATCGCCTCCATAATGGGGCGAAAGCTTCTGCCCTTGTCTTCTTGCAAGACGCGTGTGATTTGTGGCCTCAAATCTATCAGCAACGCAAATTTCCGGAGAGGTAGCTTTTCAATATATATGGGGAGGGGGGGTCTTTCCTTGTGGTAGCTGGCTTCCCTTCTTTTTCTGGCTGCGACTGCCGGCACAAGCCGGACCCATCTGAAGTAGACTCCTCTTCTTCTTCTTCTTCTTCTTCTTCTTCTTCTTCTTCTCCCGTAGCCACTGGCGCAGCTGCAGAAATCGCCACTACGGGGTAGCTGCTCGGGTGGGCAATTTCGTCTGCAACGAATAGCGGAGAGGGATCGCCGTCTACTACCTCAAAGATAGCAACTTGCTCACCCCTGCGACGAACAGTCGACATCACCGCACCCCGGCCGCTCCTGAAATGTCGCTGCACCAGCGAAGCCCCCTTAAGTGCAACACTCGCAAGCAGGCTAGCGCACGCAAGCCCGGTCCACACTGCCACGTCCTCCATTCGATGCTAAAACTAAATCGAAAATTTCTTTCTATTACAAGAGTTTTAATTTTTACAAGTTTTCAGATGCTTGGGGGTATAAAAGTGATACAAGAGTTGTGGAGATAGACGTAGACCGGATGTGAAACGATTTCTTTAATGTTGATACATAATCAATCTGAATCTGATAGACGAAAAGTTGTAGAGTCTTAGATAGATAGAAAAGTTTAGAAAAAGTGTTAGAGTCTGAATCTGATAGAAGACGAAAAGTTTTTTCTTAATTTTTTCTTGTAATTGAAATTGTTACAAAAACCGTGTCGAGTTTTGTTTTGTGAATTCAAAAAAATAAATAAACTGCCGAGATCGTGCGCTAATTCAGTTTCAGGCACTTGTTTGTTGACATTTCAGAAGAAGAAAGAGAAACGAGGTTGTAGCAGCATCGCAAGAAAAACTGCTTCACTGTGACGATAGCATATCCATGATCATATGACTATCGAAGAAACTCCATACTTGCATTCGCTTCGACAATTGGCGTGTGCGTATTTCCTTTGGGCCACAATTGAAGTCTATGCACGAATATGCGAGGTTTTGATGTCATTTCATGCCAAACTCTAGTCTAGCAAAGCAAGCCTGTATGCTGGCTGCCAATATGCTGGACAACGCCGCTATTAATCCGCTCGTTTGCAGTGAAGCAATTTAGGCCTCCTCGCAATAATACGCAACGGCAATTACCAAGTGAAAAAGCGAAGGAAGCATTGGATTTGTTAGATGCTGTTTTTTCAGCAAAAATACGATGAAGGGGCTCTTTTTTATGTCTGCGAAAGGAGGTCGAGTATGGCAGAATAGTCTTGGCGATGACGACAGCTCAAGTAAAATCGATGTCACGATCTCGGTGTCGATGTCGATTTCGATGTGCGTCTAACTCACCAGCCAGGAACGAGAAACGAATGAACTAAACGGGAACGCACGGCTTCTAGAAAAAGACTAAGTTGCGAAAAGAACAAAAAGCAGCACTTTGATCATTTTTCAGGGTCCACCTATTTTACAGGCACATCCTTTTTTCTTCTACAGATCATGTTGATGGCATTGCTTTTACAGTAACCTGCTGGTAAATCCTATGCATTGGGACGAAACCTACGCAAGGATTCGTTTGTGTTGCATGTAGCTGGACCACCATTCCTGCAGACTATTTTCCAGGTTCTGTGCGGGCCGCCGTTCTGGCAGACCCAGATACTTCCGCAGCTCAGGCATGCACGAGAAGGGTTCCCCCTCGTGACACGGCGCAGACACCAACGGGCTTTCCGCGTCCTCCCCCAAGTACAGCATGCGCGAGGCACCATCATCGCTCATGCTGGGCTGCAGCACCTCCTTGCGCGCTTTTCTCCCTTGAACGGCGTCGTCGCTTTCGAACAGGAACGCCAACACGGGCTTGTGCTGCTTGCTTTTCTCACTTGGCGGTCTTTTCCTGACGGAAAAAAAGGCCGCAGTGTTGGACGCATCGTCTGCTGAGTGGAGATTTGTCAGCGGTTTCGTTACCAGTTTCGGTACGCCAATCGACATCGCGTCGTCCGCGCGTGTCTGAAAGTCCAGGTCCTTCGGCTTATCAAGCATCGGTGCTTCGGGGGTCCCGTAGCCTTCACCCGCGTTGAACTTACTTGCAAAAGACGGAACGTCAGAATCTTTGGAAGAAGATTCGACTGTCACGTCGTCAGTAGCAGGCTTTTCGTGAAACTTACGATCCCAGGCCCGCGGGTGCTCCAATTCCTTCTTGACGTAACTCGGGTAGTTCAGCGGCGCATCGGGGCCGATGACTTGCAGCTTGTAACTTTTCCGTTTATCCTTGGGAAAAAACAGGAAATCGTTGAGGAAACTCGCCACTCTCGTCCGTTCGCCCTCGGTCTTCATCGCGTCCGATAAGTTGAAATCGGTGAAGTAGGAAATTTTCGTTGGCTTCTCGCTCGCCCGCAAAACGTCTTCGGCCGTGCCGCCGACTGGATCCTCTTCTGTGGCCGACGATGCCGAAGTGCTGACCGCCTCAGCGCCACGAATTGTAACAGGTTCCTTGTAGGGAATGACGGCATCCGGATTGCGGATGATCTCCGAAGTGATGCGCAGCCGCCCAAGCAACTTGTCGACCACCTCCCCGGCGGCACACCGCAAACTCGCCTGCTTCGTCTCGCTCCGGCCATACCTCACGTCGAGGCAGTGTGCGTGTCGAAGCTCGTCGGTGATTTTTCTCTTCTTCTTAGACAGTTCCTCCGGATTCGGCTTGTGCGCATTCGCCATTTCTTCCTGTTTCTTCAATTTTTCATCCTCGTAGAGTCCCTCCAATTTATTTGGCATCAGGTTTTCGTACAAGCCCCTCCATTGTTGCTGCAGCTTCTTTTCCTCCGCGACGGTATCAAACCGTGCCAGTCGGACATAGTCGACGAAATTCTTGGGCCGGAACTGGTTCTTGACCATGAACTCCGTTTGTGGATGGTCTCCGATATCGTGCACGTTCCCGGTCCAGGTCGCCCACCCAGCGACGCTTTTACCCGGAAAGAAGAATTTGGCACGGTGCGGAAACTGCTGCGTCGGTTCCTCGAGAACCACCGCCGGGTACTGCGCGTTCAGTTTCTTCAAAACCTTGGACCCGGGGTTCGCGCTCTCCGTCACGGTCAGGCCCGGACGTGCAGCGGGATCTTCCGCGTCATGATTTTTCGCTTTTCGTCCACTGTCGGGCGTGTGGTGGTGTGGGCTTTGTTTCGACTCCTGCTCTGCAGCTGCGTCGTCAGTAGTGTGGTCTTCAACATCATCGTGATCTTCTGGGTTCTTTTCGCTACTTCCGTCTCCATCCGCGGGCGAATCGCTGTCCATATGCATCTCCCCATCCCCGCTGTCGCCTTCATCTTGTTTCTCAGAATCAACAGCTGCACCGCTCTGGTCGTCACCCTCAGGTGCCGGGTCGACGTCCATCTTTGCTTCTCCATCTGCGGCTGCAGCAGCAACACCCTCCTCTTGCTTTGCAGTTTCGGAGGCCTCATCTGCTTGCTCGGCAAAAACTGAAGTTTGGATTCGTTCTCTTTTCCTTTCAAGAGCTGAAAAACCATCATCCGCTTCTGGCGCTGCATCTGCCTCTTTACTTCCTTCATTTTCGTCTGTCCCGTCAGTCTGCGCACCCGGTCCTGCTTCATTTGCCGCTTCACCATGATCCCCGCTTTTATCAGTTTCTGTTTCAGGCGCAGCTGCACCTGCATCTGCCTCTTCAACACCTCCGTCATCTTTGCCTTCGTCAGTGTCAGCACCCGTTCCTGCTTTTCCCGCTTCATCGCCATCTCCACTTTCATTTTTTTCGTCGGGTTTATCTTCCGCGTCCGCGGGCGATTCTTCCCCCGCAGCAAGAACCTTATCCTCCTGCAACTTCGCCCCGGCCGGCGAAACGTGCCAGTGCTCCCCTTTGTGCGGATGGGCATCGCTCTCGGATGTCGCAGTCCGCTGCTCCGCGATGATTTTTGCCGTGTCCTCGTCAGGGTTGAGACGGAAATACCGGCGCTGCGGCATCTGTGCCCAGTACCAATTGTTATCGGCGTTGTACAGCTTACCCCCGACAATGCACAGCTCCGGCGGCCCCGGCGTCTTGCTCGCTTTGGACGATTCTTCCGATGTGCTACTGCTGGCAGCATCTTTCGCATCTGCGCCCAAGGAGCCCCAAGAAGAGCCCCAACCAGTCTCGGGTTTCTTCTCCACTTGTTCCGGCTCCTCCGCAGGTTCTTCAGCGGCCACCGGACAAAGTTTGTGTCCGTCGTAGTGGTACTTTTTGTAGCCGATGGGTCCGTCAATCCAGTAGTTACCGCGCGCCAGTGTCTCTTTTAGAAAAGACTGCGGCAAAAAATCCAAGTGCGGGGGAACTTGGCTGTCCGGGGCCGCCATGCCCGAAGTGGCGCCGGGCAGAACCCCGGCGGAAAGACGGGCCTCGGCCCGGGCAGCGATGGCGGGGTACGGCGGAAAGTTTGAAACGGCTTCGGCTTCAGCAGGACCTTCTTCAGAAGTGTTCGCTTGTTCGTCCGAAGAACCGCTTCCACTTTCTTCATCAGGACTTCCACTTTCTTCTTCAACCGTAGCATTATCCTCCTGAGCACCATGGTCGTCGGATTGTGCTGCAACGTCATCACCAGTGTTCTTCGCTTCCGAATCACCGCTTCCACTTTCGTCGCCAGGACCAGATGATTCCTCCGTCATATTATCTTCGTTAGCACCGTGATCCGGATTTGCTGCATCGTCGTCACTCACGTCTTTCGCCTCAGCGGCAGAGTCCCCCTCGTTCTCCCCATCGTCAACGAGCGAGCTGCCTTTTCCGCTCTGCGCCGACGTCCCCTCGCTCTCGTCCTCGATTTTGACCTGCGGGCGGTCCGTGGTGCCGAGCTCTAGGACCATTTGCTTCAACTCTGCCGCGCTAGTGACGTACTTTTCACAAATGTTTTCCAGCGTGTCTCGGAGCGCCAGGGGGATGGCACCCTGAAGCGCCATCGTGATTGCTTCTGCGTCTTCCATTTTCTTTTTCGCGGTGCCTCTGCCTAGTGTTATGATATTTTTGCAGCAACAGCAGAAAGAGACATAGTACTTAAGAGGCTAGACCGATCGAATCACAGCACCAGTTTAACGAATCACAGTAACGACGACGAGCCAAGAACACGATCAGGTCTATTCGACTACAGTGCCTTTCTTCATGCCTTCTCCTTTGCGACGACGAAGTAAGTGCGACACTTTCACAGACGAGCGATACTAACGATGAGATGACAGGGAGGACTACGATAAGTAAACTGCAACGTAGATCGGGGCACGCAAGCGCATGTCCAAGCAGAAGAACAACCATAACAAGTAACTCTTTTTATACCACTGCTTTTGCCTTATCATTGACGTAGCTTTTTGATCTTCATCTTGCTTCGATTACTGTACAAGTTTACCGCCTGAAACCAGTTGTGCGCAGAAACGGCGTTCTCATCCTACGAATTTTCGAATGACAACTTGGTTTCACATGCCAACATCGGTCTATTCTATTGTCGGCTACAACTTTTGTTCGTTTTCGCAAACATGACATTATACGGAAGTAAGAGCAAGCCAACAAAGCACGGGCATGATGCATTGATCTAAGTATCTTTAGTGCAGCAAAAGCAATTTTCATCTCCATGAAGAACAACAAGGGAGCTGCTCTTTCACGGGAATAAATACATTTTTGAAATCTATGTCGAAACCTATTGTTCACATCGCACCACCCTTTTGCTTGCCACATATCACGAGCCCCCCAGTGGCTGGGACACTGAGAAAACATGTGTATACCGCCCGCCGTTGCTTAAATTGATGCTGATGCGTGTGCACTTCCACGCAAACGTCGAGTCGTCTACATTAGCACCACGCAGCGCGGCGTTGCGCAACTGAAACGCTCCCCGCGGCCGTGGACTTCTTTGGAACGTGTAGGTGGCTATGTTGACTCCTTTCGACAGCACGGAGACCGTCTTCCACTCAGCCTCTGCCGTCGCGCTCGGCACGAAAAATTCGAGGTGCAAGTCGTCTTTGACGCGATCTTTGCTAAAGTCCGGCATTTTCCTCATCGGGTATTGCACCTGACCAAAGGGCACGTCGTGCAGCACCGGGGCTGCCGAGGCGCTCCTAATCCAGTAGCTGGATGTCCTTTTGTCAGCTTGCTCTATGTGATCAGGTTCTATTTCTCCTCTCTCCGTTTTCTGTTTCTCCTCGTCTTTATACGAAACCCAAAGTGTGTCGTAAAAGTAGCGCTCCGGAGACCGCGTCCAGAAGTAGGGGTCTCCAACGTCAATGCTCCACGCACTCCGACCCTGTTGGTGCGGCGTCTGCAGGCCGCGCGCGTTCGCCGCCTCGGCCTGAAACTGCAGCAGCGCCGCCGCGTCTGCGGAAAACAGCATGCGGTGCCCCGGCAGCCCCGGCCCCTCCGCCGCATTGTAGAACTGGTATCCGTAGAAGAAGCCTTTGTTGTTCGCGCGCGCGTGCTGCACCCAGTCGTGCACTTGTGCGAAAAAGCTTCCAAAAGGAAACGATCCGTCGGGAAGCGTGCCCTTTTGCCTGATCGTTCCATCGTTATTGAGGTACAAGTGCAGATTGGATTTGATCGCGGCCAGGTGGTTCGAAAACGGCATGTTCTCCGTCCCATGCGCCCACCAGCTCTCCGGATCCAGAACGTCGAGACTCACGTCCACGATCCCGATGGTGGCATACCACCTGGTCGCGCTGGGAACAACAACATCTTGCATCCCGCCGGTCGCAGGGAAAGTGTCCGTTGCCGTTTCCCTTTCCTTGAAATCAATCTCCGAGTCTAGCCCGAGTTTCCGGCTTCCGGTCTCGTCGAACAGGCGGAAGGCGCGGCGAATCTTGGAATCAGACTTAGACGGCTTGCTGTTGTTTTCAATCTCCAAGCGAAACTGGTCGGCGTTCAGAAGTTGTCGCACGGTATAGGGTTTGCTTTGCTGCAGAAAATCGCCGTTCCGTCCGGGAATCGGGATTTGCGCAAAAATCGTGCCACTTATCAGATACTTCACCACGACGACGGCCACTGGCGGAGCAGAGGCAGCGGCCTCGTAGTGCTGCTGCAGGAGGACTTGGGTTTCGTTGATTTTCATTCCTTGCGTAGGTTGCTCGCTATCTGGATCGCCGCCTGTCATGGATGAATCTTTTTCCTGGGCAGTCGCAGGTGTTTTGAATTTCGCCGCGAGGCTGGAACTTACCGTTGGAATCGAGCACAGGTGCAGTGTTAGAATTCCTGCGAGAAGCATCGTTCGCAGCGTCGACATTTTCTATCAATCTTCTGACGATTCTTGTGATTTTCTCTTTTGTAAAAAACGACCTCACCAGCGGCGCTCAGCCACTTACATATGAAAATGAAATGCAATGAATTTATTACGTTTGAAAGAAACTCGGGGCAAAAAGTCAAATAGAAACGGGCACGAGAAGTGTTTCCTGATAAGCTAAGTACAGGAAAACGAAAAAAAATAGCAGAAAAAGCCACAGAATGAATTCTTGCATGTGATCAAAGACCGGTTAGGCTGCAAGCAGGAAAATTTGAAAAGCAAGTCTGCGTCAATGCTGATTCGAAATTGACTCCTCCATCCGAGCAGAGATGATGGTAAACCGGAATCCGAATCTATCAGCCCAGAACGGCAAGTGGATCCTTGCTTTCGAAGTCGCCACCGAAAATTGCGTTTTGTGTGAGAAACACAACAAAGAGCGCGCGCCTGGCTTTCCTTTTGCGCTGCCGCCGCATGAAGCAAAAATTCGATCAATACTTTCACACGCAAAGGTTCGAGGATAACACGTGCCGCCTTCAATCCAGTTATTTTTCGCTTGTTCGAATGTGGTGCTTTATCGCTGAAAAATTCTGACCAATCTGCTAGGTTCTCGTACTCATAGGTTTGATTTTCACTGTCGCCAAAAGTATTTCGTCGCCTCGTCATATAATTCATCTGTGATTCTTCCATTTGCATTTCGCAGCGATCGATAGTCAAACCATAGTTCTCGGAAATTCGGAATTTGTTTCTGCGTAAAAAAACTTAGTTTATAAAACGCTGGCACACGCATCATCTCTTTTGTAAATCACACATATAACTGGCACTGCTAGCACTTATCGTAAGGTAAAAGTAAAACAAAAAAAGTTCGCGTCATATCATTTCGCTCAGTAGCTACCTGAGTACTTATTTTATCCCAGAGTTCTACTCCTTTTCCTATCCAGTTTTCTTACTTGTACCAGGACCGTTTTTTCTTTTTCTTCAAAAGTTCGTCTTTAGTAGCTCTCACACTGACCGATCGATTATTCGGAATAACAAACCTGCTTCGTACCACTAAACTACAGTATCGGTATTCAGACTGTCGCAGCCCAGCAACCTTCCGAGCGGACTTGTCGCCATTTCCGCTTGCAAGTGGCGGGCCTGGGCCAAGAAGTTCCGCAGCGGCTTCACCATCGATTTTTCAAACGGCGAAGCGGAAACTCCGAGAGAATCCCGGGCGCTGCCGGCCGGTAGCACAAACCCATCTTGGTCGATGTTCTGGTCCTTCAGCATTGCCCGAAATTGTGAGTGTTGCCGACTGATCAATGCGAAATATTTTCCGATTTTTTCCATCAACGCACCATCCGCATACACAGATCCCGCCAGCACATGCAACGCTGCGAACACAAAGTCGTCCACGGTGGACCGAGCCGGAGCTACGTTCTTTATCATCACCAGCTGAAACGGGTTGCTTTGCGGCTCGTTGTCGGTGGTTGACCCCTCTTCGGTCCCCGGTATTGCGCGGTCCCGCACGAGAACAGGACTTTGGTCTTGCCTCACCAGAGGGCTGAACAGAATCAGCTTGTCACTAGTCGCGAACAGTTCGTCCGCCTCGAAGTTAGAGATCACGAGGTACACCTGCTTGCCGTTCCGCGTACCCTGCGACGGAACCCGCACGCGAATCAGAAAATCCGGCATTTTCAGGTAGGCCGCGAGCACCTTCTTACTCTCCTTGTTGGCGGTAATGGTCTGCAACCAGGCCTGCGTGACGAAGACCGTGTCCTGCAACCCGGGAAAGGTCAGGGCGAGACCAGTGTCGCTCAAAATTTTCTCCAACGGCTTGAACAACCCGTCGAAGAAGGGGCAAATCTTGTCTTGTTTGACGTACGTCGCAACGCGCTTCAAGTTGTCGGAAATGAAGGTCGCGGCCGCTTCCGCGGCGGGGGGGCGCTGCACCTGGCATTCTTCCTCAAGTTCTGCTTCCAGTTCCTTTTCTTGCTCCTCGTCAAACATCGAAGCAAAGCGCGTAACGCTGGGAACCAAGCTGTCGACTTCCTCGGCGATTTTTCGCGCGAAGGCGCCGCTGCTGGCTTTGCCCTTTTTCTTCAAAAAGATGTTTAGCTTTTGACGCACGATCGCCGGCAAAGTCTGCTGTTTCCTCGCATGCCCGTACAAATCCTGCAGCGCGAGAGTCTCGTCCTCAACGCATGCGTTCGCAAAATCCGTCAATGTCTCGTGTAGCAACGCTTTTTCAGCCTTTGCGTCCTCGAATCCGTCGCCAGCGAAGTCGCGAATCTTTATTACTTCGTCCGCAATCTTGTACTTCGTTGCAGCCTCAGTCTTCTGCAAGCAGTTGCGCGCTTGCGAAGCGAAGTACGGCAGCAAGTCACAGATGCGCGCAGCCGTGTTGCGAAGCGTCCAGCTCAGGATGACCGGAATGTTGTGCAGGCCATTAATTGCGTTGTTAGAAGTGGATGACGAAGAGGACTGCTGCTGGTTCTGCGCCCCTGCTGCTGCGTCATTCATCTCTTCAGGCTTTTTAAATGCTGCAGCCGCCGCAGAGGGACTCTTGCCGATCGGACTTACTACATCCCCAGACTCCCCGCGAAGCAGGCATGCGAGATCTTCCTTCTTCTCCAGCAGCTGATGCTCTTGGTGCGCACTCAGCGCTATGCCCATATCCCGCAGTTGTTCCAGCGCAGCGATTTCCTTTCTGAGCTTCGCCTCTGCATCGTCGTCCTCCTTCGAAGCCGCCTGCTTGCCGCCCTTCTTCGCTGCAGGCTGGGGGGCCTTCTTCATGACGGTAGTGGCTGCTTTTGCCTTTGGCGCCGCGGCTTTAGCTTTCGCCTTAGCTTTTGCCGCGGCTGCCTTGGCCTTGGCTTTTGCCTTCGCCTTTGGCGTCGCACTACCGGATGACTTTGGAGACGGCGCTTTCTCTTCTGCCTCGGCCTTCGGGGCGAAGCTTGTTAGCCCCTCCGTGCGGATTTGTTGCAGTCGCCGATGGACTTCTGGGCTGGCCACGAACGTTAAAGACTGCCCCATGCCGATCTGTCGCAACCTGTTGCAGGCCTGCAAAAATTTGTCCTTGCAGAGCCCTTTGCCTAATGTAAGCAAACCCCGACAGGTTGGCCCGAGGGGGAAGTCGCTGCCTCTCGTGTGGTTGTCGTCCAAGTACAGCAAGCAGTTTGTCATGTCTTTGCTGAAGCTGGAGAGCGCAAAGGGAATTGCCTCCTCGTCCGGCTTAGCTCCCTGCAGAATGACCTGGATCGCGTTGCCCTCGTCGAAAAAAACCGCAGCCAGGGCGTCCGGCCTTTTCTGCAGCCACCTCCGGCAAAATTCACGGTTGGAGAGCTGCAACACGAGCGCGCCCGGATCCAAAACCACTGAGATGTCTTGGCGCTCGCTGAGAATCTGCACGATCTCGGCCGCGGTGTTCTCGTCCCGCAGAGCTAGGTATTCGTCGTTCTCCGGACGCAGCAGCCTCCGCAACTGGTGCCCGTTCGTCGAGCTCAACGATGGCAAGTTTTTTTGTTGCACCGTAGCCGGCAGCACTGGCTTTAAATCGTCGGTGCCTGGAAAAGAAAGTTTTTACTTATTTTGATTTTCCGCAAAATTTAGAATTTGACGCAACGCCGCACTATGCACTATGGCGCCGGCTCGCAACAACGAAAAACAACAAGTACCGATGAAAAACCAGGACCACACAAAGAAGAAACAGCAGCCCTCAATGAATCCAAATCCAATTTATTATGTTTATACCTGAGAAGCCAACCGTGACAGCGTCGCAACCTGTGTCCGGACCCCGAGCCAGGTCCCACGCAGTTGCTACCAATTTCAAACCGTATTGGCGAGCCTGCGAAGGGTAGACGAGACTTGTGAGCCAGAAATCAATCACCTTGACATGGCGCTGCAAAGCTGGGTAGAGTTCTTTCATGAACCAATGCTGGTCGTCCAGGTTTAGCGAGTCATACGATTTCAGGCCTTCGCCGACAGTTTCCGCGTCTCTCGTCCAGTCCTGGTAAATGCTGCGGGCTTGGCTGTCGGAAAGCGTCTGCAACTTTGTCAGAGCGTCCTTCAACTGCATCGGCGACAGCCCAGACTGGTAATAGGTCGAGTAAGTCAACATGAGCGCGATATCTGGATGTGCAAACTCGGTTCTCTCGTTGGCGACGTCCTTCGCCAAATATGGCACTGCCATTTGCAGACCCCTGATTAAAATTGAGGAACATGAAAGTTAGTAGAAAGAATAGTGCAACTGCCTCTAGATCGATTGTCACTTCTAACGTGCCATTCCCCTTGTACCTGGAGGCTGCGGCAGGACGAGCCAAAGGTAAAAACAGAAAACTAAGACAGCCTGCAGATGTCTAAACACCAACAAGCTTTTATACTTTCTCGTCGGGTGGGCGCCAAAGTTGACTCTGTATCTTTTGCCGAGGACTGCGAGGAGCACTTCGTATGTCAACAAGCCCCGTAGGATCAAGGCCGTGTCTTTGTGCGAATCCGACAAGTTCGCCAGGTATTGATCCCCGTCTTCCGCGAGCGATGCATTTCTAAACCATTTGCTTTGGTCCGAGGTCATCTGCGCTTCGTAGTTCTTCGCTACTTCAAACAGGACAAGCAGCTTCAACTTTTCGAACGCTGCCCGCTGCTTCGGGTGATCGAGCAGACCAAGCGGAGAGTACTCGCAGGTGTTCGCGTGTGGTTTGAAGTCCACTACGTCGGGACCGAACTCCGCCAACAGCTTGCCCGCAACTTTCGAAGCGGCCCGCAGCACTGTGCTCGCAGCGACCCAGCGAAACCGCCCGCCAGCCATGTCTTCGGCTTCGCCCAAGGTGTAAATTAACTGATGCTTCGGGTTCAGAAGTTCGTCGCACTCGTCCAAACACTCAAAGCCGACGTCGCGATGGTACTGGAGCAACGAAAACAGAACCCGGCTGGCGCCCACGTCCCGCTTTTGCGATTCTGACGCTGCGAGCTCGATTGCCTTGTTCTCAAGCGACAAACGGTGCTCCGGCCCGGTCACGATAATGTCGCCCAACTTTTGCGACTCCTGCAAGTCATCCAGCCGCATCTGCGCTTCTCTCTGGGTAATCACCAAATCCCGACGGCACAACTGGGGCTGTATTTTCCTGTCCAATATTCCGCCCAGTTTCCACTGCCAGTCCGCGAGGTTGGTGACAAACAGATGGGTGAGGACAGTTGCTCGGACTAATTTGGTTCCGCGAGCTGATGCGGCGAGAACCAAGGGCAACGTGACTGCCGTTTTGCCTTCCCCCATGTTCTGCTGGAGCAGCCTATTGGACGTCGCGGTCAAAAATTCCTGCGCGACCTCGGCCTGCGATCGCCAGATCAGGAGGTCCGAATCGAGTTCGAAGGCCAGGAATTCGGGGTATTCCAAAGGCGACCACCCTTCGCAGCCCCACGTGCCAAGCTCCTGCTTAAGTTTGCGCCAGTCTGCGGCGTCGACGAATCTGATCAAGCGGTCCACGCGCTGGATGTTCCGGAGCTCCAGGGCGAACGCCAAAACCAGATTGGCCAGCACCTGCGGTAGGTGGCACGCCATGTTGCTAGCAGTGTCGAATCCAGCACTCTGCCGGCACCACTGCTTCAGCACGGAAGTTGGGGTCAGGATTGTCGCGAAACCGGTGTCGTAGAGGTGTCCAAGATCAGCGTCCTCTAGCAATATCACATTCGGGTCGGCAGAAAATCCACAGTAGGCTTGCATCTTGTTCCACGCGGCTCGCATCTCCTTTCCCACTAGCCGGCGCTGTTCTTTCAGCCAAAGTTTGGTCTCAAGAAGCTGCGTGGCGCTCAGTTTTGCGTTGTGCGCCGTTATGACTTTCTCGTTGCACGCGAGCTGCCAACTTTCCGCCAGCTCGCTGCGCAGCCGCTCGGCAACTTCTGTGTACTCCCTGCCATCGACGATATTAGGCAGACTCATGTCCGGAGTCGCCTCAAGCAACCTATTTGGCTTTGTGGTGTCGCGAGCGGTTTCTTCATCCGCACCCTTTGCCGTCCGATTGCGCTTTGCAGCCGGCTCTGGTTTCGCCGCCTCGTATTGGCGGCAGAACTCGCGAAAGCTTTCCCTCGTGGATTTCACACGCCACATATTTGCAGCGGCAGTGTTTGCATCGACAGTTTCTGGCTCCAAAAGCAACGCAGCTTGGGCAGATGCACCCTTTTTGTCAACCCTTACCGGTCCCGATTTCCCGCCCCTCTTGACTTCCCTTCCCGCTTGCGCTAAGAGCTTTTCGCGCAGCCACTCTTGAAAAACAAATGGCGGCCTGGGAACTTGAGAATCTCCCCCAGCAGAAGCAGCCGAAGAGTGCACCCTGAGCGCGGTCTGCATCTCGTCTTTCCGCCGCTCTGCTAATGCTGTCAAGCCAGCGTCGTTCCCTTGCGAATACGTGGCGATAACTGACTTCACAAGAGTCACAATATTGCTGAGCCACTTGTGAAGCTGGTCGCTTTTCCTCCAGTCTCGAAACAAGGCATTCACGCGATTCTCGAAGGCAACCACGCTGGTCAATGCCGCAGCGACCTCGTTTGGAACTGAGACTGCCTCGAAGTTCTTCGACTCGCTGTACTGCTGCGCGCAATACGTACTGATCCATTCCCAAGCCTCCTTTTTCTTTTTGTCATGCCGCTCCCGCTGCTCTGCTTCCTGAAATTCGTCGACATAGTTGCCGAGCTGGTGGTCAAATACGCACGCACTATCGTCGAAGACCTCGCGCACTCGCTGCAATGTGAAGCCATGCTCGTGCGGGTGAATGTACTGCGTGTGCCCCGGAACTGGTATCCTGTCAAAAACGGCCTTCTCGCGCTGCACGAACTGCAATTGCAAAAGAAAGGGTAAGGCATCTGGATACACCAAAAATAGCCGCGACAGGAAAAACGTTGTCCGCAACCACGGGGTCTGGGTGTGAGCGTAGCCGAGGGAGCAATGCTTGTACAAATCGCAGAAGTGGTCCAAGAAGTTGAGTTGCGTGCCATCCGGTGCCTTCAGCATGTCACGGACTGTACTCGCAAGATTGCAGGCGTCTTTTTGCAGGGTGAGTGTGAAGTTGGACTTTCCCTTTAGATAATCGACTGCGGTTCCAACTCGTGTCAGCTCATCCACAAGAGAGGTTTGCAGCCGCGCTTTGGTTTCAGCGTTTCTCCAGGCTGGAGAGCGATGGAGTCCAAGCTCGCCCATTAATCGCAACCCATCCAGCGTGTCCGACGAAAACAGCTCTTCGGCATCGTCAAAGACATGTACCATTTCACCGGCGAGCCACTGTATTGTCAGCTCTTTCGCATCGAAGTCTTGGTGCACCAGCACCGCAACCGCAGGCGGTCGCCCACCCTTCTGGCGCTTTCCTTGCATCTTGTTTTTCATCTTCATTCGACGCTTACCAGCAGCTTGCGGACGTACGATAAGAGCGTCTGCTGCATCAGGGGAACCAAGTAGTTCATCTTCCTCGTCCTCGTCGTCGCTGCCAGGGAGATCCTGATCGTCGTCCTCCTGTTTCTTACTGTCTTTTTTGTTCGGATCTTTCTTCCCCGTGGTCTGTGCATCCAAGACGTCGCCGGCGAGGTACGCCGCCAGGCTCTCAGACGTTTCCGAGCTGAATCCCTCGACAATCTCACCTCTTGTCAGCTGCGCGATTGTCGACTGTGACTCGAGGGACATTAGTGCTCCGCGGAGGTTCAAGATCCCGAAGCGCTTTCGCACCTGGTCCCGCCACAATTCCACCATGTCGCGATCCGCCAGGCGCAGGGCATCGAGGAACTTATCCAGCTTGCCGGCCAGAAAGAGCGCCCTCAGCATTGCAAGCGCGTGCCGCTTAGCCAAGCAAGCGAGTCCGGGGTGCGCACACAGCGGCTCCAGCGACCACGAAAACGCGTTCGTGTACTCGATCAGCTGACCCTGGGGTTCCCAGCGCCGCTCGGGTGACAGAAGCAGGAAGGCAAACTGAAGCTCGAGCTCCGTCAGAAGATCCGGCAGGTCGGCGTCGTCCAGTCGGCTGGTGATGTTCCCGCCAGCACGGCCCGATCGATAAATTTCCATGGCGCGATCCGTTCCTGTCACTTGTGTGAAGGAGTCGGGAAGCAGCCGCCCGCAGCACGCGTGCAACAGCGCCAGAAACAGCGAAGCCATGCGGGTCGGCTGGGGATGCAAGTCACGGAGATGCTCCCGAATGGGGTACTGGAAGAACGCAGGCCGCTTTACGGCGTTCAGATCGATGACGACGCCGCCCTTCTTCAGCCGTCTCACACTGCCGTGCGGGACCAGCAAAGTCCGCATCTCCAGCGCCGGTGGCTGAGCGTCTGGGCCACCCTGAAGATTCTGCTCCATTTTGTGCTTTCCACCCGGCAAAAGGTTTACGCTCGGCAATAGTTGCAATGGCTGCTTTGCCTGCTGTCCTTTTCGCAACACTGCGTCGCTGGACCCGGCAGCAGCGTTGTCTCCAAGGTCAGCTGACTGCTCGTCCTGCTCTGGTGCAGCCCCTGCGATCTGCTTCGATAGCACCAAACCGTGCTGCAATCCACGAAGCGTATCTTCGCCGTTGTAACCGATGCACTGGTTCTTCGCGACCACCATGCCACCCAAGTCCGGCGCAGTGATAACATTTGGTGAACCAGCTTCGTCGCGCTCCAGCACATGAAAGCGAAGGTTCTGCCGCCGCGGCAAACGGATTTCCGCTATGCAGCCTGGCTCGCCTTCCTTCTGCGCCCCACCCAAACTGCTGAACACATGAGCGAACTTTCGCAGCTCCAGTCGACCCGTGAGTGCGGCATCCAGGTGAGACACCACAGCGGAACCGAGATCGAGGAGAAACATGTTGGTGCGGGGATCCACCACAACACGGTCGGCGTATCGAAGTACAAACTCGGGCGCGGCGATGCCGAACTTGGGATCGTTGTAGCGAATTGGCCGGAACTCTACTTCCCAATGGCCGTCATTGTCCTTTTTCAGCCAGTGAGAGTATTCGTGTATCAGAGCGTGCGGAAGGTCATCGTGCTGGTTCAGGCCCGCCCCGTTGCCATTCGCATTACCCACATCCTCATTATCCTCCGCATCGCCATCGCTATTCTGCAAAGGAATGTCGGAACCAGTGTCATCGGCTTCCGCCTTGATTTGCGCACCCTTACCGCCTCCGCCCTTTGCTCCACCAACGTCGTTGTCAACACGCATGAAGTCGTCGACAGCTTCATAATCTACATCCATGCGGTCGGATCCCGGACTTTTATCGTCGAGGCCCAAATCTAAACCGGCCGCAACGTTCAGAGGGCCCTTGTCTTTTTTGCCACTGGCACCACCCGGAAGCGGGCTTGGACCATCTTTGTTTGGCCCGGCCGCGCTGTGCAAAAAAACTTGGTGGGGCACTAGGATGGCAAGGCCACTGCGCTGGCTGTCCTCCATGGCGTCGAAGTCGATCATCGAGGGGGAGTTTTCTCGTTTTTCCAGTATGATGGGGACTCCAGACGCCTTGTTTTCTTTGAAGATAAAGTATGCGCCATTGATTTGCACAGCGGTACTGTACACCCCGCGACCAACACTTTGGACTGCAAAAATCGCATTGCCAAAGAGCCGCTGGTAAACCTGGTGATCCACGATCGCCCGCGGCAAGCGTTTGCACGGCGCCCCGTTCACCAGAAACGTACCGTCGATCACGTTCAAGTCGATCCAGCACGGTCCAAACTTCGCACGGTACCAGGCTCCCGTAGGTTTCGATGCCGTGAGCTCTTCCCACTCTTGCACACAGTTTGACTGGTCGCCCGTCCAGTAGGAGCGAAGGAAGTCGCCAAGCGGACGGGCCATCCCGGTGAGTTTGAATCGTAAGACGAGGAAGATAAGGAGCTGGTGCGCGTGACTTTCCGCGAGCAGCAACGGCACTCGCCGCCAGCCGGCGGCAGGAGTGCAGTCGGTGATGCTCAGGTGGTCTTGCAAAGACGCACGGAAAAGCAGCCATTGTTGCACGTCCTTGTCGTCCTTCAAAGTGAGACAGGGCGCGGCAGCAAAACAGAGCGATCCGATTGTTGCAACATCGACAATTCTGCGCCGCATGTTTTGAATGTGCTCTTCGCTCGTCACGTCTGCCGCAACATCACGCAACTTCTCCAACCACTTCTCAGCCACATTGCGTATCTCCCGGAGCAAATCCACAGCTGCTGCTAGCGTCGGGTCCTGGAGAATTGCCGGCGCAGGGGCGGAGGAGGACGATCCATCAGCTGCAGTGGACGATTTGACGACACTCACAAACCAAGCACGATCGCGGTGCTCGGGCTTCGCTAGGTGCTCCACCAAGAGATTGCAAACCAGGGAGAGAGACAACAGCGCGACACTTTTGTCCCAGTTCTCGCGAATGCCAGCGAGAGACACCTGCGCATGACGAATGAGATCCTCTGCGAGCGATGCCCCGGCAATTCCGAGCCGGTGACCACTCAGGCGACGCCAACTCGCGGCCTGCGCACGAGCTTGGTTTTGGGCAGCGTCACCACCAGGGACAGCAGGGAGTTGGTCCACACCGGCAGCATCGTTTTCAGCAAGGACCGGACCCGCTTGCCAGAGCACTGACATGATGAAGGACGCGACGTCGGGGCTGTTAAACTGCAACCAACCCTGCTGGTACGCCGCTGCGAGCTTCTCCAAACGCAGCCCTGCAACTGCAGTCATCTTGCCGAGGTCTTGGAACTCTCGAAGCGAAATACTCCCCGCACCGCCCAACCGATTGCTGGCATAGGCGTCTGACTGCAACGCCAAGACTTGGTTTTCCGTATGCGAGAACCCGACGAAACCCTGCATTGACTTGTACCGCGCAGTAATCATGCGTGGCTCGCAGTAGTGTTTAAACACCCAGATCCAGGATCCGCGCTCAAGCCACTCGAACGCCTCCTCTTGGGAAGCCTCGTTTCGGTTGATGTAGTGCATGCCCATAGAGTTGTGCTTGACGCCCTTGCTGTTTTCAAAATTGTCAACACGCTGCTGCTTTTCCGCTGGCCGCGAGTGCCCAACAAAATCGTATGTCGTGTTTTCGTCGTGAGCGATGATGGAGAGGTCACCGCCGGCGAGCTCGATTGCGTTCACAACCCGACTCTCCTCAGCCCACGGCACTACCTTGCCATCGAAATCTGCGATGATGGAATTCGACTTCAGGTCCGGTAACAAGGCGAGCGCGAAGTCGAGCCACATTGTGTCGGCGTAGTGCAATATGTCTGGCTTCATCAGCTCGAACAAGACAGCCCACTGAGCCGGAACTTCCTTCGGCAGGATGCGGACGTAGGGTGACATTCGCAGCCCGTTTCGCTTATTCTGGGCCTTGTGCTTCTCACATTGCTGCACCACCTTTACCACGTTGCGCCCTTTGCGGCGATCATACACTGTGTCTTTCTGGCAGCTGCAGACTCTGTGCGCTTCCAGCTTGTCAGTCGCGATGGTCCACTCTGCCCACAACCGATCGAATTCTGCACGCTTGGCTTCTGCCTTGATGTCGCACGCCGATTGGATCGCGTCATGCACCTTGACAATGTCGTCGCTTTGTTGCGCGAAGCGGACGGCGAAGCTGTTTAGCGTAAATTTTTCCTGACACCCTGCTGGCGGAAGGCCCCTGACCGCCTTGTTTTTCCGCTGCTGGATGTAGATTTCGAGACGACGAAGCTGCGTCTTTTGATGCAGGGATGAGAGAAAAAGGTGCTCCAGCTGCGACGCGTCGAAGGCCATGGGATGTTCTTCATACAGCGGATGTGCGAGACACGCCGCCTTGTCAGTAATCATGAGCAGCGATACCGCCGTGAGAATTGCAGCACTCATTCCACGAAACTCGATAAAGACTTTCGCGCGGTTAGGCCCCCGGCAACCTTCGGCGTAGAATTCGCGCGCAACGGGTAGGTACTCTCGGTGAAGAGCCACAACGCAGTCCCCGATCCAGCCTGCACTCAGTTGCTTCAAGGACTCAGGATTCGTAAACACTTCCTTGACAGCAAGTCGGACGGTCTCATCCACTTCATCCAGCAGGTTGTATCGATCCATCGGCGTAAGTGTAGTATCGGTCATAGCGATCCCGCGGGCCTCTTTGCATTTTGCTACGAGCACTTGCATGTGGCGAAAGTGTAGAGCGAGGGTAGATGCGTTGGGCATACTGGAGATCTTCGTCTTGTACGAATAGTTTCGATAATGCCGGCTTGTTGCTGTCCCCGGCGTTTCCACTTCGTCTTCGTCCTCAATCTGGTCAGAAGCGGCGCTTCCGCGACTGTACGCCTCTGTCGCGTCGCACTCCACACAAAGCAGCCCAAGCTCGGCCTTGCTGTTTCGTAGCTCGTGGGTCTGATCGCGAGCGACTTCTGCAGCAGACAAATGCACCGCACACGTGGATGGGGATTTGGTTAGTCGCATGTCGTCCTCCTGCACTAGTATCACCGCTTTGGTAACAGCATCGCGGATCTTGCGCCGCTCTGTGTGAGTTTTCCAATTTTCAATAAAAATGTTGTTGTTGATGTGTTTTTGCTATTCCAAAACACCTAAATTACATGGCGCATGCAATGGAGATGCAGAAGTCCGGGCACCGAACAACAAACATAGATAGTATACCTCGGTCAGTCAATAGGGTCACGACATCAGCGCCAAGCTTCGCTTCCCGATGCTGAATCTTGCGCGCTGCTTCCAGTATGCTCGAGACGCGGATTCGAAGGAGTTGGTTGCGGCCACAATCAACTACTGAACGCAATGTGAAAGCGAGAAACTGCAACCAAATGCGCTTGAAGACGGTGGGATCCTTCAGAACTTGGTGCGCGAAAAAGTGCAAGGCGGTCTTTGTTGCGACCATACCTGCGGATCGCCGCCACGGTCGCGCATTGAAACTTCCCTGTACTTGGTCTCGAACTTTTTTCCGCAGTGGTACGTAGTCTTTATTCGTCTGCGTCCCGACACCGCCCCCCGCTGCAAGGACTTCGATTGCTTTCGAAGAGGATGCTGCCGCACTCGAGGGGTTCTTCTTCTGTGACTCAGGTGCATTCCCAGGCGGCTTCTGGTTTGCCTGTTTTGAGCTGGAGGATGAGGACGCTGCGGACTGCTGCGGAGGGTCCCCGTCGATTTCCATCATGTCATCATCCGCCGAGTTATCCGCGCTGCCCACAAGGCCACCCATTCGCCGAATTCGCTGGGTCTGCATTCCCATAACGGCAGGCAGAAACTGCGTCACGAACACAGGCTGAGGGACAGTGGTACTTTCACCACGTCCCACACGCGTCGCGCCAGCGTCGTCCTCCCTGACGGTGCGCAGCGCCTTTCCCTGCTTCGGGTACGCTAAAGGCTCATCGTTGTTCGCCAACTCCACAATCTGCTCTGCAAAGGCCTGCCCCAGAGTAGCAGGAGCGGCAGCAGCCCGCACTTCTGGTAAGGTCATGAAGCACCGCTCCGCATTCATGACCTCCGAATGATGGCACTGCAATCCCCAGGAGCTGACGAGAGCATGCTGTGCGTGCGGGCGCTCAATAAAGAGTACTGCGTTTTGACTTTTGATCCAAAAAGCAACCGCGGGGTCTTTGACGCAACGTTTTCCGGTACTTAGCTTTTCTAGTTCTGAGCTGACCTGCTGGACATTCATTTTGCTTCTCCTGTTGTGGGAAACAAACTTGTACAGAAAAAATGCAGCTTGCGTTTCTTTGAACTCGTAGTCTTCCTCTGCTGCGCTTCTTTGCTTCTGAAACAATTTTTGCATACCCCTGTTGTTCAGTCGCATCTTCACCATGTCCAGCGGATACTGGCTTCTGAGAAAATTGTGCAGATGAATGATGAATTTCGATCCCGTTTGATTCTCCTCTGCACAGTTGGGCACGGCAACCGGGAGAAACAGCGAATTGAAAGCGGCGTGCGCAGGCACTTGCTCACCTTCATCGCGGAACAGCTTCAAGTCCTCGTCGTCCTCGTCATCTTCATCCTCTTCGAATTGCAGACCGTCGAACAAGTCGTCGCCTGCTTTTTTGTTCTCATTCTCCTTGGGTCGGTCATTTTCCCCAAAGTCCCCGCCGTCGCCAAGAAGCGCCAGGACGCCCGCCCCGGGGGCGTTGTTAGAAGAGCTCGAAGCGGCCGCCATAATGGAGACAGACCCTAGTTCAAGATTGTAAGACGTTTGAGCTCAACCATGTTGACAGAAGTCACGACAAGTATATTTTGCAAGAACATTTTCTCAGGTATAATCCAGCGTTTCAATTTCTTCGCCGATCACACTGCTACTTTCAAGAGGGTTTGGTGCTGCAAGACGTGAGGGTTGTTCAACGACAAAAGCGAAAGCATCGGCATTTTTTGCAGAAAAAAACCAAACCACATCCTCCACTTCTTCAAAAAAAATTTCACTGATCAAACCGAACGAACCACTGATCGGAAGCAAAAATTTGATATCGATTTCGATTTGGACCATAACTGAAAGTTGCACTCGGCAGCACGACCTGCGAATTTGAAATCGAGAAGATGAAACTACGCTCAGGCGAAAAAACAACTCTGCATTTCGACTTCGACACACGTAAATCAAAATGACAGTGATCCAGAATTTTCAATTTTGCTGAGGAAGCAAACAAAAGGTTTTCCTCCGAACGCGAACTCCAACCACGCTTCCCCGGTTAAGACTGATCAATCTCTCGGTCCTGAAGCCCGGCTTTTTGATTCTGATCTTGCTTCGGTCCTAGCATCAGCGTTTTTACATGAGAGTCAATTTTTGCTGGTCACAACAATCTGGATTCAAACATCATTCCATCGAGTTACTATAGGTTCAAAGTTGTACTTTTGGACTAAGCCTGCAATTTGCGCAATTTGGAATTTGCCTTTAGATTGGTAATGTCAAGTCAAAGTTAACAGTTTTAACGAGGAAGCGTCGAGTGTCGATGTCTACACTCAACGTAAATTTTCCTTTCTTTTCTCCCCCAAATCTTCCGCGAAATCCATTACTGTGCCTGCGGTACGAGTTTGAAGACGGTTTTCGCGTAGTTCGTCTTTCGCTTGATTTCCTCGGTCATGTTCGCGATTTCGGCCTTCATGTTCTCGCAGCGCGTCCGCCGCGTGCCGTAGTCGGTCGCCATACTCTCACTGCTACTGATCCCCGCCTGCTGCTTCAACTTACCGTTTTCTACCTTGCTCTCCGTCTTTGCGACCTTCAGCTGCGTCAGCAGATCGCGCTTTTGCTGCAACTCGCCCTCCAAAACGCTGAGATCTTCTTTCAGCACGTGATTCTCTTCCTGGATGAACTCTAACTTCTCCCGCATGTGCGTCAAAATCTGCACCACCGTAATGGTTTTCTTTCGTAGTTTGTGCAGCTCCTCGTTGCGCTCCTGTGGTGAGTGGGTCGGTGAAAATTTGCACTTGTGAACAGAGAATGTATGAGAAGTCAGTCTCCGTCATTGTTGCGTCCATGCATAAGTATACAAATCTGACAAAAAAATTGCGAAAAAAACTCCACCTCGATTTTCTCGTTGAGCGTCTGATTCTCGATTTTGAGCTGTTCAAAGTCGATGACGTGGAGATTTTCGGCGAGCTCGTCCTTTTTCCTCAGCTGCAGCTCGAGTTTCGCCAGTCGGTTCTTCAGACTAATGTTGGCGCCGCGGACCTCCTCGACCTCCCCCTCCTTCTCTTGTTCAAACTTCTCGATTTCCGTTATGATTTTCCCGGGTATGTTTTTCCCCGTCCTGGAATACTCCGCGTTCTTCGCCACTTGTCGTATCAAATGTAAAAATGTCTGGGTCTGGAAGAATGCAAGTTTGTCATGCTTGTCTGGCATGGCTCTTAAATCTGTCATGCACATTACCAAAGAGCCCCACTTTTCTGTCATGCAGAAACGTAGTTTGTCATGCAGAATAGGCAACACCTAGAAGCTCAGAAACTTGTCATGCTGAGCCAGCAATTGTCGCCTCCTCATGATACGCCACACAGCATCACAAGTTTCCAGACCCAGACATTTTTACATTTGATATGTCGCTTGAAGTCGCGAAAACTCTCTCGGCACTCGATCGCCTTCGCTCGCTTGTCCTCCAGCTGCCCTCGCAGCTCCTCGGAAATCCGGGCGGCGCGCACTTGCTGCGTACGCAGCTTCACGCGGATCTGGTATGGAGTAGGGGGAGCGGTGTAAGAACTCTGTTCCGAGTGAAGAGGCACTTCATCTGTTTATTTCTTGTGAATCAATGGAAAGCAATGAATAGCAGAATGACTCCTCCAAATAACTTACCTGATGCACGTGACTCAAGACGTTCAAATATTTGTGTTCGGTAACTCGCTGCTGCGTCTCCAAATCGGCGGCGTTCTGCGTGCCCTTCTGGGTTGCGTGTTTGAATTGGATCACGCGCTTCTGCAACGCAAGGTTATCCTGGTGGAGTCCTGTGAAGTACGAAACACGTGTATGCAGACAGTCATATCATACTTCTCCTCCATTGAGGGAGAGGGAAGTCACAGAGTCCTCTCTGCTAACATCAAACTATGATCCTGATCAATCATCGTGAAAACTCTTGAAAGGCGAAATCCGGAGCGAAACTTTACGGCACTGCGGATACACTCACCCTCAATTCGCTCCTGGTAGTCTGCAAGCGCCGCTTCGAGATCTGGTGTGAGATCGATTTCTGGCTCCACATATTCCTCCTCCTCTGGCACCGCGAGCTGTGCGTCCGCCACGGGTGATTCCCCCTCTGCTGGCTCCGGCGCAGCTTCGGCGGGTGCCGCGGTCTCCTCAACCACGGGTGGTGGGACCGCTTCGGCCGCCGGAGCGGGTGCGGTTTCTTCTGCTGGCGGCTCTGCCGGAACGGCTGCACCTTCCTCAGCTGGGGGACCGGCCTCGCCCTCCGCGGGTGCGGCAGCTCCTTCCTCCGGCGGTGCAGCGCCCTCTGCGGGTGCGGCATCCGCATCGCCTTCGGCCGGAGCCGCCGGAGCGGTCTCACCTTCAGCCGCCGGAGCGGCCTCTCCTTCAGCCGGCGGTGCCTCCCCTTCTGCTGGCGGGGCATCACCGCCTTCCGGGGCAGGCGCAGCCTCCTCAGCAGCGGCAGCCTCCGGAGGCTGCTCCTCCGCGTCTGCCATAGTTTACTCGCGTTTATTGATTCAAAACAGACGGGTTTCTCTCTTACTAAAAAATCATTGTCATTTTGCCCGACGGAAAATCAAACGACGATAAGGATCTCACGAGCCTTATGCCGTCAGCGCTTCACGAGTGTTCCAAAAAATAACGAGGCGACACTGACTAGCAACACTAGTTGTCGTTGTCGACAGGCACTCAGCGACGATTGTCTCTCGCGTGCGCTCTCCCCTCAATAGAAATTTGCAAAGGCGAAGGTGACACGATTTCTGGAAGAACATAATCCGTAGCACTAAAGTGCAAATTACTCGAGGAACCATCGTGCGGTCAAGGGCTCATCCAAAACTCTCTGAAAACTTCACGGAAACGGCGAGGTCAGAATCGTACAAGGGAGTTGGGTAAGCATGTACATCTTTCCAAAAGAGAAAGAATCTTCTAAAATCTTCATACTTCATTTACAATTCGAGAGACTCGGGTAGGGTCAGTGGGTAAACGAAAAGCGAGAAGAAGAAATAAGGGAAACACGTATCAAAGAAACAGCTTCTGAAAGCCTCGTATGGGCGTCCGGCACAGCGGACATTCGACCCTTGGTGCACTGTGAATTTGTGGTTGGCAGGAACTACAACACAGGTGACCGCAGGGCACCATGGCCACGTTTCGCCTGTTGATCAAACAAATTGGACACGGATACTCCCCCTCCGGTATCACCACGGGGCTGCTGTTGCTGTTTTGCTGTCTTAAAACGGCGACCTGATTTCCACCGCCTTGCGGACTGGTGCTCCTTGGACCGATGGCGGCGACCGCCCCTGCCACCGCGGGGTCATGAAAATTCCCTGCTGGCTGTCCAACTACGGTGTTCTGTAGGGTCGCAGGATTATTCCCCGTCCCGATCGGAGCAGAAGGTGCTGTTCCCGAGGATGCTATCTCCTGCTGCTGCTGTCCTTGCGAGTTATAATTACTGGTCCGGTGGTTCCCAGCACTTGGGCTATCCAGATACACAATCACGACGTTGCTGTTGTCCGCGATCTGGTGCGGGCCGACGGCTGGCTGCTTGTAGTACTCTTTGTACAAAACGTAGACGGTTTTCGAGTAGATCAGCAGGTATGGACCGTCCATAGCAACAATCATCGAGCCGTGAAGAAGCAGAAACGCGCCGTCCCCTTGCAAGGCTGTGATCAGCAGTGCGTAGAGCAATATTATCCCGGTTACACTCGCGTACCCGCCAAACGCGGCGAGCATACCGACGAACCACGCCCGACATGTCGTTACGCCGGCCAAGCCCACGAAAAATCCCTGGATGCCGTTAAAGAGCAGCACGGTCATGGATCGGCGGGCTGCATACAGGACCGTCGTCAGCAAGATGCAAATAAACAAGTAGGTGCCGGTGGCGGCAATCAGCATGTTGCGGTACCTCACGTTCTGCTTGTTACGCCCAAGACGCCGGCGGCGGTCGTCTTCCAGGCACCAGGCGCACCAGTTATTACCGTCCAAGCACGACATGAGCGAAAAGAGTTAAATAGAAGTAGCGAAAGGAAATGGAAGTGGAAGAAGAACCTGTAGTTCACAAATAATATTCAATTTTCAGTACAAATAAGAAGAACCTTGCGGCTTCTTCAATTGGAATACGAGATGATATGGAATGCGACCGACTATAACGGAGACTTTAATGGGGCCCTGCAGTGCGAAGATTCATTTTGGGTGAATGACATTGGTGCAGCATTAAACTGAGTACGTGCATTCAGAGTACAAGTGGCTGAAAAAAAATTTCTCGTTTCAATTTCAATTTCACAACCGCCCTCCGACGTTGCTTGCTAATCTCTTCGCTCAAACTTTCATCTTCTCTCTTCTCCAGTCCGCATGAAGAACACAACATCAGTGTCCACATCAAATCATGCAAGGAGCGGAAGCCCTTACAACAGCACTATGGAGCAGGCATACGAGTTATCGAAACAAAACCACTATACAGGGCGTTTGCGAAAACATCAATAGGATACATGTGATCGTACAATGAATTACAAGCTCGTCCGCGAAACCTTTTAAAGCATTTTGTGCATATGACAACACGCGAAAACGAAAGTGAGTACTTCCAGTATTTCTGTGACGAGGGCGCGGTCAGCGCGAAAGACAGGCCGCGCCTCAACACAAAAACATTCTTGTTTGATAAATGGAAATTTGGAAACGACCAGTTGTAGCTTTGTGCCTGGTACTCTACTCATTTGTACAGAAAAAATTGTACAAACACATCATCATACCAGCTACAAGACGAGTGTTACAAACATGATTTCTCGTTTCTTTTGTACCAGTAGTAGTATAGAAGTGGTTCTACTTTTCAAAAAGATTCGCATGGTGGTTTGCTAGGTATCACAAGCAAAATCCGCTGCCAATTCTCTCAACCCAGCATCCTCTTCGAGCCTGATTTGGGCGATCTGCCGGGTGATTTCCCGCCGCTGCTCGGCCGGTCAAAGGCTCTGGGCGACTTCTGCGCGTCCGCAAACCGGTTCGACACCTCGATCCACTCCTTCAGCTTGGTGTCGATGCTCTCGCCCGGCATCAGGCGTGACTGCGTGGTGTTGGCGCTGCCGCTATCCGTCCGCGCCGCCGCCTGGTGAAACCCGGCCGCGGAGGTAGTTGGGAGTAGCGACGGTGTCGGGCAGGACTCCAGCATCTGAAGAGACGCTGCCTCGCTGTCCAAGTCGTCGTCGCCTTGTCGCAAACTGCGCCGGATGCTATCCTGCGTGATGCGAAAGACGAGATTCTGGGCCTGCGCCGCCTCCGTCGGCAGTAGCGTGGTCATTTCCTCCAATTCACCAATGCGATCCTGGGAAATTGGTAGAAAGGAGAGTCTCAAATCATAATCTTCTTAACATCGAATTTTTCAATTGAGTCTCTAGACGCAAGTCGGGGTTGACTGCATGTATGGCATTCCTGACATCTATCGTCCGCAACGAAACGTAATCCAACATTTTCAGCACCACAACCGAAGAATTTATTGTCAGTACCTGTGCCAGCATCAGCATTTTTCTCGTTCGCGTGAGCTCCTTCGCGTGGACTTGCGAGAGTTTGTGCAGCTGCTGCTCCAAAAGTTGTATTCTACGGTTCTGCTCTTCGAATACGATCCTGTGGTAGGTCAGAAAATTTTTCAAAAGATGAAAAGAATGTTCGGAAATCGTCCCTGTTTTGCAACTTTTGAGTTGATTCTTTTTTTTTTGAATTCAAAAGAAAAGCAGATTCAAATCTGTTATAGTACTTTTGGTCCCCTTCGAAGCTTGGGAGACTCGGGTAAAGCTCCAAAATGCTCGGTCCTGGGTGCAGCGTCTCGGCAAGCTGGGTTTCGAGCTGCATCCCATCGTAATCCGGTTCCTCCACTGGAATCAGGCTATCCATTGGCTGTGTTATCGCCGCGGCCTTGTCTTGCCACTCTTGCTTGGCGCTGTTCGTTTGTCGTGCGTGTATGCTTTTCGGTAAAATCTTTTCGCGGTCGTAGGTTATGCATATGCATGATAAACGATTATGGCGGCCGTGGCGCCACATTGTGGCCCTATAGTGAAATTATAGTGCCTGCGCCTATTTTTTCTGCTCTGATTTCCAATTCATTCTGAAAAAAGTCAAATCAAAAGTTTTCAAAAAAGTACGCTAATATCCTGGGATCTTGCTCCTCCTCGCTAACATCCACCATCTCTGCTGCCGCCTCCAGGTCTGCGTCCGGATCGAACTGTCGGTGCAGTTGGTCCAGAAACTGCTTGGTGTGGCCGAAATCAGTCTGCTTCAGGGTGATTCTGTCGTCGTAGAGCTCCGGAAGGAGCTGGAATCTTATCAGCAACCCGTTTCCCTTTACCGCACACTCCGTTAGTGTCAAAGCCTCCGGATAGAAACTCCGCATCACAGCTCCTGTGGTTAATTTTTAGGGATGAGTTGGACTATGGAAATTGCTCAAGGAATCTACTGTCCGTGCTTGCTACATCGTGGTTATTGTTTACTTGCAAAAGAAATCAATGCAATTTTCATTTGTCAGTATGCACCAAAAGAGAAATAATCCACTACAACATTAGATACTCTTGATATCCGGATCCGGCAGCTGCTTTGCTATCATGATTATGTCCACAATAATTTTCTTCGCGTCGCCGTCGTGTGGCACGAACTTAAGTCCTCGGAGCACTATCTCGAAGGCGCATATCCTTTTATCGGTAACCGCGTGGAGGTCGCCGTGCTCGATTTCGCGGCGAAAACACGCCGAGACCGTGTCCCACTCGAGCCGGGTGGCGTTATTGTGGCACAGGCCGTGCACCGCCTTCTGGAACATCGCTTGCATCTTGTCGAAGTGCTCCCCTGTCAGCTTGTAGTGGTCCCGCGCGCGTATCAGTTCCCGCTTGAACTCCGGAAGATTGGACGCGAACTCCGGCAGGTTCTGGCCAAGCAGATAGGCCATTAACCTGTTTAGTAGTTCGTGTCGTGTGTCAAAAAAATCATCTCTTTTAGGTTTAGCCCGCAGTCCTCCCGCCGAAAATAATCATCCAAGGTTGTATTGCACTGGGCTAAGTTCTGAATTCACTCATCAGTTTTCTTATATATTGCGAGCACAAATAAAACTGCACAGAGGTACTACTTAAAAAACCAAAATACGTTTTTGCGAGCGGCATGTTGATTTCCTTTTTGAGAGGCTGCAGGAGCGGGTCTTCCTCTGACACCTTTAGACAGACTTTTGCGATCCGTTCTACCCCAATCTCGTTTCCGACTATCTGGAAAAGCGATTGCTTTTTCTTGTGCGGCACCTCGCACTCTTGCAGGTAAAACTCGGGCTTCTTGTGCTTCTTCGCAGTGGGAGAGCCGGGCGGGCTCGGGCTACGGTGTCGGGATTTTCGGAACCCAGTTTCGGTCTGCGCGGGGCTGAAAATCGTCTCCTTCTGCCTACCCCGCGACATGCGCGTGAGGCCGACCGTGGGTCCCTGTCCACCATTGCTGAGCTTTAGGAACTGGACGGAATGAGACTTCGGGATCTTCTTCGTCGCCTTCCCGTGGATCGCCTCCCACGTGTTTATCATTTTACAAGATGATCTTTTGAAAAAAAGATCGAGCTGAGTAACAGGAGGCGATATGCGATGATTGATATAAAGTTGATGCCGATAATATACGTATAAAGCAATGCAAATGTTGTAGCAGTCAAGCTTTTATTTCCGTCGTGCACGCAAAGTGGATCAAGATGAATTCGGATTCGCGTGCAAAGAAATGGCTTGAATAAGCGACGGAGGCGTCGAAAAAGCCAACAATATTTAATAGGACTTTCTAGCCAAAAAAATCCGCACGAATCAAAAAAACGCTACTGCTGTGGACCAAAACCTCCGATTTCGCCAGGAAAGGAGGCTTGGATGCTTGTCTATTCTAAAGAAACAAATTGCTACTTGCTTCTTGGAAGTAGAAGGTTCTGTTGGAGACCTGTTGGATTGTTTTGAACGAATGGAATGGGATCCCTTAGAGGACCAGAGATCATGTTTCCGCCACGTGCACGGCTATAAGGAAAAGAACCCACCGACGTCTGAGTTTATTCTGTTTTGCAGCTTTTGTACCGTTTTACTGCATGCTCCTCAGCCTTACAAACTACCCCAGCATCCATTACCTCGATGATCAGTCAATGTCAGAAATTATCCCTCGAGTCACTTAATCTTCTAAGGTTCTTTAGTTTCGAACACACGATAGTTGCGACGAGCACGACTCTGCACGTTGATTTTTTACAAAAGAAAGTTACTGTACGATTTTCCCAAAAGCACGAGTCCGCACTGTACGATTTTTTACACAAGAACGTTACTCGAGCACGAATACGAAGTTTCTGTGGCGTGTCTATAGGGCGCGCTTGATGAAAGAAAACTCCTACTTGTAGTGCAAATTGTTCAAGTTTAAATTTTTTTATCCAAAAAGAACGTCTCACTTCGCTTCTACCTTGTGCTTGTCTTTTATTTTCTCACTTCAGGCCGACTCAGTAAGTTTTGGCGTCCTCCACACTTCTTACTTTACCTCACTCAACCATGTGGAACGGCATAGCAGCAGGGTCCAGCTGCCCTTGAGCACCGAACGAGTCCACGGAACTTAGTCCCTCAAAAACGCACTGCATAGCGTCTCCCTTCTCCACCAACCTCACCTGGCCAGCGACCGCGCCTAGCACCAGATGGGGCGCCAGCTTGGGCGATACCGTCCCGTCGGCGTTGACCTGGAAATCTCGGCCACCGTGCCGTTTCCTGGTGGACTCGGCGACATTCGCGCTCTCCTCCTGCACCAATGCAACCGTGTTGTTCACGTGGTACTTCCAAAACGTGACGTCGAAGACAAACGGACCCTCTTTTCCCTGCAGATTCGGTTGCTCGAGAAAAGTGCCGTCGAAGCGGACCCGCACGGCCGGCTGGTGCGCGTCCCCGATTTCCAAATTCACGTACCGCCACTTCTGGAACCGCTGCGGGGACGCCTGCTTCCCCACGATCCGCTTGTTCGCGTAAACTGCCGGGGACACCAAGATCAGCGGCGATTCCGGAAACTCGGTCACCGGCGGAGATGTTGATTTTGCGCCTTCTTTCGTCAAGAAACCCCCGTTCTCCTGATCTTCCATTGGGGGCGTGTAAATGTGCAGCGCGCACCCGTAAGTGGTGGGCTTGCAGTGCTCCGGCGTCAGCTGGAAAGGAAACTTCTTCAGCGCGGCGTGAGAGAAGGCTGCCGGCTGTCCGTTGCTCACCGTGAAGGCGGAGTAGCCCTTTTGTTCGACAATTTTCCGGAGATCGTCGATGGTGTGCGTCTTGGTCCAGTCTTTCACCATTTCCACGTCCCCCTGAAAGCACATGTCGATGTTTAGGTGCTCACTCCACGTGCCGCCAGGGCGGCCCATCAGATGGCTCCCTTTCGCGGAAAAATCTGCTACGGCCCGGCTCGCGTACCCGTGGCTCCAGTGGAAATCGCCAAAGCCTCCTATATTAATGGAAGCACCCACGGTGCACACCACATTCGGGTCCCTCCGGTGCACCAGCGCGTTTGTTTCTTTGTGAAAGGAATAATCGTTCCGCCCCGAGCGCGAACCACACGTCGCGTAACCCTGCGGCACGCGGCGAAAGTGGAACGTTTCCACCTGCTTGTCCGGACCGGTGTTCGCGGGAAAAGAGCAGAGCTTCTGGTCCACAAAGCGTTCCCACGGACCGCCGTGAAACGAGGGGTCGAAACCCGAAGACCGATGTATGGAAGCGCCACAACCCATGCCGCTAATCGCTAGGGTGGGGAGCTTCACCCAAAGTCACTCTTTGGGTACAGAGAAAAAAAAGGGGCGCCGACGCACAAGGCCGCCGGCGGGGAAGGGGCCTGCAAGTCTGCATGTTGAGCAAGTCAGTACATCATGCGACACGTTGTATCAGGACTCTTGCAGTGGCATAATTGCAGCTGTGCTGTCGCTGTCGCTCCTCATAAATCTGTAAACCACAACAGCTTCAAAAAAATCCTCTCAAAGCTCTCAGGCGCAGTTGCCGCGAGTGTTTCAAACGGGGAAAAAACGCACTTTCGAATGAATCTGTGGAATTCGAGCGAACAACAAGTAAAAAAGTCATACTCATCGTGCCCGACACATTCTTCCTTCCGACAGCCATTGGGCCACTACATTCATGATGCCGCCGATGTACCTACGGAAATTGCAATTCGCCATAGTCCAGGACCGTCGAACGTTTTGCTTGCGTGGCAGCTGCCCCTGGAGGAATTTACACCAAATTTCAAAAATGTTCATCGATCGGTTCGTTTTTACTTATCGAACAAAGAGCAGGCACTGCTGAAACCTGTCCCAACATGCCGTGCTTTGCGTGCTGCATTCTAGACAGGGCCTGAATTTCTGCAATCTCAGATCGCGCACGGGAAGTCCGAAACCAAGACCCATGCACGCGGCGTCGCAGACTGCTCTCCTGCTGGTCCTGGCGACACACTCGTGTAAATCCGTGACGCACACGGCGCACCGCGGCCCAAAGTGAACATGCGCGTCGGTATTG
Source organism: Amoebophrya sp. A120 (assembly GCA_905178155.1). Taxonomy (NCBI): domain Eukaryota; class Dinophyceae; order Syndiniales; family Amoebophryaceae; genus Amoebophrya; species Amoebophrya sp. A120. Next base: position 7,959,870 of record CAJINV010000001.1, on the reverse strand, counting down.
TGAAGCGGCACGCTGAGACAGCTACTTGCGGTCTGTGTGCGGAAGAGAAAAGGGTTGGGAACGACGGTGACCGCTGCTTCGGACAGAGTCCGTGTTCCTTTTGGAATGGTACTGTGGTTGGTCTCCTTCTCATCCTGCTTTCGTCTTAATTCTCCGCGCGCATATCCGAAGGGGGGCGGTGACTCATCGCGCACCGCATGCTTGGCTGCATGCGGTCTGCCAAGAAGAGTCTGCCGCAAGTCGAGGTCTGCGTCCGAAACATTTGTCCGATTACTTGCACGAGAGACTGCACTTCCCTCGCCGTTATCTTGTTCCTTTGTTGGTCGTGTTAACGAGGACGACGGAAGGTGGGCATGGTCTTCTTCTCGGCGCATAGTCACTTGCTCTACAGCCGATCTTTGCTCCCGTTGCAAACACTGCGAGAGCCGCTCCCCGATGTCCAACCAAAACGCATATTGGTCGAACTGATCCTCGACTGCGTCGCGGCTGGTACTGTCATACTGAAACCGGCCATGCCGAGCAAAAGCCGCACAATGCGCGTCGTGATCTTCCTGATCGAACGACGCGAACCGGTGGCTGGAATCCTCGTGTTGTTGCTGGCCGTCGCCGCTGCTGAAATCGAAGTCCCAGACCGCGGCAGTTGAGTCGTCGGGCCGTGCCGTGGGAGAGGAAGCCGGGCGTCGCAGAGCCGTTGTTGCAGACAGCACGACTGCGCTGCCGCACGCCCCCGCGCTCACACACGCCAGCACCGTTAGTAGCGCCGCACATCTTGCGGTCACTTTGGAAGCACTGCCACGGACACGGAAAAGTTGCTCCAAAAACAGACTATCCTCACTTTCTTCCCCGGGCGAACCACTTTCGCGCAGAACCTTCGTCGAACCCAAAAGCACGGGAAATTGTTGTCCTAGTTCTTGCCGCGGTACTGCTTCGCCGCTTTCAAGGGCGGGTTCTTGTGCCGCGTTATCAGGGAGAAGCAGCCGTTGGTCTTGGTCCTCCTGCCCCGGCTGTATTATCGGTCGCATGCCCAGCTGGGGTGCCGGGCCTCCGTCGTGCCTTGGCAGAAACGCCTCGTGACGTTCATTTTCTTCAAGGCCGGGAGGGGCGTTCACCTGGAGCTCCGCCGGCACGGCAGGTCGTGGCCCGCTGGCAACCACGACCTCGGGAGGAGCGTAGTAGCTGTAACCTTCCCACTCTACCGGCGCGGTGTAGGAGTACTGGTTGTCTCGTCCCATTTCGACATCTTCTCTGCGTGTAGTCCCCTGTACGGCACGAGCCTGCTGCTGCTGAAGGTCCCCGCTACTGCCAACTCTCGCATCGTCCTCCCCGCCCTCCGTTTCGGGGAGAACAGCCGAAGTAGAATCCGGTGCGCGACGAGCCAGAAACAAGGACAGGCGCTGGTTGCTCGGCGTGCTCTCCCCCAGCACCAAGGGCTCGCGTGTGTCTTCCGTCACCCGTAGCCGCCTCCCGAGACTCCCGAGGCGGTGAAAAAATGAACTGGAGTAAGACCCCTCGACGATGAAGTTTCGGGTCTGAGTGAGAACGAACAGCAGCAGCGGAAGTGCGCAGGGAGATACCTTTCGTCCACGAGATGACATCGTCGCAGACTTGTATATACGCGTCTTTTTTTGTTCCAGAAGATCTTGTGCAATGGAAGTACGAGGCTTGGTAAAATCAAGACGATCGGAAAGATCTTCAAAATTCTCGATGCAAAAATTCTACAGAACTTTGCGCAATGTCCGAGAAAAAGAAATGTGCCGGACCCGAGCCTGAGATCGTTTGCTTCATTCATCGAGATAAAATTAGCGCTTGCTTCACCCATCACTAAAGACAGAAAAAGCCTGGAAAGCAGCACAGATCGTGGTTCAAGTTGAACATCATACACTACTGTACAGAACTCGATCTGCCGAAATGAGATCGAATAACACAAAACCTATGGCAAAAATGATCGGGGAACGGTGATAGATCGGTGCGCGGTCTCCCGGATCTTTTGAATATCTGACAATCCTCGAATAGCGAACATCAAGAACGCAGCAAGCACATCTCACCTTTCGATTGAGAGACTCTAGAAGGCGCCAGCCACACTGCGCGACACGCATTCATTTTCTCTTTTCCATACCACTTCAACACATCAGAAGGAATCAGTATAGCTACGGGTGCTTTTTTTCACCCTCCCTGTCTTATTTCCGAGACCACATACATCTTCACTCCGCCATCGACAGGCTTAGGCAGAGCGAAAGAGGGAGCCTTGCTTTTCTTGCCAACCTAGGTTAGTTACAGTTACTTACATCTCTCACTGCTCTGACGGCCTGACAGGAGCAGCCAAAACATTTCTGAACATTTTTTCGCTTATTTGTTTGCGTTTGGTTTAGTAAAAAGCACTTCTTCTTTCTAATTCTAATTCTAATTCTTCTCCATCTGGTTTCAGCACCTCACCCTGGTCCTTCCGACGCAGATTCACGTTCCTCCGGAAAGACGGGCGCCAGCAGCTCCACGAACTTGTTCGCGCGCTTGATCTCGTAATACCTGTGTTCGAGGTCCCGCACCAGCACGAAGTTTTCTAGGAGGAGCTGCAGCTCGGCAATGTGGTACAGCTTCTCGCCCGTGAAGGGTGGGACCGGGATCCTCAGGTTGAGGTGGATGTCCGCCGCCGTGACCATGTCGCGCTTTTTCATTTTGTTTTTCACCCGAATCACGTCCAGCCCGGGGAAGTACAGCAGCAGGTACCAGAAGAACCCCGTGACCGCCGCGGGTGTGGCAAACACCACCCGCGCGCGCAGGTAGTCGCTCATGTACCGCTCCGGGCACCAGTCGCGGTCCGGGAACTTTTCCGCGTCCTTTTCGGACAAAATCTCCTCGATCTTGGCCCCCGCGCGCGCGGCGTCCTTCGGCGGGCCCACGCCCAGGGCCGCGACACTGGTGAACAGCGTGTCGCTGATCATTTTCACGTTGTCGGAGAGCTCCGTTTGCGTCCAGCTGCGGTCGTTGTTGAAGGGCTCCCGCTCGAGCACGTCGCCACCCTCCCGCGCGAACCGCGCGTTCCAGGAGGACTGGCAGAAGCTGGCGCTCATCTGCAGCTTGCCGGGGGTGTTGGCGAGCGAGAAGTTCGTGACGGCCTCGGACAGTTTCGTGACGAAGTAGGCGCGCGCCCAGGCCGCCTGCGCTTTGTACCACGACAAGCGGGCCGCGAACCCGGTCTTCGCGCCGTTGGTGCGGTCGTGGAACATCTGGATCCACTCGGCGTCCTGCTGCCACCACACCGGCCCGTCCGGCTGCGCGGCCGTTGGGTTCCCCGGCCACGTGTAGTTGGGAATCCGCACCAGGGACTCCCACCCGACCTGCTGGCTGTAGTTGTCGTACGCCACCTGCAGCAACCGCTTCAGCCGGTCGGACTCGGCGGCCGCCGCCTGCTTCAGCAGCGAAAACCCGCTCTCCAGCTCCTCGAGCAGCTGCAGCATCCCCTCGCGCTCCAGCGGCCGTTGCTCTTGTTGTTGACCTTGACCACCCCCGGCTTTATTTTTGCTGTTGCTCCCGACGACCGCCGCGCTGAGCCGGGGGGCGGGCAGGCGCGCCTGGAAGTTTCCGTCGGCGTCCACGGACATAGGCAAGGTGTTTGTGCTGCACAACACAAAGTACCGCTGCACCAGGCTGGCGTGGAGCTCGGCGATCGCTTTGCGCTGTACCACGTTGTCGATCGAGTCACGCAGGGCGGCGAGCCGTTTCACGGCACGCCCCAGCACGAACCAACGGTACAGCTCTGGAAACACCACCTGGGTGCACCCCGGGCCGACCACTAGCAAGATCAGGGAGAGGATCACCCCGACCCCGGTACACTCGGCGGCCAGAAACACCGCAAAGACCAAAAAAATAAACGCACCCATGGCGCTCGCGGCGACCGCCAGCTTCAGACCGGCCACGACGCGCGATCGCAGGAAGTGTAGCTGCTCCTTACCGAACACTTTCACGGTGTCTCTCACAGTCAGCCAAAAGAACAACGAGACAAGCACTGCGTACAGAAAGAACGGAGGCGGCGCGGCGCACACCAGCGGCCCGAAGTCCGCTGGGAACGTGACTTCCACGGAGACGGAAGATCCCGTCACCCCGTTCGGCGCCACCGGGTAGCAGTCCGCCAAGTAGGTCACGCCGTCCTCGCCGCGGAAGGTCTCCTCGTGCAGAATCTCGTCGTGATCCTTCCACGCGGTGGGCTCGGGCAGCAAACTAAGCACTCGCAGCCAGTGCATGTGGCTCACGCCCCTCAGCAAGCACTTCCCCCCGGCAACCGAGTTCACGAAGGTGTCGCTGTCCTCGCTGAGTGCGCTCTTCGCGCGCAGCACCGCGACCGCGGGCCCCGTGCGTCTGCTACTCTTGCTCACTTGGAACTCAGGCCGCTTCGCGAAGAACGGCGTCGGCATCAGAAAGTCCTTCTGCGCCCGGCGAAACGCGAAGAAGTAAGCGTCTGAAGCGGTGTCTCGCAGGTCCTCGTTCTCGCTCGACGGCGCGCTCCTTGTGGAAAAGGTGCTGCGGAGCAGGGTACCGAGTTCGCAGGAAAGCGTGTACCGCTGCCCGGGCTCCAGCTGCTCGTGCAGCGGTTGCTCGAACGCGAAGGAAAAGACCCCGTGCAACGTCGACTTGCGCACCGCCGCGGTTTTCTGTTGTCGGTAGTGCCGCAACAGCGACACGCTTTTCAACCCGCCCCCGAACGGGGGAAGCCCGGAGTCGTCGCCGGCGGAATCCAGTAGTCCTCCCTCGGGTCGTTCCCGACTGCCCCCGCTCGAATCCAGTAGCGTGGAGTCCGCACGAATCAGGTCCTCGGCGACCTTTAGCCCCAATCCCTGTCCCGTCAGCAGCTCAGAAAGGGGCACGTACTCCCCGGTATCTGCTGCCTGCACGTAGGACCTTGTACATTGCAAAAGTTCTGCAGTCGCAGGCATGATGTACTACTAACGACGGCCCGAATGCATGGCAAAAATTGGCACTTTGCGGCTCTTATTGTCTCGATGAATGTACTATATTCGGATTGCTAAGTCCTTCGCCCTGCCTACTCTTACATCAAAAAACGACTGCAACTGAGAACGCTTTTGCGTGGGATACGAATAGCGGGTCCGCGATGCAGGTCGGGAGGTTCCTCTGCAGGTGGGCGACGAATGCAGCGGTCTTTCATGGTGAGAAAGGTGAGCAGTGACTGGGAGAGCATGCGCCGCAGTGGCGCGCGCTGCTCGCTGGTGTCCAGTACGCTGCACTGCACTCGCAGGTGCATGCGGTCTTGTGGTCGCTGCTTCTCGCGCCACGCGGGCTGCTCGCTGGGGCGCAAAAAAACCAGGCGCGATGGCCGGCTCTGGCCCTGGGACGAAGACGAGGATACGCTGCCCCCGTCGTCCTTTGTCCTGGCGGAAAATCCACCGCCCGACGCCGGTGAAAGTTCCTTCTGTGCGAGAACTGCGCCGGTGTTCGAAATTTCCGTGGCCGCGGAATCGCGGGGCTGGTACGACGACCACCGTGGCCGCGGTACGAAGGTGCTTGCACCTTCTCGGGACGTCCCGCGATTGTAGTTTCCTTGCCCCCGCGCCCCAAACGCCGGAGGCTGCTCTTCGCAAAAGCCAAGTCCATTCGGGTCCGACGCGGCCTTTGCGAACGTCGTCGTCTTTCCTTGCAGTGTCAGCGTGGCGGAAGACTTCAACGAGGTCGTGCGCTTATCTGTGGTAGAAGTTTGATACTCGTACATGAAGGCGAGTTTGCTGTCCTCGCCGGCGCCCGCGACGGGAACGAAGTCGACTTCGGGAATCTCCACTATGGTGCTGCCGCTGCTCTCGTCCGGGGAGCCGCCACGGTATGCATTGCAAATCTGTCTGCGTCTGGAAGAGTGAAAGTTTGTCATCCTACTTGTCTGTCATCAGGAGACTCTTTCTCTACTTAACTCTGTGACGCATGAGCAGGAAAGGCGCCTCTTGTCCGTCATGCAAAGCCGCAATTTATTAATTTGTAGTTCCATGCCGATACTAAAAGACATAGCAGCTCAAAAACTTGTCACGCTTGGCTGCGTATCGCAGTGCGCACACCATTCGCAATTTTTTTGCTTCGCAACCTTATTCCCCACCCAGACATATCTGCCGTGGATACACGGGGGTAGCAGCTGATATGCAGGAGGTCCCCGGGTACAACAACCAGTTGATCCACCACCTTCGTGGAGCGAACGTCCGCGAGGTGGGCGCACTGCTGCACCGGCGACTCGACGAACACCGTGTCGCGCTCTTGCGGATGCGCCGTCGTTTCCGTCAACGCTCGGGACATCCACATAGGGCATTCGGGCCCAAACCCGCCCGTGCACACCTCCCTCATGCCACACGCGTCCAGCATCGAAAACACCTGCCAGAACACCTTCAGCTGCCGCATGGACGGCCGCCCGTCGACCCGACTCATCAAGCCCCCGCGAAGACCGCGCCACGCGAACGATCGGCCTTTCGAGTCGAGATCTGAAGTTGAGATAGTTCGTAATCTGTGAGTACTCAAACAATCGATCTTGCCCTGGCAGCACGGTCAAACGGAAATGGATGGCCAGCAAAATGACTGGCTCGGGTCGGAATATAATTCACCTCATCCTGTGCTGCCCAACATCAGTGCTCGTGCCCGGTTTTTCCACTCGCGCAGACGCAAGTGCGAGTGACTCAGTTTCAGAAAGTAGCTGCTGAGCGTAGCTCCGGGCGATACTTAAACAAAATTCAACATATCAGAGTTCGTATTTGAAGTAATAGTACCAACGCCGGTTTCGTACACGTCCCCAAACGACATTTCCGCCCTCTCTTCTACACGTGTGCATAAGTTCTTGGCATCCCCACTGCGATCGCAGTAAACGCGTTTCTCAACGTTGCACTGCATCTCGGCCCAGTCGTTAACTTGCACCCGTATCCGCACCGTGCCCCAGCTGGGAAAGGAAACGTCATTCAAGTGCGTGATGCGATAATACAACTGCGCAACCCGAGCTCCGGCGGAGATGCAGGTAAACTTAGAATCACGAGCGCAGCGAAACGTAGCGGTCGCTGTCTGCTCCCAAATGCGGTGGTAGGGCCGCAAGCCCGGATTCACCTCTGCCTCCTCTTCCGCTAGCGGGCGACCTACCCCCGGAAACCGCACAGGCTCTGCAGAACAAATCCCTGTTTGGTCCAGCCTTCCAGAAAGCGGACTGTCGCCCGACGGGTCGCCACTTGCCGCCCCGCACGTGGGATTCTCGGCCGGAGGGGTCAGACTTCGAAGCCCGCCTGAGAGATCCTCCACCAACAGACCGGTAGCCTCCCAATGCAGTGACCGCACGCAGGGCGATCGCATCCGCACAATCCTTTTGGACGCTTCCTGCCGACCGCCTTGCGCAACGAAGCAATGTCACACAGAGAATTTTTATTAATGCTAATCAGAACATACTTTCAATTCCAGCACCGGAATGCACGTTTTTGTAGTAAAACAGAATGTACGTGCAAAGAGCTACCCGATCTTCTATAATTTCCGTACAAAAGAACAAAATCTGGGGAACAGACTGTGTCCCGGAAAGGGGTAGGTATTGCGGTCCAAGAATCAAAAAAATTCTCTGTGCGATAATGACGGCAGAGCAACAAGCAGGACTCCGCCCTCCTCACCATCGTCGCAGGAGCCGCTGACCGCTAGCCGCTCTCCCGATGGCTCCACGGATAAAACCGTACCCCGCTGAAAATCCGCATCCGGTTGGGAAACCAGCACATCTGCAAACCGTACGAACGCCTCTTTCCAGCCCATGGTGGTGACCATGGCCTGCGTTCGCGTCTGCACTTGCAGGACGATCTGGAGGTCCATGGTGCCTGGGATGGGAACCAGGTTTGCGTTGTGAATCCGCGGAAAGTTCTTGCCCAAAATATATGCATTGCAAATACGTCTAGAAGCATGGAACTTGTAATGCTAGTAGTCCTGCATTCTTGTAAAATCTGTGTTGCATGACTAGCAAAAAGACGCCCTCTTTATCTTTTGATGTCATTAGACAAAAGCGCAGTTTCTCATGCCGACTGCGCATGAGAAAGTGTGCGGCAAACTCGTCATGCTTGGCTGCATTGGGAAGTATTTCAGTCCTCCACAATTCATCATCACAAGTCTCCAGACCCAGACATATTTGCAGTTGATAAAGTATGAGAGATCACAATTTCCACCCCTGCCTTTCATTTATAATTGCATGGTAGGTTCTATCTGCTACAGCAACAAAAGCAGCAGCAACAAAAACGATTGAATCACACAGCTTCCGCATGACATAAACAGACTGTGCTGCTTCTGCATGGCATATCCACCCGCGGAGTGAAGAAGTGCTATTTGGGCGGGCGGCCCTCAGACTGTGGTCAGGCAAACAGCGCTGATGACGGGGAGAACGAGTTTTGCACTCTCATAGAAAATGGTCCGGATCCATTCGGAGTACACTGTCGAACACTTGGCCAGAAGGTCGTCCGCATCTCCTTCCTCTACTGGCACACGACGCTCCTGTGACGGGGAAGAAGCCGCGGCACTGTTCATCGCATCGTCTCTCACATTAGTGTCGCTGCTGTACCTGGTCCTGCCTGAGGTCGCAGTAGGGTCCGCAGCCGCATAATTGTTTCCTGACTCATCGGTGACAGGAAAACCGGCGGCCCCCGCCTCGGTACACACTTTATTGTAGTCCACCAGAGTGATTGCCGACTGCAGCGCCAGCTCGTCGGCCAAAAAAAGGCCCCCCTTATCCTCGAGACGCTTTCCCAGCCGCGCAAGGCGCACCGCCACCGCACCGGCTTCCTGTACCCACTCCTCTCGGCCGGTCACGGCCGGAAGCCCATACTTGGGGTACATCTTTCGGTCCCTCTGTACCAACTTTGCCACCCGGTGATACATCTCCGAGAGGGGCAGGTATCGGAAGTAGCGCGCAAGCAAGACCAGCCCATTGGGCACCATCTCGCGACCCAGCAACGCCAGTGAAAGTACGCCCTGCACCTCGGGCAGCAGGGGAACGGACCCAAACCACCAGAATCGTCGCACCGGGTCCTGCGCCAACCACGACGGGCAGATTTGGAACTGCATCCGAACCCGGATCAGTACGAAATTCGTCTCCTGTGCCTCGTATGAACTGCAAAAGCAACGCACTAGTATAAATCGCATTTTCTCAGCATGAGAAAACGAATTTGTCATACTGATTTGCCTTGGGAACAAGATTTGTAATGTTGCAAGACTTGCATTTATACGAGTACGATACTTTTGCAGTGGATACCTCGTTGACACGGTCGGCCCGGTTGACTAATCCGTAGGACGTCTTTCTCCTCACCTTCAAAAAATTCTCACGTAGATCGTCCGGCGAGGCAGAGAGACCCGGCTCGACATAGCACTGCGCGGGAAGATGCTTCAGCAAGTCGCCGGCGTCGCCCAGAGACGCCCATTCCGCCGCCACGAGACGCTCGAAGTCCGCCCGCGCTTGAAACGGATCAAGCGACGCGTATTGCACGCGATCGTGTGCCTCGCTCTCTAGCCAGCCTGACGCCGGATCTCCCTTAGCCGCGCCGGTCGGAGCGATCGCGTCTTGCACCAACAGGGGCCGGGCCCGCGGCTGCCCTCTAGCACCCGGATTCCGGCTGTAAGAAGAAATCTATGCCCTGCAAAAGTTTTTGAGTGCATCGATTCTTCCTCCACCCTTGATGTTTATTTTTCCGAAACGAAGTTTATTCGTGCACCTTGTCTATTAGACATTGGTGGTACGAGATCTACTGAAACCATCTGATCTTTGCGCAAAGAAATCACAAACGCAGACAGACGCGTCATGCACCGACCGGTGCTGTGGTTACTTGCGTCTAGTAAAGAATATTTCCGCTACAACACTTTCTGCATTGCATAGGTACTCAACGCTAGGCGGACTTTCTTCTTCAATTTGGCAGCTAGCCACCAACTCCCTTTGCATGCAGTCCACGAACGTCAAATATCGCCGCACCGCAACGGCAGAAAGTTCCCGCACACTCGGCGCATCGAAACCAAAGAAGCTGCGCGCGAACTCGGACCCCAGTAATTCCCTGGTGTAGTTGTAGATGTAGTGCATCGAGATTATTTTGAACAAAAGGCATTTCGCTTACTACCTTTCTTGCTCTCCTGAGCTACTTCTGTCTCAGCAACGGAGACGAGCTGAGCAACGGCGCAGGCAAAAAACAGCATGTGTGTTCCTTCGCAGGCAACAAACAAAAATCTCATATGATTGAAAAATAAAATGACTTTACCCCAGTCTCCGCTCCTTTTCCTCGACGGCAGTCTGCTCCTCGTGCAGAAGAGGCTCGAGGTACCGTCTGCGCGCCGCTTCCTGTTCCATATCCGCCCGGAGCGCGCTGCCTTGTGCTAGATTGTTCAAATCGATGTCTGCTGCTACCCCCTTGCCCTGCACGGAGGACACCGGTTGGTTTCCGCCAGCCCCCGCCGCGTCGACGCGGCTCGCCTTCGGCCTAGAAGTACTCCGTTTTGAAGACGCGCTGTTTCGTAGGATGCGTCCGATGTACCACCGACCGGCCTTCAACACTGCCATCACGTGCCGCAGAAGGTCCGACCGCTCGCGCAAGAGGTCCAACCGCGCCCCTTGCTCCGCGTCTACTCGGCCTCGTCCAGTAAGAGGGTGGCACCGCACCTGCGTCGTCCTTGTGTTGAGTTGGTGCAGGAAAGTGGAAGAGTGTACAGGCTTCGTAGATTCAGCTTCCCCACCCTCCTCCTCCCGACATTCCGTTCTCGCAGCGCTGCTCGCGCCGCCATCGCTCGTGGTGGTACACTTGATGTCCCGCCAGTTCCAAATGTCTTCCAGTCTCGAAGTGGACGCTGCCCCGGTGTTCTCCCGCAAAGTCATTTTCTCCATCTGAATCTCCCAACGCTGCCCCGGCGTGAACAGCACGCGAGCAGGCCGAGTGGAGTCCCTCTCCCGTCCCCGTCTTCCTCTGCGCTGGCCGAAATCAGGCTCCACGAATGAAGAAGACGAGTGACTAGGCGGCCTATTGCGTCCGTCACCGGGCGCCGACGCCGCACCTGCCTCTTCGTCTGTCATCAAAGCGGCCGCATCGAGATCCTCCGCGGACAGACGCTCAACGTCCATGCGATAGTAGGCCTCCGCCGGATTCCCCGGCCGCTTATCCTGCTTCATTTTCTGCAGCAGCGCGGCGGCCCAGGGCAGATCGTCGTAGGACGGGTAGTGCGGCGCACCATCCTATCCGGTGCAAAATAAACGTCCCCACCCCTCAGCACAGAACAAGACGCAATGTACGTAGAGCTTTCTTTTGAATGCTGGAGGGGACAAAATTGTAGTCGCCTTGTGTTGCAAAACAAGATGCAACTTCTGCGCAAACGTTATTTCTGGCAGTTCCGGCAGTGGCAGAAATGCTCTGGCAGGTCCGCCGCATATTAATCATGATTACATACTTAGCACTACTCATCTGGCAGCATATTCATGGAGCCCGTGGCAAAATCATAGCAGAAGCGCCAGCACTGCTAGAAGAAAGATCCTCATGCAGGACATTCTACCTGCCCACGGAAGGCCAGCGCCGGTAAGAACGCTGGTTCGACACGACGCAGAGGCTTTGCAAGAGGACAGCAGGCGTGGGGGCGTAAATTTTCACCGGTGTACCTCCTCGTCCACATGGTGTTCCTTCAGCCTCCCATAAATCCCGTCGGCCGCCGCGAAGCGTCCCGAGCCCTTGCACCGCACCAGCTCGACCCTCTGCGTGAACGCCCAATGGTCTTGCTCACTTGGAGACCAGATGGCCGGGGCGCGCAAGATGATCAGCACTAGATACCCGCGCAGCAGCTGCTGCAGCAGGGGCCAGACGCGGGTCGCCGCCATCCGGCGCAGCGTCAGAGAGTCATCCCCGAAAGCCTGCGCGTCTCTGGAGCCTTCCGAGGACGAAGCCGGTTTGTCGGAGACCACGTACGCTTTCATGGAAAGCATTAGCCGTCGTGCGTGCTCGAAGAAACCGTAATCGAGGGGCCCCTTCCATTCTCGTGTGGCGGCCGCGATAGCAGGGGCTCCGAAGGAGGCGCCACCTCCGGTCGTGGTGGTCTCAGCAGGTGGAACAACTGCACTACCACCAACGGGGGAGTTATTCATATTCTGCGGCTGAGTCATGTAAAGATAGGCTCCGAGGACGGTCACAGCGTCTTCCGTGATCGAGAGAAATAAGGCCTTCAACAAGTGGAGCGGGACCCCCTCCTGCATCTCCCTCCACAAAGGTCCGACGCGTTGCAACACCGACTCGCACGTGACACCCCCCGGGGCGGACGCTCGCTCCAGCTCCGAGCCGCCAAGCAAGTTGGACTCCTGCGAAGCAGCAGCAGCTGCGCTGGCCCCGGAGCTCGAACTGCCTCCGCTGTTCGCCGACGAAGAAAGTCCCTGCTCATCTAGGGCGGTGTGTACTGGGATATCCGTGGCGCGAGTGAGCAGGAGACCGCCGTTGGCCTCTAGGTACTGTTGGCAACATCTACCGATCTCTGGAACGTTGTTCACCACGTCCAGTCATCCATCGCAAATACTCCCTTAAGTTTCGGTCATCTCAACTCAAAATTGCAAGGAAACTTCATTGTCATTCTCGGGTTGACGCATCATCCGTCCACACCCTGCGAAGATGCCTGTTGGAAGGTAGTGCTACCTGTTTGTTGAGCGGGAAAAAAAACGGTCGCGCGCAACAGGCGCTGCTGCCTACTATCTCAATAAAACTTCATCATGCACAAGCTTCGCTCCCGACGTGGTCTCTGGGGCCTTCGTGAAAATACAAACAAGCAATCACAAACTGCGCTGTCCGGCCCATATCAAGGTATTTGCAGCAGTGGATATCGGCACAAAACCACGTCCCGCGCGTTCCTGCGCAAGCGTCCGAAAGCAGTGGCGAGCGAAGAAGCTCGACTGGTCATCCTGAGAAAAACGACCCGCCCCCATGGTGATTAGAATTTCTTTTGAAGGACAATGTATTCGACGGATTAGAATTTCTTTTGAAGGGCAGGTCAAGAAATTGAAACTCTGATTGCGCGTCGCAGTTTTTTATTGCGTAGGAGAGTTGATGGCCCTGCTTCAACAGACATATACTATATCCAAGGCTCAGCAGTGCCTCCGCACGAGAAGTACACTTACGAAAACCAAAAACTACGAGATGAAACTAAGTACTTTATGATGCTTTGTAGTGTGGAAGTGTTTGCACAGGATAGCCGCACTTCCCCAGTAACGTCTTTCTCCGCACCGCGTCATTCCAGTCCATTCGAAACAGGCCTCCGTTCCATCATTCATTCCAAATGCATCAGGTTTAGCAGAGAAGTGGAGACCTTCTTTCATTCTAAGGTGTTCCTCAAGCAAAATGCGCAGAAAATTCGCGTTTTTTTCTTCTGGTGTCTCTACTCAGCACGACCAAGGCGGGTGACTCAATTAACGACACCCTGATTTGTCGTCGCGAAACCTTGTCGACAAAAGTCTCGGTGGGAGGCAAAAACAACGTAATAACACCTCCAGCCATCTTGTTCACTTATCTGCTCGAGACCCGAGCAAATCTGCCATGGATATGCGCTGCAGCCAAACGAGCTCCCTCTCGTAGCCCTTGACGCCGATTATCCCGTGACTCTTGAAGAGGGGGTACCACCGGCTGCGCCGCCCCAAGCCGTATCTCTGCTGCAGCAGGTTCGAGATCCAGACGAACATCATCCCCGACAGCTCGTGGTAATATAGTGCGTACGCTCCGGGCAGCGAACCGGCAGAAACCAGGCCACATCGCCGAAAATAACAGCGACGCTGCGACGTGGCGGAGGGAGAAAGACCACCGGCGTCAGCTGCCTTTGCCTTAAACCCCGCGGGCACCCGCGCGCCGGCCGCATCGTCTTGGGAGTAGACGGGGTTCCGAAAGAGGCAGCAATGACGGGGCTCCAGGACTTCGAAGGCCACGCACCGGTCGCTCGCGTTGCACACCTTTGTGCACACGGCTCCATTCACGGTCACCATCCCGGCGTCGCGAAGCCCCTCCGGCGGCACCTCGACGCACCGCACGGGGACGCCGGTCTCGGGCCACGGTTTGATCGGCATGCACATGCCGGGCCTTATCACGTAGGTGCAATCCTCCGCTTCTAGTTTAGTCGGTACGATATCGTAGAGCTCTTTCGTGGCCGATATGCTAGTGCCACTCTTGCCTTCCATGCTCAAGAAGGTGTCAACATCCGCCACACCTTGTTCCCTAGGATCGACGATTACTTCGCCCCCCGTTGTGGTCATCCGCACCGGCCGCATCGAAATCCGCAATGACTCAGTGAAAGCGAAGCCCGGATAGGCGCGTTGGCGCTCCGACCCCGTCTCGGGGGGCACCTGCAGCCCGGTGAAGGGCGCCATGTTCCGGAGCCGCGCCAGACCAGAGTACCAGGTCATGTGAGGAACCCGGCACTGCTCTCGCGTGTTGATTTCGCCCAACGTGTTCTTCCGGATCAGGCGCTCGGACCCGATGCAGATCCAACGCATATGCATTGCAAATTATAGTTCTGGGAGGTCTACTGAAAGGATGCAAACTTCTGATGCGGATTCTGGAAGAGGTCCAAAATTCTGTGTCGCCTAGTCAGCAAAGGCCGTGTGATTTTTGTCTCCAGGACGACGAGAGGGCAACATTTGTCATGGAGACTAGGCATGGAGAGGCCTCCGCAGAATTTTTTGTCACGCTCGGCGAGCAGTCCAGACTTTCGCGCAGATGCAAATACTGCACCTTGGATATGAGTACAAGGCTTTCACCTTGAATGCGCTGGACATTGAACAACATGCTCGGCGTCGGCGGGCACATGCAAAAACTGCATGACTAGCGCCCGCTTTCTTCCACACCCAGATGAAATAACTGCGTTTGATACCGGATGTTGATGCGCGACAGGTCGTCCACGTGGTTCGCCCGCACCAGGTCTGCGTTGCCGAAGGAGCAGAAATAGGGATTCTTTTCGCCGAGGGACCACTTCTTCGCGATTACGCGATCAACAGCCTCCTTCTGCTGCTGCTCGCCCACTTCCTGTCCGCGGAACCCGTAAGCGGTCGGCGCCACAATGCCCGTTGTCGTACTCGTGGGCCCCCGGGGCCGCGGCCGCGCAAGGGGATCTTCTTCCTCCAAGTCCTCCTGACTGCCTGAGCCTGACGCTTTCGCGCCGTCGTTATCATAATCGTCGTTGCGCATCCTTTCCGGGTCCGCGGCTTTCTGATCCAGGTAGACGTTGCTCGCCTGGTCGTACAAAGTGCTGCCTTTGCGGTCCATTTCAAACTCAATCACATCCCAGGTAGTGGATTCGCTGCCGTCCTCGTCCTCTCCCAGGTATCCACTGCAAAACAAGCGTCGGACTGCGTGCCGTAGAGATTATTGTCGCGGCAGTACTGGTACTGGAGCATATAGAAATAGTATTTCTCTTTCGAATCGATTGATGCACGACCCACCACCTTGCGTCGCACAGCGGAGCGACGCTCATACATATTGTGCTCCAAAGTATATCAAAAGCAGTTTCTTGTTACTATGCCCTTCCGCTCTACGCCAAAGACCACACTTTTGATTGCACTATGCGTACCGGGAGCCGCATGAGCAGACAAACGAGGCGTATGGCTCTCCCCCGAGCACCCTCCGGGCCCGTCTGCGACCGGCCTGCGTAGCGGAGACCCACGCGCGAATGCAGCAACGTCTGTTCGCGGGTATCGCAGCTCATTTGCATTGAGTCTGTGACCACATTGGGAACCGGGCCGGGTAAGACTCGCACTTGCATCCCGGCCATGTTTGGTAGCTCCGCGTAGTAGCCGCCCCGGAGCCGCTCGTACAATTCTCCTCAGTAAAAACGTCCCACCCCGCATTTTTCATGCAAATCAGAACGCCCATAAGATCTCGAGCTCTCACACAGCTGCAGCTCCCCATGGAAGCCATTTTCTCATTCTCACGGGAAAGATGAACTTGTCATGCTGTCTGTATATGTAAGTAATCAGGATAGGGTGCGGCTGCTGCATTAGCTAAACTGACACGACTACATTGTCGTGCGGAAGTTCCAAAACTAGTGGGTTTGTGTTTGTGTGTGCACAATTGATTCCCAACATCTTGATTATGCATGTGAAGGGGACCACGTTCATTTTACTGAGGATAATAAGGGGGCGTTGGCCACTGCATCCCGACCCCGTGGATTCCATTCCATGACGAAGCTCGGACTCGCCTCCGCGGCCGCACCTTCGAAGGAAGGAGGGGAAACCTCGCCAGGCGGCGCTGGTGCAGACCCTGCGTCTATTGGGGTAAGTTGTGAAAGAAGGAGCTGGTGGAGTACAACAAGAAATCTGACCAGCGAAAACTCTTTGCCGCTCTTGCCGGCCGAAACCAGGCAACACGACCCCCGCCGGCTGCTGCCGCGGCATGATTCGCGTCGTGTGCCACTATAGCGCTGCGCGAACATCCTCTTCACGACGAAGAACCCCTAGCTGGACCGGGACGGCGTCGAAGCAGCAAGAGAACAAGATGAAGCAAATGACATGTTGATATTCTTATCCTTGCACAGCTTATTCCTTCTAAAACTGTTCTCCACTTACTCCCCCTCCGCAACCGCGCCTCCTCGACCGAGCGGTCCCGGACGAGGATTCCTCGTCTCGAGGACGACGTCGGCGTCCTGCTGGTGCTTTCTTCTTTTTCTTCCTGCCCATCCCTTGCTCAAGAGCTATGCAGCGTTTTTGCACACTCCTCGCGTAAGCAAATTATACGCCGCCTGTAGCGCCTTGTTGGGCTTGGGCCGGCAACTGCAGTCCTCCAAATAATGCGCGGCGCAGTTCTCATATCAAAATCATGTCCGGTGGTGGAATCACTTTAACTCATTAAGTAAAAATAGTGTGCCCTTTACTAGCCACCAACAGATACGCTCTTCGCCGCCTTTGCAATCGAGGCAGCTGCGGTCCTCGGGATATTTTACTTGTATCAGTGTTCACTTTATTTTGAAAACGGCTACCGCTCGTCCTACCGCACCTTCATCCCTCAACAGAAGACTTCACCTTCATTCCCGCCCTGGCAATCATGAGTGGGTCTTTTATACTACGGAGCGTTGGAAGGGAGACCGATAGCAGCCACAACCTCTCGGCGCCTGTGCTGTTACGACTCTGTGAAAGCCTCCTCTACCACTCATTGATGCATTAATTTCGGACATCAATCACTCGACACAAACGCAAACCCGCTGTACTACGAACCGGAACGTTACAAGAAACTGTGTCTTTAGTTCGCTGCACTTCAATCATCGAGTATGTAACTTTCTGTCAAAAAACTTTTGTACAAAACAATCATTACTGTGGTCATGATGGTCATATGCTCCAAAACTTCACAACTGGTGCTAGGTAGGTCGGTTTACTGAACTACGGAGTTCTACTACAAAACTATGTAGCTGTCCAGGAAGGCTGGGGGACAATGAATGTGATCGACATCATGATCCTGCGAATCAGTACAAGGAGGCACTCCTGAACTAGCCCTTTAATTTTCGCTACCTTGTAAACAATATTGCAAATACTTTGAGCCTCCTAGTACAACAAGCGCACCACGACCACCAACATATTCATATGTGGGAGATTACTAGGAAATCAATGTCAGAAAGATGAAAAACATATTTGCATAAGACAACTATTGAATAAAAAACCAAAAGCTTTCACGTCACCGCAACATCGTCGCTGGTCCCGCCATCGGCGGGACTCTCTTCATCTGGACGCACAACTGGCGGCTTGCTGTTTGGCCCAGGGGGCGCATTCGCGGTCACGCCTTTCATCACTTTCCCAAAGGTCAATCCGTCCGCGACATCGTCCTCCTTGCTCCCACGAGACTTTCGCACTGCAGCTGCACTTGCAGTTGCAGATGAAGAAACCTGGGCATGTCGTTACTCATTTTACAAGCTCACTGTTAACATCTTGCAAGAGCCGACAACGGGAACAGGAGTCGTGGCGTGTTACGTAATCCGTTTCAATATTTTCCACAAACTATCCCAATTACAGCGCACGCAGCGGGATCAGCATCATACATCTCTACCTGCTTCAGCGACAATGATACCTCACAATCTTGAACAACCATCAGTAGATTCATATTTCATGAAGAACTGTCGCATAACACAACAAAAGAAAAAGCGATTTCGTTCGTATACTTGCCGCACCTGTCCGTAGCTTGTCCCTCGTCGACCTGTGCTACCGGTATTTGTTTTCGATGGCTGTGGATTTCCTTTTCTCTCCTGCAGCATGGCCTCCAATTCGTGCTGTTGTTCGTCTGTTTTTCGGTTAATGGCCACGTCCCGCTGCAGAATCTCCCGTCGTTCGCGCTCCAGCATTTCCGCATACTCGTCACTCTTCCGGTAGGCTTCTTGCTGCGAGGCTTGGAGAAAAATTTTCATCGCCTTGTGCCACACCGCGGCGTCCTTCGCGGTGCGCGCGTAGAGCTCCATCTGTTGTTCCGCCTCGATAGCGCCGTCGCGGGTGCGCTATGGGTCGCAAATATGGCGGAATCTGGAAACTTGTACTGCTGGTCCCTCCATGAGAAACGACCTTCAGAAGTAATCAACCACGCATCACAAGTTTTTTGCAGGATACATGACGCGTATAGTAGCATGAGGAATCAGGACTCCGCATGACAGACATAAGTGGTGCTGGTCGTGATCCGCTCCATGCATTGACAGATTTTGTTTTGATCCGAAATGTCGTGCAAAAATACAAATTTGCATTCTTCCAGACCGCCCAGCCGTGTTTGCAATGCATATGTGCCGCTGGTACACGATCAGCAGCTGGTTCGGGTAGTCCGCCACCCCCTTCCTGATCCGCTTCATCATCGCGAATGGCAACGTCCCCCGGTCGTCCGTCAACGTCGCGGAAACCTCGGCACGCTCTGCCTCGGCGGCGTTTCTGTCCCGGTACCAATCGAGAACCCACTCGTCCCGCTTGCGGGAAACGTGGAAGTACCTGCGAGGGGCGGGGAACACGATGTAGGATCATGATGTAGAAACAACTTTGTTGGCATGTGGAATCTGAGTAATTCGATCCATGAAACAAGTAGTACAGATACAGCATCGCAAGTAAGTATATTTCTTTATACAAAAGTACCTCAACACTGGCGGGTCGAGCCTGAAGAAGTAGTCGAAGCCCTCGTAGTGGTGCGTGGATTGTTTTTGCAGCAGGCCCTTGGTTTTGGTCGCGATGGTCATCAGAGCGTGCATGGCGTCCTCCTGGCTGCTGGTATCCGTTATCCCGGTCAGGCTCTGGATGGCCTTATCAAACGCAAATATGTCTGTGTCTGGAAGCCTGTAAACTTCTCATGCAGATTTTCCGTGACCCATGAGGCCTGGAATGCGGGACGTAGCATGACAGACTCTGCGACGTCCCTGTCATGCCTATCCTGCATGAGAAACTCCCTCCCGACTGGTTCGAAAGTGGACAGGTTTTGGCACTCATGCAACACAGATTTCTGCATGATTAAGATTTTGCATGACAAGTTGCAACCTTCCAGACCCAGACATACTTGCAGTTGATAGGCCTTTTGCTGCATCATGTCCGTCTCGTCCACCCGCCGCTCGTACTCCAGCCGCTTCACTTTCCCCGCTTTCAACTTCTGCTCTTTCCGCAGCTTCGCCTGCTCGTCCAGTATCACAAGAAAAAAGTATTACAGTAACACATTTGTTGGAGTTTCTGCATCACAAAGTTGCTCGACATGGCAAAGAAAACCTGTGATGCGCAGACTATAAGGGAAAACACGAATGAAATCAGGTTGGCAAGCATTTCCTGCATGACAGAGCTTGTCTGTCTTGCTTGTCTCCCATCAGAGTGTGTAACTGTAACACTTTTTTCCCACGATATCCAGATCGTGCACTTCACTAGCAAAAGTGCCGGTATCTTGCTGCAGCATCGTCAGGTCCATCCACACATCCGAGGTTCCTGGCTCCTTCTTCGATTCGTTCCCAAGCAGATCCACGTACACGCGCCTCTTCGGCTTCGCCCCGCCGAGGCTATGTCTTGCCGCAAGGTGGTCAGCATTGCCGCCGATGCAACTGGCCAGCATGTCGCAGCAGGATGAACTTGTCGCGTTTTGATTTTGATGAGAAATGCTTTCGCGCGTGAAGTTATCCTTCCCTGCAGGAAAAACTCCCACGACGCTCACCCGATCGTCGTACACACTGACGTGCGAGTCGTAATCCCGGTAGTGCTATCAAAAGTAAAAGTGTCTGGGTCTGGAAACTTGTGATGCTAGGTGGCGTCTCATGATGAGGCTACAGATGCTGGCTCAGCATGACAAGTTTCTGAGTTCCTGGGTGTTGCCTATTCTGCATGACAAACTGCGCTTCTGCATCACAGAAAAACGGAGCTCTTGGGCGCCGTGCATGACAGATTTAAGAGTCATGCCAGACAAGCATGACAAACATGAACTCTTCCAGACCCAGACATTTTTGCAATTGATAAGTGCTGGTCCATTTCGCTTTTGCGCAGTTCCTCGCTTTTCCGCACGGCTTTCTCGGCTTTCACAGTCTCCTCGTACGTCGACTTCAGTTGCCGCTGCACCTTTTTCTCGACGGGCGACAGGACCTTCTGCGACAAGCGCGACACGCGGTCGGCCAGAGTGTGCGCTGTTTGCACGTCAGGCACTTGCTGGAACATAGGTTCCTCTCTATCGAGTCTCACGCTCACCTTTTCCTCCGCTGACATGCGCGACGCCACCTGATATGAGTAACTGCTCTTACGGGCTTTCTCGTAAGCCCGGTAATCCGGAACCGGGGCGGGC
Source organism: Amoebophrya sp. A120 (assembly GCA_905178155.1). Lineage (NCBI taxonomy): Eukaryota > Dinophyceae > Syndiniales > Amoebophryaceae > Amoebophrya > Amoebophrya sp. A120. The sequence continues at coordinate 7,939,135 of CAJINV010000001.1, read as the reverse complement.
AGGGGCAGGGGCACCGCCACGCTGGTTTCTTTTCGCGACGAAAATCTTCGGGAGGGGGGGGATACAACTTCTGCCGGTTCCTGCTGATCGTCCTCTACCACTTGCGGCGACCACTGCGGCACCGGCAGCCGCTCTCCTGCATTCGAGGACCGCGCGGGACTGCTACTGAGCTCGCTCGGAGCGTAGGCCTCCGCGATGCGAACCACCTTTCCTTGCGTGACCGTCATTCGCTGGACAGTGTCGCTCTCCGCGTCACTGCTGTGCAGCACTTCCGCTATCGCGGTGGAGGCCCTCTCCGGTTGCAGCATTACAATCCCACTCTCCGTGGAGTCCCTCTCTGAGGCTGTAGCTGCTGTACCCGCACTGTAGTAGGACTTCAACCTAGTTTTCGTACTCCTGCGCCCGCTATTTTTACTACTCCGCGTTGATATTTCATTGTTTGCACCAGCAGCAAAATTGTTCTGACTTCTCCTACTTGCACCTCCAGCCGCCCTTGACGCCCGTGTCGTCCCACGACCTGGTGTAGTACTTGCTTGCTCGTCCCCTTTGGTCGCAAGACCTGTTACCCTTTTTGTATTGGTTGCCCCCTCGTCACTGAGTTCTTGTGCTTCGTAAATTTCATCCTCCCACGCAGCGCCGGAAGGTTCTATCATGCGGTCCTCTTCGGGTTGTAACATCAAATCGTGGTCGCGTATTATCGGAGAAACCTGGGGCGTTTGCTTCTGCGAATCGTACTCAAATTCGTACGAAGACTCGAGCAAATTCACGGTGTTATCGTTGTCCTCCTCGTCCGGCAGGGGGGGCATCGCGGCGACGCCAAACCCAATAATCTCCTCCTCCGCGGGCAGCGCCGGAGCGGGCGAGGAGAGTGTGCCCAGCTGTGCTGCAAGTTCTGCCTCCGCCAATTCATCGGCCGCGGTCGCGGCAGACACACGCTGTTGCACGACCTCTGGATCGGCCATGAGATGGTCAACTTTGTTTTCTTGGCGCCAGTGTTTATTATACTCTGTTCATCGAGCAACGCAAAAGTAAAACGATCAGTCTGCCCATCTGGACTTCGATAACCAGCCGTGAACTTTCCGACCTTGTTTCCTTACTACTTGGATCATGATAGATGATGATGTCACCCAATAAAGGGCTTCACACAATTGGCGAAGTATTCAAGTAGCCTGTGAAGTGAGTACACGAGTACACGACAATGCCACGAATAAACTAACGAAGACGATGAATAGTACCCCGCCACGATTGATTATAATTTCAAAGAGAAAGGCTGGACGACGGTTTTGACACTTACGACATTTGTTTTTGATCCTTCTAGCGATGTTCAGATTTCACTGCGTTTTCCCGCTGCTCCACGAACAACGAGTGTTTCTTTTCTTACCCCAAAAAGCGCGAAAATTTCGCAGCAAAAGCATTTATTCCGAGTACGCAGTTTACAAATTGCTCGCACATACTAGACGCACCAAGAATTATGCAGTCCAAATCGCAAGTTGCTATCTCGGAACGCCCAGAAAAAAACGTGACGCAAGCTAAAAAATTTCAACTTTAACAGAAGATAAAGGCTCTAAATTGCAGTTCTCGAAATTCTGTGCCTAGCACAGGTCAGAGCGTGAAAAAATGTTCAAGATACACATAATTCCGCCGACACAAAGTAATCAGATGCGCAGTCGGATAGATAGCATAAGTGTACACAAAAGAAATAACAAACTGCGAGCCAAAACAGCTACAACAACTTCCCGAAATTTAATTTGTTTATTGATTCTTATATGCAGTTGACGAGTGTCATGAACAAGGAAGGCCAGCTGCGACATCTCCTTTGTGAGCAGCTCCTCGTCTTCCTCAAATATTTCTCCAACTCAGTACTGCACCCATTGCCCGTTCTCGTCCCATTCTCCGTTCAGGTCCTCCGCCTTGGTCACTTCCCCGGTCGTTGCATCCACCCAATCGCCGTCGTCGTTCCAGAACCCCATCTCGTCTCCAGCCTGTTGGGGCGCCTCCACCGCGGCGGCTGCCGCTTCCATCGCGTCCGCACCATCTGAAAACATGCAGGAAAAGAAAATAAATGTTGTGCACGGACTGTCAATAAATCGCAGATCGAGAAGTCTTGCAGCCAACAGCTGTGACTTCTTCTTTCGGTATATCTAGACTGATCCGAAAATCATATTTTTTCTTCTGGAAGCACATGTCGACTGCAAAACAATGGCAATAGAGATGGACGACCCGCTCATACAGAGCAACTTGAAAACAAGTGTCGAGGAGCTAAAATCGTTCGAAGTCGTACCAAAACAAAGAACACTATCAAAAAGTAGTACCCATCGCTGCCCCCCGGTCGTTCTGGGCTTTCCTCGCAGCGGCGGCCTTCGAGTTGGCCAGGTGTTCCTGTTTGGACACCGTGACAAACATTTTCAAAATGCGGCACCAGATCCCGCAGTCGCGCTCGCCTTGGCACGTGAGCTCCATCTTCTTGACGTCCTTCTCGTTCCTGGCCGCGTTGGTACGCGGGTCGTACTCGTGAAACAGGATCATGATCTGGTGACGGTAGTCGTGCTGTCCCTTCCAGACCTTTTTGATCAGGCGGAAGAGAATCGTGCCCCGGTCGTCGTTCACAGTGTACTGCTGCGTGGCGCGCAGCTCCTCCCGGTACTCCTTGTCGATGTAGTAGTCCAGAACCCACTCGTCCTTCTTTCGGTTCGCATCGAAATACCTGCACAGAGGAGGGGGAAAATTTCATTGGGAAAATGTTCGTAGTTACTATCAAGATTCTTCTTGAGCAGTTACAGAAACAGAAACAGAAATAGAGCTGCAAGTTCTCGAACCTTCCTACTCCAAAAAGAAAACAACGACGCCACTAAACCTAAAGTTGACGAGCGCCGTGAATATATATTCATCATATATAATCCAATCAATCAAGAAATAACAATACCGTAACTGCGGCGCGAACGCCTGGAACATGGCGAGGAAGTGGCTCTGGGGAAACCTCTCCTTGAGCATGTAGCCCTGCGTGACCGAGGCCATGTGGACCATGGTTTCAAACACTTCTTCCTCGGTGGAGAACTTGTCCTTCAAGTGCTTCTGCGCCGTGGTCAGGAAGTTCAAGTTTTCTGTGGCCTCTTCGGAGTGCAGCTTTATCGGTTTTCGCGCGTCCGTCCGGGCTTGCTTCCCGCGCGCGTACTTGTCGCCCAGCTTGTCGAACTCGTCCCCATCGTGGTCCTCGGCGGCCTCTATTTGCCGCCCCTGCCGCTTCGCTTCCCAGTACTCCGGGGGGTACAGTGCCGTCACGTCAATGTACGTGTCCTTGTCCGTAGCTTGAAAGGACCGAGTGATGGTCTCGAAATCCTGAAAACACAGCCCGAAACAAAACCCCTCCGACTTCTGCTCGCGGACCTCGGCTTCCACCGGGCCGCCGCCGATTGGCTGTGCCATTGCTTCTACTTGTTTTCAGGGTTCTATTACGGATTTTCGGTGCGGGAAAATTGGACTTCAGATGACTCGTATATGTATCTGGGGTTGGAAAATAAACGAATGAAATGTATTGGTATTCGTTGAGAAAGAGAAATAGAGATTAATTTTGGGGGCAAATAAAACTGGGTGGCCGTAAAGGCCCCAGCAAAAAAGAGGGGGAAAGGTTGCGTTCCTGGTTTAGTCGAATAAAGGAAAATTACATATCTGGATACACAGGACGTTGCTGGAACGAAAAGAACGACACAGACGAGAGGACGAAAAAGCTACAACCGTCGCACGATGAGTTTTTGTACGCACCGAAGATCCAGCTAATTATTTCATGACAGCACGAACCGAGAATTCAGTAAGCATTTGCGAGAAAACCGATATTGTGCTTTTTCTTGGCAGCGAAAACCGACTCAGACAAATCATTCTTCGATCGCTTTTTTTACCGAAGTCAGAGAGAGAGAGAGACTAAGATGATGTGCAGGCTAAATAAAACCGATTTGCCATTTGGCACTGCAATTCAAGGCCATTATACACCAAGGATCGCTTTGCAAGTCAAAGGATGTCGATGCATCTTATCTATCGAGAATGAGATTAGCAAAACTTATGTCACGGTTCCTTGCGGTTCGTTGCGCGCCGCACTTGCTTTGTTCTTCATACAAACAAATTGTCTGTACTCTGCACACTCGAGCCTATGGCCGTTTTTTCAATCACGACCGTGCTCTACGCCATAAAGTAGTCGCAGCACGTGCTTTTCAACATTGCTTCTGTTCTGAGCGTGTATACGTTTTTGAAACTGCCTGGTGGTACAACTGATAGGGTAAAGTAAGACACTACAATCAATAAACTCATTCTTCTACTGCGGTGCTTAGCTATCCACGATCACAACTCGTCGTCAACCCCCGATGGCCGGACGCGTTTCGCGGAAGGGTCCGTGCATTTTCTTTGGAGGCACGCATGCGCCTCCTTCAAATCGTACCCTCCGTCGTTGTACCGCGACAATACAAATTTCAGATCCGTCCCCGCACAATCCACGTGCGTGTTGTCGCAGCCGACCTTCTTGATCAGACTGGCGAAGGCCCACATGCAAATGCACCAGTTGGTGCCCGGATTCGGCGCCGCGCATACGCGGTCCTTCCAGTTGAATGCCTGCTGGCCGGTGATTTGCCAAAAGGTGCCGTGGCTGCCCCATTTCAGCTCGTCGCAACTCGACGTGTGGTTCGCAACCAGGGTGGCACAGACGCGGTGCGTGCCGTCGTGGTTGCACTTGAAATCGCCGTACCGCGGACCTTCCCCCGCACAAATTTGCACGTCGCCGGCACGCGCACACGACAGGAAAGCTGTGCTGATAAGAAGCGCCGTTGCGGCAGGGAACATCCGCCGAACTGCGAACATGATTTTGGTATCGTGGTTGCAAAAATTGAAGACGGAGGTACTCTTAATCGTTACGCCATAACAAAAAGGAAAATTTCTATGTTTTTTGTGAAACTTCGAAGTAAATGGTACAGCAACTGGGAAAGATCAATCAAATCCAACTTGTTCTTATTAGTGCCTTAGTACGATACGAGAGGGGTTGAGCTGCGGGGACCAGATCAAGTGCACGAGTCAACATGATTCACATTTATGCAGGTCTTGATCAGGTTGGATCAGGCACAGCCTTTCAGTGGCGAACCTGACGTCTGCTCTCGTGCTGCTCTGTGCTCTTCCTTAGCATGAAGCACTTCACCGACTACCTGGACTCGCGATAGAAAAAACGCGAACCTGTTGACAGAGATACCAGTTGAAGTTGAACACGGCTACCAATTTCGTCCTGCTCCACGTGGTCTCAACGTGTTACAGTCGTTCATTCGCTGTGCAGTGAAGATGATACCTATTCGCTGATGACGCAGAGAGGTCCTCCTGCGGGAAAGGGATAGATCAGCAAGTGATTTTTTGAGATTCATAAAATCCACACACACCCCTTATCACTTCACGCCCGCCCCGGCAGATCAGGGTGCGCATATTTACACTTCGTGCCTCTCTTACACCGTCCCGTGTGCTTCCAGTCCCAACAGACTTCGTCATCCCACGTTTCGCCTGCTGGACCAAGCCTGCGCCCTCTTTCGTCTGTTCCTTGCTTTTTCATTTTTTTCTTCATTTGCTTTGCTGTCATGACCTCCCCCGCCACCAGACACGTATTTGCCTCGGCCGGGGTTTGGTTCGACAAAACTCTCGCTCGTTCCCCGCCGCGGGGCGGCCTCGGGTCGTCATCGCCTGGCCCGTCGCCGAGACTGCTGATGCTCGAGTTCCCGGAGCTACTGCTCCGCGGGTGCAGGCCGCGAGAAGCCGGCCGCAAATCGGAAAGCCCGTTCTTTGGCCGGGGTCGCCGAGGAACATCATCGTCGTCATCACTATCAGAAGCTGAGGAACTGGACGAAGCGCTAGGCCCTGCCCCGTTGGTGCCAGGAGCCAGCTCCTGAGCTCTTCTTCTCTCCTCCTCATCCAGTTCCTGTTTACCGACGCCCTTCTTGGGCCTGGCCGCACTTAGCGGCACCAGGGAGGAGGTAGCGGAATTCTTGGGCCTGGCCGCACTTAGCGGCACCAGGGAGGAAGTGGTGGAAAGCACGCGCGGAGCACCTGGCCCGGCGGGAGTGGAAAAAATATTGTAATTCACTTTCGCAGTAGAAGATGTTGAGCTACTGGCACTACCCTTTGCAGCAGCGCCGTCTGGAAGAACTACCACTGGCGCCCTTGCGGAAGTAGCACTTGATGCTGCGGATTGAGCAACGGCGCTCGATGATGTTCCAACCCCAACACTAGCCGGCGCTGAAAGCTTTGCGCCGTACGAGCCTTTTGCCGAACCCGGACCGGCAGACAACGTGAAAGCGCTTCGGCTTCCTTGCGCGGGGGGCTGAATGAAAACTCCGTTTGGCGGCGTAAGGCCACCAGGTTGATGAGTGGAGGACGCTGCTCGTGGGCCAGGCGAGTTGGAGCCGGCGTCTACGACTGGCGATACCGACTCGTGGGACAGAAGCCGCGTTGTCGGTACAAAAGGCGGGAGTTGTAAGCCTAAGCTTTTCGTCGACGTCGTGTCTTTACTGCCTAGGCGGGCGCTGCTATCATTTTCTCTCCTGTCTGCGTCAACAGAGGCCGACATCACGACCTGCCTCGGCTGCGCCGCTGCGGCGGCACTTCCGGCGCTCAGCATGCCCCCGTCCTCTTCTGCCAAAGATCCTCCGTTTTGCTTGTCGTACCGGCGCACTTCGTGACGCAACACGTCCACAATCTATGGATTGCAAAAATGTCTGGGTCTGGAAGATTCTAAACTTGTAATGCTGTCTCTGGATTCTAAAAAAAATTGTATTGCGTGACCAGCAAGAGGACTCCAGTTTTTGCTACGCGGAAAGGGTATTTCTCATGCGGTAGAGGCATCACAGAGTCCTCTAAAATTCTGTGATGCTAGGGCATGCATCACAGACATCATGATCATGGATCATTCAAAATATGCATGACAAACCTGGCAATCTTGCAGACCCCGACATTTTTACATTTGATACAATCCGCTGCCGAGCCATCTTCGCGGCCTCCTCTTCCTGCTTGGCGTACTTCAACAGCGTTTCCAGCTCGAGGATTCGGTCCGACTTCTTCCGATCCGTGGCTACTTTGACCTGCTCCACGTGTCTCTGGCTCCAGAAGAACTTCAGCAAATTGTTCCCGCTGGGATTGATTTGGGAAAACTCGACCTCCCCAAACCGGTCGATCTCAAACTCGTGCCGGAGGTCGAACAGCAGCACCTCCAGTTCTGCGTTGGTCGCCAGCCACGTCTGCGCGGTGCGCCTGGCGGAGGCTTCGCTCTTCGCCTCCTGAAAAATGTGGTACAGACGCGTGTCGGTCGACAGGGCGGGGCGCGCAAACATGTCCCGGAACTGGTCATTGCTCACGATCGCCACCCTGTGCGCGTTTTCCGGGTCCAGCATCATCGCCTTCAGCGCCCGCTTCACAACCAACTCGTCCACTCGCTCGCCGCCGTGCTGGTGGCTCTGCCCCGCGACCGCCACGGGCACCGGGACCACGTTGGTCTGCCGGGCAGTGGGGCCGCAGTTGGGGACATTCAGAAACAACTTCTCGATCCCCTCCCGGCGCTGAGAGCCGCACACGAGCGTAACGTGCGCGCTTTCGCCCCATCGGGCTTGCACAGCCCGGTAAAAGTTCCGCGCGAGGAGCTGCTTTTGGCTATTGCCGGCATTCCGAAACGTCGGCGTCTCGACGAAATTCGCCACGTCGACGATCACCTGATGCGCCATTGTAGTTGTTCTCTACGGGACGGCAACTGTCCGTGAATTCCTAAGTGCGGAAGTGTCTGTTTGCTCTGTACTGTTTATCGCAACTAGTTTGTTGTCGCGACAATTTGCGGGAATCGATCCTCAAACATTTACACTACGGGGGCGGGTACCAACCTGGTTTCTGGTTGTTTGAAGGCGATCTCATCTTCAGTTTATCATACAGATACAGCCTCTGCACACCGAATTTTGAACCATGTGATTTTTCTTCTTAAGGACTGAAGTTACACCACAAATGCCGATTTTCTTTTAGGCGTCAAGGAGCACTTCATTTGATTTCAATAAGAGACCGAGTGAAGCATTTGCATCCTTTCCGAAAAGTACCACTTCCACACGACAAATTTAATGGACAGCCAGCCTGGGAGTGCTGTGAATTCGTGTCCCTGCGCCGTGTCTTGTTCTTTGTCTCAATACAGCAAAATCGTGCAAAAATTCTACACTTTAACAAAATCGTGTAACTAGTGGATCTCTTCCTGAGTTGTAAACTTAGTACTGTGCCTCTATAGAGATTTTCCAAGAGCAAGGACCAGCACATTCATCGCAGTTTCCGCTAGAGCACCACGATCTGGCTTACCTGCTAGGTAGCATATGTGATATTCAGAAAAGCTGATCGAACAGCCTGTCATATGTCAGAAAGAAAAAGAATGTAGTAGTCAATGTTAAAAAGCCGTGTTCATCAATTTGATTATTGAAATCAGGAACATGAACATCAGAAGATCTTACATACACAAACACAGTAAAAGATGAGCTCAGCGACTACGAAAAAATCGTTCTACAAAAAGCACTACGTTTCCTCCTCACTTGCTGAGTATCCATCGATGCCGCCCCGCGTGAGCGCGTGCATCAGTGGAGCGTCGAGCCAGGGATTTTCCTTGTGCATCCGCCGCTTTGTCCTGCTGTCGATCCCGCCGAACGAGGGTACCGACCCCGGAGGGCCTGCCGCGGTCGAGGCGACAGATCTGTTGCGATTAGCCTTGTGCGACGAGACTCTGACGACGGCGGCACCATCTGTGGTACCGTCCCCGGGTAGAGGTGGTTGCATGGTGTCGTTCGGTGACGACCCACCTGCCGTGAGATTTGCATAGTTCGACGTGCGAAACACGTGTGCCGGCATCGTGCTCGGTCGGTTTTTGTACAGCAACACCTGGTTCACCTCCAGTTCGTCCGGCGGCAGCTCCAACAAGTCTGTCAACGCCTGCCCGCGCTCCGGGTGCACGGTGCGTGTCTCGTGCACCGCGCGCATATCAAATGCAAAAGTGTCTGGGTCTGGAAGGATGCAAGTTTGTCATGCTTGTCTGGCATGAGTCGAGAATCTGTGTTGCATAGGCACGGAAAGGCCCTCTGACCTGTCATGCAAAAACGCAGCTTACCATGCGGAATACGTAAGACATGGCAGCCAAAAAAATTTGTTATGCATAGCTGCGTATTGCAGTACGTTTATCATTCACTTTTAGCATTACAAGTTTCCAGACCCAGACATTTTTGCATTTGATAGCGCAGCGCCTCCGCCAACTCCTTCTCGTGGGGGACCCAGCTCTGGTCGAACTTCTGGGCGAGCCGCCGGTCGGTGTACTATGCATTGCAAAAGTATCGTATTAGTTGTATAAATTGCATCACAAATTTTTTCAGGAAGAAAAATGGAATTTGTAATGCTGATTCACCTAAAAAGGGATATTTGTCATGCATGATAGCAATTACTACGAGTACGATACTTTTGCACAGGATATGTACTCGAAGTCCACAAACAGGTCGAGCAGGCACCACGTGCAGAAGTACCCCATGTAGACCGTGTACCAGGCGGTGAAGAGGATGAGTAAGATCTGCAGCGGCGCCATGCCGCCCCAGTTCAGGTAGTCGTACAGCCCCTGGGGCACGTACCACGCCCCGACCGCCACGAACGCGGACTCCCAGGCGATAATCTTAATAATCGCCACCTCGGCCCGCAGCCCGCGGTAGAACCGCGTCTGGCCAATCTCCACCCGCATAAACTTCGCGTTCGTCGTCACCACCGCCCACACGAACATCCCGCACAGAACCCCGCGGACCGCTAGAAACAAATAGTACAACCGCTCCCCCGGCATGTAGGGCGCGCACTTCATGAACTGGGAGAAATCGCTTTTCCAGGCCTTGTATGGATTGCAAAAGTGTCTGGGTCTGGAAGAATGCAACTTGTGATGCTGCATTTGGATTCCAAAAAAATCTGTATTGCATGAGTAGCAAAGGGAATGCAATTTTTGCTACGCTGAGAAGGCATTTGTCATGCGGAATAGGCATCACGAAGCCCTTAGAAAATCTGTATTGCTAGGGTATGCATCACAGACATCATGGCTCATGCAAAACGTGCATGACAAGTGTCAGAATCTTCCAGACCCAGACATTTTTACAGTTGATACCTTGCCCGCGCACTGCGTGGCCGGGTTGTACTGCTGGAACGGGGTCATCTATCCAGAAAAAAAAGTGTGTAGGTGTAACTTTCTTTGAGGAACAGCATCACACATTTGCCCCACATGACAGAGAAAACCTGTCATGTAAAGCACAACACAGATGAAAAGAGGGCTTCATGGCTGTCTGGCATGACAGGTGTAACTACTCTGTTGCGTGTTCTGCAACACAAATTTACACTTACACTGTTTTTTTCTTGCATATCATCTGCCCGTCCGGTAGTGACGCGGTCGTGACTGGTGCGCCGGTCAGGTTCAACGCCTCCCGCCTTTTCTCGATCCACCCGTACGGCTCCAGGCCGATCGTCGCGCGAGCCCACAGATCGAAGATCCAGCAGATGATGCTGATCCCGCCGTTGGCCACCGCGATGCCCGCCGCCCACCCGTGCCAGATGTCCGCGGAAATCCAGCCCACGTTCCGGGACTTCAGCAAAATATCGATCTCCTCGTCGGTGATGTCTTCGGGCAGATCGTACACCCAGTAGTCCTTCCTGCGGGCCCGCGGGATGAACACCGCAAACAGGAGGCCGGAAACGAGCAGAAAGCCGCGAAACACGTCCAGCAGGTAGCGAAACAGGACCACGCTGGGCAGGAACACCGCGCCGAAAGCGCTCCCCGCAGACAAGTCCAGCAGCTCCCGGGAGAGATAGTTCATGTCCTGCCACCTTACTAACACAAACAGCACGCAGGCGGACAGCCAAAAGCCGCGCCAGATGTGGCTCGGTGCCTCTTCCAAATCGGCCATCATCTCCGACACGTGCAGTTCGCCGTACGACAAGATGGACCGGAGGCACTGCCCCTTCTCCTCAGCGGTCGGCGGGCCCGTTTGGCTCAAACGGGGGCGCAGGAAGGAACTTTCTCTGCCGGAGGTCGTGTTTACGCTTTTTTGTTGTTGTGTTATTTGGTCCTCCGGCGGCGTGGTGCTACCCCGGCGCCGCGTAGAATTGTTGCTGTTCATCGCGGTGGTAGTTGTTCCGGTTGCTCCGTAGCCGCTCGGCCGGATGGTTTCCGCCATTTTATTCAGATCGCCGGCAGAAGATGAAAACGACCCCGAATTTTTGGTTGCGGCCGCTTTCTCTTCCTTCGATTTCTTATCCCACTCCAACTGCCGGTCTTTCAGCGCGAAAAATCCGAAGGCGCGCATCAGAATCCGGCACTTCAAACATGCGCGCCACGCCCGGATGGCGCCCTTCAGGCCGTAGAGCAGAAGCATGATACCCATCAGAAGATTCACGCTGTTGTAGAAATCATAGAGGTCATCTCCCCGGCCGCCTCGCTTTCCGGACGCCACAAAATTCGCAGCGCCTATGAAGAGCTGCTGCAACATCTTGGATAATTCTTATGTAGTTCTAAGCACGAATTACACCACTACGACAATAGGTGGCTTCACTTGGAAATGCTGGTGAAAATGCAACATTAACCAGGAGTGAAAAGAAACAAATGCAACTTTGATTTCAAGTCGTGTCTACATCCGTTTCACCTCGAATAAAGGAATACACGACGGATGCGAGCAGAGACACTGTTCGAGTTTTCGAAGACATTGACATGATGAAGATGATCCATACAAACATAAACTGATTTCATTTTCCACGAAAAAACTGCATTAATGAAATTTTATTCTCGACCGACGCTTCACAGACGCCTACGAACCGACAAACATCAACAAGAACTACTGTTTGCACCGAATCTCCGACTACAACAAACATTCGCGCGACATCCGTCCTGATGCACCGATTAGAGATATTTTCTATTTCGACCGAAATCATTCACATGCGAAAATACACAGAATGAATAGATGGCATGATGACACATAGAACCGATTAGGATTACGAATTGTTAGCATCTGCAGAACCGAATCTTCAGAAAAGCGTGGAGCGAAAATTTTCATGCCACCAGCACAGGCACTATCGTGAGTGAGTGTCTGCCTGCACAAGCGGCCACTGGGACCGCAATGCAGCCTGTTTCTGTGAATATCTTTTCTACTTTTTTCAATCCATTATTCGAGCAAGAAAAAATTTATAAATTTGAATTCCGATCAATGGAGTTGCTGATCAGAAACTCTAAATGATGGGTTTCCAAAATTCGTTTTGATGAATTTACTGTATACAAGAGAAATAATATTTTTACATCAAAAATCCGACACCACAGTAAATACATTCTATCTTGAACAAAACCTCATCATCATTTTATCACGTCGACAATTTTTTTAGAGTCGCCAGCTAGGAACTACAGGAGGCCTAGGCCTACATGTTCTAATTGCCCTTACCAAATAATCGTCAAAATAGAGCCATGATCCGTGGAGAACGAAAAAAGAAAAGCTCTATATTTCTCCCCACCAGACCACTGCTCCATCGGACAAAAATCGGCACATAGTCATCCTCATCGCTACGTAGCATCGCTCCAGCAGCCGGCGGCAGAATAAGAAATTTAGGCAAATTTGATTCAGTAAGAACGTCCAAGCAAAGAGGCGGACAGCGGCCAAAAAATCAATTATTGGAGGCACCAGGAGAGTCGTTGCAAACTCCACCTAGCGAAAAAGTCTGTATAATTACCGTTGAAAAAAAGCTCTATCCACAGCACTTCAATCACTGAAGCGAAACGAATATAGCCCTTTGTTCCCGTTATTTCGAAGACGTCCCAAGTTGAGCCTATAGTGCGGTTGCAGCTGCTAGTGTAAAATGTGTTCGTCCTGCAGTAGAGGAGAGAAATATCAACATCTTCTAGAAACTTATAAATCTGAAATGCACCTCCAGGCACATCTCGATCAAACTCAAATGCAGTTCAAATTGGACCAATCAATGATAAACTGCATCGAATTTTTCATTCCTCTTGTGATTCTCTTCTGTATTCGCATAAAGCTCGGCAGTACAACATATTGTTCTTTCAATATTCTTCTCAGAAAAGAAACACTAACACCACGACCTGTTGTACAACTTTTTTGTCCCCGATAAAAATTAACCGCATTACCGCACTACTGGTACTGCGGCGACCAGGCATTGGCCTTGCCACCGCCGCTGGTCGAATGGTAGCCGCTTTCCATGGCGCTTGGCCCAGCCGACGATATACCGCGAGTATTAGGACCAAAGCCCCCTCCCTGCGCTGCCGAACTACCCTGGCTGCCTGCCACCTGTCCGCCTAAACTGGTCGGACCTCCAAACGAAGTTTGCGCAGCTCCACCTCCCTGCGGCGCAGCACTGCCCGCAGCACCCATCATCCCGGAACCAGGTCCACCAACTGCAGTGGTGTGCGTGGGAACACCACCAGCAGCACTCGGATTATTATTTGCACCTCCTGCAGCACCTCCGTTGGCGAAGTAGTTCGCCGCCGCCATCATGGCAGCCAGATTGGGGTTCGGCAGCGCGGCCATGTTTGGGAGCGGCATGTTTGGCGGGAACGGCGGCATCGCGCCCGGGGCCAGAAAGGGGTTCAGCATGGGCGCCGCGGGCAGTGGGAAATTCATCGGTCCATTCCGGTTATTCAAACCGCTGAGGGCAGCCGCGGGGTTAAACAACGGGTTCATCATCGGGTTCAGCATCATCGAGTTATTCATCAACATGCTGGCCTGTTGGGCCATCAGGCTCATCATGAAATTGTTGCTGTTCGCCGTTTGCTGCGCGGAAACCGACGACTTTTGCATCATCTGGGCGAATTGCTGGTGGAAAGCGTTCTGCATTTGCTGCTGCGAGGACATTTTGTTCTGCTCCTGTTGTTGACCACCGGCACTTTGCTGCTGCTGATTTTTGCCGTTATTTCCGTTCGCAGCAGTAGACGCAGCAGCCCCCGTGGTCGACGTTCCGCTAGTTGCTGCCGGAGCTTGTTGTTGGGGAGGTTGTGGGGCAAACATGTTGAAACCGTTCATCTGCTGCAGTTGTTGCATTCCCATCATCGCGGCCATGGCGTTGGCCGCAGCCTGGTTCGTCGCATTCGCCGTCGCATTCGAGCTCGCCACGGAACCGTTCGACGTGGCCGAGATCGTACGTCCAAGCAAAGCATTCTGGGTATCGACAGCATTGTTGACGCCACCAGAAGATGTAGTAGTGACCCCAGTTGCAGCAGAACCGGCGGTGGAGGTGTTGTTCGTGGTGCCAGTTGCAGTTGTTCCTAACTGTGCAAAACTGCTCGCGAAGGGCTGCAAGTGCATCGGGTTCATCGAGAAATTCGCAGCGCCAGTCGTATTGCCGTTGTTCGCAGTCGTGCTGTTAGGAAGGTTTGCGGGGAACGGTACGAATAGCGTCGGCGCGGTCTGGTCATAAGTCGAATTCGTGTTTGTGTTATTACTCGTAGTTCCTGCAGAAGCTTGATGGTGAAGATTATTCCCGGCTGCGGATGAAGGTAATCCTGCACCAGCACCAGTACTCGTCCCCAGCATGTTGGTCGTTGTGGTACTCCCCAAGCTCGGCGCGAATTCCGGACTGGGCTCCATTTTGAGCACCTGGAAAATGAACGACGGATGAATCGCGAGTAGCTCCTGGTCGCGCTTGATGTGCGCGTGCCATTGCTGGAACTTGTAGTCCACCATGCCCAGAATGCGCCCGGGCTCGCAGGGATCTTCAATCTTGAAGTAGAACTTCGACTTTTCCTCGGACACGAGACACCGAAAGGCCTTGACAAGTTTTTTCTTCACCGGTTTGTTAACAGGAGGCTTCGACGCAGTCAGCACGTTTTTAGTGTGGTCGCTTGTGGTACTCGTGCCTGCGATGTCGAAGGTTTGCAAGTTCTCCTGCTGCTCCTCCTTCAAGCCAAAAGAACTGGAGGATACGCTGGAGTTGCAATTCTCATCGTCTTGGCTCGACTCGCAGACATTGTCGAAAAAGGACGACGACTCGTTTCATGTATGCTGGCAGAAAGTGAATAAATCCTCCTGAGATATTCAGGTCAACAGAGCTATGCGCATTTGCATTATATGCACGACTTTACAAAACTTCGCTGCAAGTCCAGTGTCGCAGGCTGAGAAGGAAATGCGTCGAAATGAATGAACAAGAGTTTGTTCCCTACTCTTTAATATTACCCATGCAAAGTTCAACATTTCCGTTCAACACAAAATTTGACCTTTTGAAATTCAGGAGAAAGAAAAAGTCCCACACCGTACAGGGTGCTGTTGCCAATTTGGTCGAAGATGGAGGTATTATTGTTGTGCTGCTCCCCGCCCCCAGTAAACGCGTTTTTCTTCTCCGCAAGAAGTACTTCTGGTCCCACTACGTTCCCCGTCTCCACGCAGTGCCACTCCTCTTTCTGATACGTACAGTCCGAGAACATGATGCGACGACGAATGCTGACCATGAACTTGAAGGGCTTGAAATGCGCCCAGTAGCACAAAAAGTCCCAGAACAGCTGGTATAACACCGGCATCACGAACTTGTTTCCACCTTTGTCCGCGCCAGCCTCGTAGGGCAGTTTTTGCACATCCGGGAAGTAGTCCAACGGGTCCTCGCAGGGACAGAACAGCTTCCAGTCCACAAATTTCGCCTCCTCCACCCACTCTTTCCGCATCCAGTCTCCGCGCTCCCCGGAAATAATCGCGCCGCTGGCGGTCGTCGTCGTGTGGTGGGAGGAGGGCGCTAGTAGGTGATGTTTTTTCTCCTTCAAAGTCACCTGATCCGGACTCGTCGTCGTCGACGCGGTGTCCGGGGTCGTATCCTGCTTCTTTTTCGCGGAAGTGTTCATCCTCTTCTGGTCGTCGTGGTCCTTTTTACTAGTCATTCCACGTTGGTCGTCGGCACCAGAGGTGGATTTGTCCTGCTGTTGCCCAAGGACTACAACTTCTAAGTTCGTGGAGGATGACTTCTTTTTCGGAGAGTCGCAGGTCGAGTGGGGAGCGCCGTTATTCCCGATGCTATGATCGCTATCCTCTTCTTCGTCGTCGTTGTCTTCTCCCGCCTCAGCGGCCGCGGCCTCCTCTTCCAGCCGCTCCAGCTCCTCCCTGGCGTCTTTGCGCTCATTCTCCCACTTCGCAACGAGATCCGGGTCCTGCAAGTAGGGCAACAATCGCCGGCGCTGCAGGAAGTGGATCAACAGCAACTGATGACTGTAAGAGGATAAGAACCCGCTGTGCGCGTCGCACAAGCCCGCGAGCTTGAAGTACCGTTTGATCAGAATCGTCAGCTGCCCGAAGTACGGGTGTTGCAGGTCGGTGTACAGCTGGAGCAAACGGGAATTCTCAAAGACAAAATCCTCCGTGGCCACACTGATGTCGAACGTAGCTAAATTGTAGTTTCCGCGAATCGTGATGTCCTCGGGCAGGGTTGCGGCGGCACCGGACGTGGTAGTGGTACCCGTAGTTTTGCTTTGCTGGTAAGAACCTCCACCGCTGCCCTCGGTGACTACTTGCGCGCTCGTCGCCCCAGAACCGATGTGGTCTGCGGCTTTGTCAACAACACCGGATGAACTGTCTTCGTTACAACTGCTTTCTTTCTCAACCACAGTCGTATCGCAACTGATGTTCAGGGACGTGTTGTTCATGCCGGTCTGGTCAGTCAAGCTGCTCATATTCAGCAGCGGCATCAACGGCGGCGGCTCAGGTTGCTGCTTCTGTTCAAGGGCGGGTTGAACGCCCGCATTACTAGCTCCACACGAGGACCCGCCTCCAACAACAGTGCCAGCTTCTGTGCACTTCCGCGACCGCACGTGAAGATCCCCCGTTTGGCTAGTGCAGATCGACAGACTGCGCCGTGGGGACAGCGACGGCGGCAGCATCGGCGGCAAGGTCGACGGCAGCGAGGGCGGAGGCAAAATCGTCGGAAGCGCCGGAGGCCCGGTCGGCGGCGCAGTTGGGGGAAGCAGACTGTTGTTTGCAACTACTGCTGTACTTTCTTTTTGGGACGACGAAGACACGGTTGTTGTGGTAGTGGTCACGCCAACCGAGGTCGTGGACGTTTGCTGCGCACCAGCGGTCACGTTGCTCGTCGCGGAGGAGTTACAACCGCCGTTCTGGTTCTTGCTAGTGGTCGTCCCATTACACGACTTCCCGCCCCCCGCAGTCGAGGTTCTGCTGGTGCTGCGCGGTAACAAAGCCATCTGATGCACACTTGGGGGCGGCATGGTCGGCGGGGGACTCGTCGGGAGGGACAGAAACAGGTCCTCCGACGTGACTCGGCGATGTTGATCCGCGGTGCTGGTACTACGGGGCATGTTCGACGCAGCCGTCTTGGCCGGTGGATCGATGATAGTGACGTTATGCTCCTCGACCACCATTTCGATCTCCGTTTGCTGGTGCTGTTCCTGGTGGTGTTGCGCGAGCAACTGCTGGGGCAGCCCCGGCGGTGGCGGGGGCATCGGCGGGGGCGGGGAGCTGGGGATCGGGATTGTGTGTGGCAAGGGCTTTTTCTTATTCCCGATCGACAGGACTGGCAAACCGGCCGAAGTGTGCAAAATCGCCGGCGGCGGCCGCTGTTGTTGAAAAGGCTGTGGCTGCTGGTTGGTGCGGTGTACTACGACCTGGTCGTTATTAAACGTATGCTGCGGCTGCTTGTTTTCCAGCCCTTCCAGTCCAGGCGGCGGCTGCGGTGGCGGTGATTGCGGACGCTCTTTGCCGCGGATCACATTCTGCGGGGCGAGAGTGCTGCTGCTTATTTCCATGCCCGCCTGCGACGGCGGCGGGTCCATGCCGGGCGGCTCCAGGCCCGGCGGCTCCAGCATGCCGGGCGGGTCCATCCTCGGGGGCGGCGGGAGCAGGTCCGGCGGGCACAGTTGGATGGAAATCGTCTTTTTATCTAACTGGATTTCGGCGGTCTGGGCGACACCAATTTGGGCAGCTACCGTAGAAGCCCCGTCCGCGACCGTGACGGTCGTGCTATTTTGATGTTCAACTTCCATTACATCACCTCCCGCAGGTTCGCTGCATGCCGTAGCCCCTCCTTGTTCTTTGGACGCGCTGCTGGTGCAGCTGTCGACGTCCACTCTATCATCGTCTTCCACCTCCACCTCCACCTCCTCAACCTTTGCGGGGGGCGGCGGGGAAAACGGGGGTGGCTGGAGTGTGGTCCAGATCGGCAACGCCTTGTCCTTGGGGTCCTCGCCTTCCTTGTCCTCCGTGCTATCCACAAGCTTGCAGCGCAGGATTGGCACCCGGGCCTCCTCGATGCACTGGCAGCTGAACCCCCGGTGCTTCATGCCGGAAATCAAGCGGCGCAACGCGAGGATCAACGGAAAATTGTGGGTTTTCGCCCGCATGGGGAAAGTGCTGTGCTCCACCGCGTCCTCGAGCTCCTCCCGCAACTCGATCGGGAGACGAATCCCACAATCGTAGTCGCTGTCGTTGGTAGCGGACCCATTCACGCAACTACCAAACAACCTGCAATGATTCGACTTGTTGTTCATCTCATGCGATGACCCTACTGAAGAACGCAAGTAGAGGTTCTCGAACCTCCCGCATGCACATGCTGTTCCGGGAATAAAACAATAATTAATGCCCGAAAATAAAAACATAGAATCAAAAAACAAAAACAACTTTTGTCACCTGACGAACGCGGGCTCCTGGGTTCGCTGCGAGCGCAGTTGGTTTTGAACTTCGGCCCGCACGGCATGCCGGAACAAATGATCCATCATACGTTTGCGGTCCGGGCAAATGCTGCACTTCGAGGACAGCTCCACTAAGTGCGTTTCGATCCCCTTCAACAGCAAGTGCCACTGCTGACTCTGCATGGCATTCGCCGTCATCTGGTGGGCGTTGTTGTTGGCGGCATTGTTGCTTACTATCTGGGGCCCCACTTGCTGCGGCTGCTGCTGACCCGAGTTGGGCTGCTGAATGTTCATGTTCATCAGGGTCATTAGGTTGCAAGGAAACTGAAACCCCGTCTTTTGCATCTGGTTTTGCATCTGGCTCAACATCTGCTGCATCGTCTTCGGATTGTTGCTGTTCGCATTCGCTGCACCAGTGTTATTTCCGTTGGTCACGCCGGACGTGCTGTTGTGGTTTGTAGTTCCCCCGCCACTCATTCCGGATTTCGATGCCGAGTTCCCCACTCCACCCCCGGCGGCCGCCACCGGGGCCCCCGGCGTGAAGCTGACGAGCCCGTTGTTGGCGGTCAGGGTGCCGGGTTGGTGGTGCTGGCCGGGAGCTGTCTGACTGTTTGGCCCGCCGGTCTGAATATTGACCTGGTTCATCATATGTTCATGGGAAAAAAGATTGCTCGCATTGAACATCTGCTCCAGGGGGTTCACGAACGGCTGGTGCTGCTGGTTCTGATGCTGTTGCTGTCCTCCGAAGGCGTTTTGGTTTGATATGCCGCTGGCGTTCTGGTGTTGCCCACCATTGGCTGCGTGGTTCATGTTCATCGGATTGTTGCTATTTCCACCGTTGTTCCGCGGACCAGCGTTGCGTACATGATTGTTCCCGCCGCCTCCTCGGCTACTCGCGTTGGACATACGATAATTCTCGTGGTCGTTGTTACCACGATAATTGCCGGTCGCGACGTTATTTCCACCGGTCGCATGATACGACGAGCCGTGCTGGTGCTGTTGCTGGCCGTGCATGTTGGTTCCGTTTTTCGACCGTTGATGGATGTGCGGCACGTTTCCCACACTCGGGGTCATGTTCTGGTGCTGAACTCCGCCTCCGCGAGAGGTGTTGGTGCTGGCACCGTACTGCTGGTGCTGCTGCTGCCCACCTGCGTTGGAGTTGTTACTTTTGTAAGACACCTGTTGCTGGCCCTGCGCAGCGA
The DNA here is from genome assembly GCA_905178155.1 of Amoebophrya sp. A120. Lineage (NCBI taxonomy): Eukaryota > Dinophyceae > Syndiniales > Amoebophryaceae > Amoebophrya > Amoebophrya sp. A120. Next base: position 7,919,269 of record CAJINV010000001.1, on the reverse strand, counting down.
GATTCGTTGTACCTCCGCGGGGGCTATCAAGTGTAAAAATGTCTGGGTCTGGAAGACTTCATGTTTGTCATGCTTGTCTGGCATGACTCTTAAATCTGTCATGCACGTTACCCAAGAGCTACGCGTTTCTGTGATGCAGGAGCGCAGTTTGTCATGCAGAAGAGGCAACACCTAGGAGCTCAGAAACTTGTCATGCTGAGCCAGCATTTGTAGCCTCATCATGAGACGCCACCCAGCATTACAAGTTTCCAGACCCAGACATTTTTACATTTGATAGGGGCCGTGCTGCTGTCCATGCGAGTTGTTGTAGCCGCCCGAGGTCGTGGATGATATCAAAAGTAAAAATGTCTGGGTCTGGAAGATTGCGACTTGTGATGCTGAATTTGGATTCCAAAAAAATCTGTATTGCATGAGCAGCAAAGGGAATGCAATTTTTGCTACGCGGAGAGGGAATTTGTCATGCGGAATAGGCATCGCGAAGCCCTCAAAAAATCTGTGATGCTAGGGCATGCATCACAGACATCATGGCCAATGCAAAACATGCATGACAAGTCTCAGAATCTTCCAGACCCAGACATTTTTACATTTGATAGATGAAACATTGATTCCATTGCCATAGTGAACCATACCGCTACCGCCCTGCTGTCCCTTTCCCTGCTGACCCCTGTAGACTGTGATATTATTACCAGCAGCGGATGAATTGGAAGTACTTCCACCTTGGTTGCTGTTCGCAATGTTGTTGACACTGTTTGTGCTTCCGTTATTGCTACTAGAATTTTTTCCGGATGGACTCAGCTGCTGCTCCATATTGTTGATATCGTTGCCACCATGCTCTCCTCCTGCCCCGTCTGCGTAGTGTTGCTGTTGACCACCTGCTCCCCAAACCGTGGTTTTTCCCGACCTCTGAAACTTTACGTTGATCACGCCATTGTTTTTGCTTCGGTGGTTGTTCTGCTGCCGGCGAATGGGAGGGGAGCTTCCTCCTCCGTAGGGCCGATTGTGGTTTGACGTAGACATTTTTCTATGTTTCGCTGGGTGTTCAGATCTTTTGAAACTTTTATTTCGCGGTTGATGTAGATTTTTCAGAAGACGCTTCTTCAAAGATTTTGTTCCACACTTGTAGCACAAAAGTCATTCTATTTCTTCTTGTATTCAGTGTATTTCATCAACGAATGTAGTTGTGTTGTTTGACGGTATTGATAAACCGGCACGCGAATAATACAGGCAGGGGAAATTTGATAGAGAAAGGCAAAACCATTTGAATAGTACAAGTCCATAATAGTGCAAGAATAAGAGGTTTAGGCAACCTCGATGAGTAGAAAAATTGCTCTCTTCATAGAAGTCCTCAGAAGTGTCACAATATTATTGAATGTGCGAAACAAGAAAAGCTTGCTCTAATTTTTATCAAAAAAAGTCACTGCAGACACAACGGTACTCTACTTGTGAAATTTCTAGCTACAAATGAGATTGACAGGCAGTAGAGCGGGAAAAAGAAAAACGACGACGTCCTAGCATAATTGTCCAAATGAAAAATTCGGCAAGCGAATTCTGCGCGCGGAATTCCTTTTCTGCTTAGCGTAATCTTGCTGCGATAAAAACGTTATCGACATGCTATCACGTGGACTGAGGCTGTGTCACAAACAGAGAGTACTGAAATCTGATGAACCCTACTTGTCTACTAAATAAGACCACTTCAACAAGAACAGGAAACACTGCGTCTCAATGTCGTGATGCTACCTTTATGTCGCTTGTTTTCACCTTCGCGTGCCTGGTGCTGCTGCTGAGTTTCTAAATTCAAGAATTCAACACGTCGCGCGGAGTCGCAAAAAACTGTGACCGTTAGGAAGTATAGTCACGGAAAGTCGCAGCTTTAACAAAAACATCATTCGACATCTGACAAAATACTATCATAATGCATGGCGCATCAGTTGCGCGCGCGGAGGATCTGACAAAAATAAACTCGGAATCTGATCTCGACTCGCTTCGGTCAACAGAATGCATTGCCGACCGCTGTGTAAAAATCACTAGATCCGTTGCTTAGCTGCTTGTCCTTTGCATTATGAAACGCGACAATATTAAAACTCGACTGCAACACTACAGGCCACGAGTAACGTCACGTCATCATGGGCGTTGCAATTGCTAAAAAGTAAATCCTTTCCAATGGATAAGTAGTTCTGTTGTAAAAAGACTGAAGACATCATTTTTTTTCGAGCGAGCAAAGCAATTAGCTTTTTTCGAGGATAGCGGTCTTCGTGCCGTCGGTGTACTCGAAAATGCCCATATCCTCATAAAATTCAAGCGTCTCGTCGAATTGTGCGTTATTGAACCCCCGCTTCGTAATCATCTTCTTCAGCTCGCTGACGAACAGTGGCTCGCCCTTCCCGGCCTGGTTGAGGAGTTTTGAAACAGCAAATTGTTAATGTGGTTTTTGCTTTTCGAACCTAAAAATTATACTTCTACCTGATACAACAGCATCCGATCATGATGCTACGTGCGACCTCCGCGAAGCTGTTCTGATATCTGATTCCAAAGGTCGCACAAATCGAAATTTTTCACGGAAGATTTTTGAAAGTACCTTAATGAACTCCGCCCGCATGAGGTCCCAGATGCCACCCATGTAGTCCTCGTTGTTCCCCTCATGCAGTTGCTGGTTAATCCGCTCGTTTTGCTGTTCCGCAGTCAAGTGGTCTAACCCGCCGCCAAGCATCGCTGTGTTAAGATTCAAAATTCCGATTCGGTATAAAACTGAAACTGCTGTTGTGTTGTGCTGCTCTACGTTAAGGAAATAAAAAAAAAACGAAAACCCCGTCGTGCGAAACGAAGGGAGCACTGCCACATCGCTCTTATTTATAATTTCCATTGGAAAATTTCACAAAAAAAAAACCTTCCAGCTGATCGTTCATGGCTCCTTCATTGACGCCGTCTTCGTCGTTGTCTTCTTCGTCCAATCGCATCTCCCGCTGGAATGCCGCACGGTCATCCTCTGCATCGGCCTCGTCGGCGTCAACGAGGACGGAACGTTTGCTCTCATCCGTTAAGCGGATGGCCTCCTCCCAGTCACGCTCGTCCACCACGTTGCTGAACCTGGTTTATATGTTTGATGTTGTTTCCAACATCTACTTCGCATACATACCGGGTACTGTGTCTCCTTCTGCGCTCTGCCTCTTACAAGTCTTGGTTTGAAGAAACCTAGGACCTCTAGAACAAAGACGACACTGAAATAGACCCAAATCTAGTCCTGAAGTCCCTTCTTGTTATCTTATCAAAATGTAGTACTTGAGCCTGGCTAACGCCTGCGACAAGCGGATCATTCCCAGCAATTGTCGCGGCGTTACGTAGTCCTTCCGCTGGTCTGCGCTCTCGTCGCGCTCCGCCTTGCGCATTTCCACGTAGCGCAGCACGATTTTTTCTTCCAGGCTCCGCGGCACCAGGGGCTCGAACTTCTTGGCGTGTTTTATGTAGGCGCGCAGAAATTTCACGTCGAACTTGCCGTCTTCGGTCAACCCCACGCCCGCGGGTCCGCCGTATCCTGAGTAAAAACGTACCCGCGCCAGAGTTGTAATGCAGATTTGCAAAGACAGGAAAACTTGTAACGCGCATCCGCATGAGAGCCATTTCCAGTCGTGTTTTGGAATTTGTGATGCTGTGAACAGGATGAGCAGATGAATCTGTGGCGCGGCTGCACTTGCTAACCTGCACTACACTGCAGAGTGCAACTTGTCATGCGTGACTCACAAAACTCCTAGGTTTGTGTTGCAAAATCCCCATCCTGACTCTGGTGTGGGTACGTTTTTACTCAGGATACGCCGTCCCCCTTCTTTTTCCCGCCCTCCGCGGTGCCGTGCCGGTGCGTTTCCAGCACGTGCTTGGCCAGCTTGATGTCGCCTTCCTTGCTGACGTGATCCAGGAGCAGAAATTTCAGATCGAACCGGGATAGCAAGGCCGCGGGCAAGTTCATGTTCTCCACGGGGGACTTGCTCAGGTCGTACCGCCCGAACTGCGGGTTGGCCGCTGCGAGCACCGAAGTGCGAGCGTTCAACGTCGTGGTGATGCCTGGAAAGAGTTGTCGTTCACACTAGAGCTCTTTTCATTCCAATCTCAGTAGGACACATCTCGGCTGCCGAAAATAAGCGCATGAAATGAAAAATAACGCCCAGCTTTTTGGTTTCCTTTTGCACCGAGCGCACACATAAAATTAAGCAAACGCTTTCTTACAGACGCAAAAAACGTGGTCGCAGAGCGATACCTGCTTTCGCGATGCTAACCGTCTGCTGTTCCATGACCTCGTGGATAGCCGTTCGGTCAGACTCTTCCATCTTATCGAATTCATCGATGCAGCAGACCCCGTCATCGGACAACACTAGCGCGCCGCCCTCTAAATGCACTTCGTTCGTTTGCTGGTCGCGGATCACCGCCGCCGTCAGACCCACACCGGAGGAACCTTTGCCCGTGGTGTACGTTGCCCGCTCCGCGATGTTGGACGCCTGTAGGTGTGTACTTATTCATTGGTGGCTGCTTTTGATGATGAAGATTCGTGGCATCCTCATTCCACCCAAACAAATATTCACCCCGTGCTGTGCAACACAACAAACAAAGGAACTATCGAACAGTTGAAGTTGTCACAAAAATAAATATTCGGTACCTGTCGCAACAACTGCGATTTTGCCACTCCGGGGTCTCCCATCAGCAAGACGTGGATATCCCCGCGGACCTTCATCCCATCCCCGAGTTTCTTGGTGCAACCACCCACGAGCAGGGTCAAAAGGGCTTTCTTCACGTCCTCCATGCCGAAAATCTGCGGCGAGATCGACTGGGACAATTTTTCGTAGATCCGCGGGTCCTTGCTCGCCTGCACCACCTGGTTCAGCAGCGCCTTGGCCTCGTGCGAGTTCTCGTCGTCCTTGCCACTGCGTTTCTTCATGACGATGTCGTGCGCGTGCACGTACATGATGGTGATCTGCTTCCCCAGCACGTTCTGCACGTGGGGGATGAACACCCCGGTGAGCGTAACCTCCTCACCCGGGTTGCAGGTCCGGCACAGGTCGCCCTGCACCAACACCGTCAGCGTTCGGGGAATACTCCCCACGGGGACCTCGCGCGCGAGCTCCTGCACCTTCAATTCTTGGTACTTCACAAACCTGCACTGCGGCAGGTGCGGCCCCTCCTGCAGGCCCGTCGTCTTGTTGTCCTTGCAGAACGTGCTGGGACAGTCCTGCATGGGCATGAACTCGTCCCCCTCGATCGGCTGGAACACCCGCGACTGGCAGTACGTGCACTGGTAGGTCGCGACCTCCATCTTCGGCTTCACCGGGGACACGCGGGTTATTTGCCCGTTGAAGCAAACCTCGAAGAGGAAAAACGACACTAATATATTCAGCAATTGATTGATGTAAAGATACAGAAGCAAGAGTGAAACACCAGCTAAATCAGTTCGGCACACGGAAAAATGCGAAGAGCGTTAAACACTCCGGGTTGATGTGAAATTTCAAAATCTCCAGTCGCGTCATACCAGCTTTCCGATCGCCGTTGCCTTGATGTCCCTTAGCCCCCAGTTAACAATGTTTTCCTTTGGCCGTGTCTCCTTAAACCGCACGTCGAACGGGTACATCAACTTCTCCGGGATGCGGTACTGCGGGCTGTTTTTTTTGGCGTCCGGCTCCGCGCCTAGTTCCGCCTCCGCAGCCTCATCCTCATTCTTTTTACTCGCGAGGAACTGCTTCGACAAAGCATAGCGCCGAAGCACCTGGGGATCGCAAGAAACGTTGTGGTCCGGCTGGGGAAGCAGACTAGTCATTTTCTCGAAGAAAAATTTCTCGTAACGCCTGGTGTTCGTCATCACCCGATATCAAAAAAAAAAATGGCTGTAGGAAAGCATTGCGAAGTGCAAAACTTGACGCTGTTTCACATCACGAAGTTGCGAAAAAAAGTAGCTCCTGCATAATACAAATCACACTTGAAAATGTGCTGCGACATTATAGGAGTCAACGAATGTAAAAACGGTGCACCCCTACGGCAATTTTTTTTTTCCTTGGATACACCCGTAAAGAGGGTCCCCGCGTAGGCTGCCTTCGGATCGGGGCTCCGCACTACCATCTCGCACCAAGCGGCGAGGTCATTCGTCTCGATGGTCAGCGTATCTCGCTGGTGGTTCGCAAGATCCTGAAGCATCTTCATGTACTTTTTGTATCCATACCTGGGACAGTTGCGATTGACCATAAATAGTTTTGATGCTGAGTCTTCTAAATATGTCTTTCTGACGCAAAAATATTCCCATGTCCCTTTGTGTTTCTATGAGCCTCCATACAGCACGGAAATTTCTCCGCAATTGAATCGAAAACCTTTGCTCTCTCTCAGGTTCAAATAAATGCATCAATCGTCAACAAAACAATACTTGTTGTCCCGCACTTTTTCGTCCGCGAAGTTCTGCAGAAAGTCGATGACCAAGTCCTTGTGGTAGGGATAATGTTGGTGCAGGTCGCGGACCCGATTGCGATGGGCGTTAAGCCGCTGCTGCAGCGGGCCGACGGCCGGCGCTGGCCCTCCCTGAACTTGCGCCATCTTGGATGGGTCGCCTACTCAGCCTATGAAAACTGATAGGGTGGCTCTGCAACTACGCTACTGAAGTACTTATCATCTTTGTCTTCGCGACCGTCAACTTCGAGTGTCTAATAATATTTATATTTTGCTGTTTTACTAGGACCGCACTACCCTTTTGCGTTATAATTTCGGATGTCAATCCACCTAGTCGCCGGTTTGGGAAAGAAAGGAAATCAACTCCTCTAGAACAGAATCGGTTGCCGCTCTCCTTCATGTTTTTTGACATCAGCTTTGTCTTTCTTCGCACATCGAGACTACACCCAGCGAACAACAAAACGCTGCTCACAATGCCACAGCAGCACTTTTGCAGCGATCGTATCTGCAGACACACCAAATCCCGTTCTTGTTTCTAGCAACATCGTACAGTTCTCACGGCAGAGATGACCACAAGGGGATGAAACGTTCATTACAATGAAACCGGGGAGGGAGAAGCTCAAGAGAGTCGTTTTTCACGACAGACGATTTTTGTCTTCTTCTAGATATTTCGCATTTATTTCAACATTTCTGGAAAACAACTGTCACGGCGGCCACTAGCAGCTCGCGATTACAGAAACCTAAAACGTTGTAGTACCTCTACTATCTTCGCATCTTTGACTGAAATGGAAAGCACTCTTGTCACCGTCGTCGATCGGTCCTCTATTCTAAACTCTCTTCACTTTGCGTTATCATTGGATTTTTTTCTGTGCAAATTTGCTGCAAAAACTTCAACTTTTTTTCACTAATTATCTGGTATACAAATTACGCGTATCATGCCCAGCCCGCCATACATTTCTACTCCTCCGTCGTGAACCATTCCACGAACTCGAAGAATTCGATCTCCCCGCTGCAGTCTTGATCCAGCTCCTTGAACGCTTGGTGTAGCTCCTCCTCGCTGAGGTCTTCCCCGAGCTTTTGCAGCAACTCCCGGAGTTCGTCCAAATCGATGAACCCGCTGCTGTCCTCGTCGTACATGTCAAATTCCTGCTTCAGGTAGCACAAGTTGCTCAGCGCAATTCCCATCTTCTCCGCCATCGCGACCAGCTCCGCTTTGGACATCTTGTACCTGATTGATAGCAGATTTTTTCGCTTCTTAGAAGCAAAAGTCGTGTAAGGAAAACCAGAAATAGCACGTGCGTGAGTCAGAGTTCTAATTTTAGTACCCTTTTATCGTCCATTATGCTAGCTTGTTTGAGATTGATATGACGAAAGGTCGTGGAGCAGAATGAGTCTGGACTAGATATTCATTCCAAGAAGCAGATCCTGCCTCATTTACCGTTTCAAAAAGATTTCGTTGATTTGCTCGTCCGTGGGGTTCGCTGAATCATTGGAGCTCGAGAAGCCGCTGCTACTGCTCTCGCTGTCGGAGAGCGACGAACTGTCATCGGAATCTGGCTTGAGTTCGCCAGCGCCCGCAGTAATCTTGGCGAGGACATCCTCGCCTTGCGAACCTGGGTTGGAAAAGAGCAAAAAGCGAGTGGCAACATGAAAATGGGGCTCTGCACGCAACAGCACCTCACATGAGGTCAATAAAAACTATACATAGAATTTTAATTCTAGATTCCGTCTGCCTCTGCGCACATTCCAAAAGCTGAAAATGAACTCACCTCGTCTTTGCGTGGTCAGTCGTACGTTCGCGAATTTCTTCTTTCGCTTTGCCAGCAGCGAATTCACCTTGCTCTGGAGCTCCTCCCGGGTCAGTGCGTGATCGTCATCCTCGTCCGAATCATCGTCCTCTTTGCCGCGTGCCTTGTCGCGATCTGACGATTTTTTTTTCAACACTTGTGAATTGAAGATAGCACGAAGAACAAAAATTGAAACATTAACAGAAACGTACTCGCAATCGCGCAGCACAACGGGTCGGGAAGAGCTTATTGTTGTTCCATGCTTTATCTAATTATGTTTTCGGATAAAAAACCTCGTCCAGACCGCATCATACATAGATGATTTCCACGGTACAAAAATACCTCCAGCCGCCGACGTAACAACTCCGCCCGGTGGCGCCAGCACTGCGGCGCCCGAATGCGGCAAGTCTGCCGCCTTCAACAACGTCGGGAGCTGTTTCTTCGGACTGAGGGCCGCTTTCACCTCGTGCGCAACCGTGTAGGGGAACGGCTTCGGCATCATGTTTCGGTAAGAAATCGACTCCGACACGGTTGCGGGGAGGAATTCGCGCCACTGCGTGAGGCACCGTTCGATCCACGTAAGGTGGTCGACCAGGGAAACGTCTTCTTCATCCAGCGCGACCTGCTCCAAGTAACTCTGGTTCAGCATCACCCCCGCTGTGGATCCCTGGTCATTTGTCTGATACGCCGCGGGCACGCCGATCAGTTGGGTGCCGAAACCTCCGAGGGCCCCGGTGACGTTGTTCATCCCAGCACTGCTGGGACCACTACTCGCAAATCCGCTCGACAGAGGACCACCCGCACCCAGACTCAAACTGTGCAAGTGATCGCCGACCCCCGGGCTGAGGGGGTTTCCGGCGAGGCTGCGGTTGTGGAGCAGGAGGTTCCGGTGCTCGTCCCGCAAGATTGCCGCTACGTTTTTGATCAGCGTCTCGACCTCGGTGGGGATGTGAGCCGCCTTCATTTGCGCGTTGTTCTCTTCCGTCATTCGGCGGAACCGGTCGATTTTCTGCTGCACCTGCTGCACCATCTGCCGCCGGAGTTTGCCGTCTTCGCGGCGTTTCTCGATTTCGGTCCGCCGGGTTTGCAGCAACTCGGCTCGTTTCCGTGACAGGGACTCAATGTCACGGGACAGGAGATTCACGTAGACCAGCAGACTGTAATTCCGCTCTTCCAATTTCGTGAAGATCTTCACAATCTCCTCGATGTCACTGATGCCGGTGCTGCTGCGAATCGTGGAAAACGCCTGCTCGTAGATCTGCATTGCATTTTTCATGTTCACGCGTGGTTCTTTCGTTGCTTCAATGCTTCTTTGAACACGAAGAAAAAGCAAAACTGGTTCTCCGTGGTCTACAGACCTGGCATTAAAAGCATATTGAAAGAACTACCTCTATATCAACTCCCTACCTGAATGCTTTTTTGGTGCTGCTTGATGTGCCTCCGCTGAATCGCGTTGCAGAAAGCCGCTTTGAAGATAAATCGCATGAAACGATGCTCTGAAAACTGGTTTGCTTCAAGATTTGGCTCGGGCTCCTTGTTTGTTGCGGGTGTTACGAGTCGTCTTCCCCCTCGACCGCCCGCAGAAGATGCCCTTTTTGGTTTCGGTGTGGCTTTGCCATTTTTCGCTTTTTCACTAGGACTTTGTCCGCCGCTTGCGTGGTTAATATCTGAACCCTTGTTCCCCTCTTCGCCCTCTTTCGTTTTAGAAGGGGTCTTTGCCCCGCCCGCCATCTGTCTTCGCATCGCGTTTTTCGCGTGTTCCACGTTAGTCTTCACCTTGTCACTTGAGGGCGGCCGCGGGGTCGTCGGCTTCGTGGCACGCGAGAGCAGCTCCCCGCGATTCTTCTGCGCAGTGTGCAGCTGTCCACCTCCGGCGCTTGTTGGCGACGTTGATGCACCTGCTCCGTCCTTGTTTGCCACGGAGGCGGGGGTTTTCGGTAGATTTTTTGGCGTGCAATTGACGTACCCCCCGAGCGGGTGCTTCCTCGGTGACGAGGGGCTGCTTGTGGACCCAGATGCGGCCACGCGCATTTCCTCGGGAGGCGCCGTGCTGATGGTCAGCTGTTTAGTCTTCGGTTTTGAACTTGTCGCCGCGTTCGGCCGCGACGAACTGCCCGAGCTTTGCTCGTTATTGCTTTCTAGCGCCGGTAACCGATTTTCATTCAGCTCCCGCGCTTGCTGCGGATGCAAAGAGTGATGGTTGGAAGTGCCATGTTGATCTCCCGCGGCCCCGCGACTTGACGGGAGCACCGGAGGACGGGGGTTTGCGCTCCTTGAAGGTGGGGGCGCTGGATTATTTGTTCCTCCGCCTCTGTTCTGGTTCTCCTCACCTCCGCCAGCGCCACTGCCGCCCCGCGCCAAGGAGCCCAGATCCCGCGCGCGCTCCAGACGAAGATCCTCCTGCACTTTTCTCAACTTCAGTTTCCAGTCGCGCTGCTGTTTTTCCCGGTCGGTTTTGGCTTTCGACTGGCTCTGCACGATCTCTTGCAGCATGCCTCGCGCATCGCGCGCCGCTTGGTCGATCGCTTGAATATTCCGCTCCTTTTCGCGCAGCGCGTCTTTCACCTTCTTCATCACCGCGTTGCACTGCAGCCGATCGCGGCGAACGCCCTCGATTGTCAGGCGAAGCGAATTGTTCTCGTGGTTCAACGCGTCGAGTCTGTTGTGGGCTGTTGTTGGACATACTCAACACGAAGAAATTATGCAGATGGCTCGCACGATCATGGTACTCAGCGACATCTTCAATAAAGATCATCTATCTATCTATCAACATCTTCTTCGCGGGCACAGAAAAAAAAAACCTGAGCAGCGCTTTTGCCTGTTTGTTCTCCTGCAGTTGCTTTGCCGCATACAACGCTTTTTGGTCCGGCGGACGGCGGCTGAGGTAGCTCGCCTCATACTCGCGCTTGGCTTTGGATAAATCCTCTTTCAGTTTTAAGCTTCGCCGCTTCGCCAGCTCTAGTTTCCGGGTCGTCTGCTCGATCTCAGCGTGCAGCCGCCGAAGCTGCTCCTCTTGACTGTTATTGACGGGCATTTTCGACGAAGCTTTGCAACGCCGTCTTGTTTGCCGAAGGAGAGCGCCTCCTTAGCGCACGCCGTGAGTGGCGACCGTGGCCATATAATTTCTGTTCGTCTTTACGACCTGTCCATCAAGATGAACATTGTATGCACTTTCAAAAAACTTCTACACTCACTCCAAGCGCTGAAGAATCTTCGCGATGAGCTTTTTATCTCACTCGTTTAGCTAGTGCAAAACGATCTGTGGTGACCACTACTTTCCGCTCACAAATAATTTTCTTAACCACCGCACCGAACACCACCGCCACGACGAGAGGACCACTTTTGAGACTTTGGATTGACCGACGAAGAAAATAGCAGACCACTATTGCTTTTTTGTTGCGGCATATCCATCTGTATCATTGTACTATCCGGCGCTCCTGCTTCACCATTCCACTTTTCATCGTTAACTACAGTGTGATCTTCTGTCAGCAGCTCCGTCAGTTCGGTATCCATGGCTTCTTCAACTTCAAGCGCACGCAAGTAGTCACTGCGTTCGTACGCTCCGCAGTAATTTTTCAATTCTCGGTCGGCCACGGCGGTCACATCACCGTAGCTCGGGATCGTTATATGCTGTTCGTAGTGCCGCGTAGTTGGGCAGGAGTACGACAAACTACCGTTCGGTTGAGTTGTAGTTTCTTGCAATTCATCCGCCCTGCTGCCGCTCCCCACCGCGGGGGCAGGTAACAGCGCACTTCCATCTTCGCCGCAACTACTTGTACCCAGCAGCGGCGACTGACTGTCCTGTACCTCCTGCAACAAGACATTTTTCACGTCCGCGGGGTCCAAGGCCAGCATGGTGTTCGGCGGCAGTGCGAGCAAATCTTGCTTCGCTGTCTTCCATCTTCGCTTCTGGTATCGCTGGGCGCAGTGCAGCAACAGGCGGAAAATATTTTGCCACGAATTCGCGCAGACGGGGCGGTGGTGGAGTTCCTGGAGCTCGAAAAAGGAGTTCAGCATGCCCTCGTTCGCCCGGATCAGGGCGCCGTGCACAAACCCACTGTTCTTCATGGCCTCGAGTACCAGGAAAGCCGATTCCGACCGGTGGCGGTGGGACAGCACGTACCCCCACAGCAGCAGCGTGTAGGTCACTTCGCAATACGCGAGCCTCCGCTCCTTAAATTCGCCGAACAATTGCTGCCACCGGTTCCAGTTTTTCGTGCTCGCCATGCAGTGCCAAATCTGCCAGTGCAGTCTTTTTCGCGCCTTCTCACGGGCAGCCGCCGTGTGGGGTATCTTCGCCGCGCTTTGGTCCCTACTCTTCTGCAGTTGTCGTCCACTTTTGGGCACGGTAAGCAGTCCCGCCTCCTGCATGCTGTCGTAGGAAAGTTTCGCCGGCAGGATCCGGATGTTTCGGCTTTGGCAGGACCCTGCGATCCGCGGGGTGCGGCGGCAGGAGCGCCGTAGAACTTGCGGTGGCCATAATTGCACGTTCATGTCGATTTAAAATGCCTGGACGAAAAGCTTGTCGCAAGGTGGATATTTTTGATCCGACGAAGCGTAAGCTTCCACTCGCTCACAATTCTGGATCAGAGTCAAGAAAAAACATCGTCTGAAAGCTGATCTGTGTCGCAGAAACACCTGCAACGAAAGTGGCAAATGCGAACACGGTTTTAATAGGATAAGGACCGCGTTGAAGAGGGTCCGGGGAACAAGGCCATAGCACTCGAATAAGGCTCACACCCCTCCGTGTCTTGTCCAGTAGGCAGCCATCTCTTTCTGATTTGGTTCCATCTCGCGCGTCGGGTCCACCACATCAGTTGCCAAGCAGCTGTGCCGACTCCTCGCGATCTTTTCCAGAAAGAAAGGTAGTTCATCGCCCGGTGTGAGGTCTACTCCCACGGAGGCTGCAGAACCCCCGGGTGCCTGCTTCAGAAAAGCCTCATTGACATTATCTTGGTGTCGCAGGATTTGGTCCCGCAGCCACGGCCCAACGCCTAGGTGCGAGAAATCTGCTATCCGCCGCAGAAAATAAACGCTGACGCCCGCCTTTTGTCCATCTTTTTCTGCCGGAGAACCAAATACAGCCCCGGGCGTTTTCGCGTGATCCGGGAGCCAATGTCCAATCTCCTCCTCCGTCCAGAACCTGCACCGTTCGTCCTCTAATCCCGTTGTTTTCGCCGTCGTCGTGCTGTGCCTTTGAAAGGGTATGACTTCAATGCGGTTCTCTCCCACATCCTCCGGCGGTGGTATTGCGCCCAGCCCCACCACCCCTCCGGTCGGTGTTTCTGCTGACGTTGACGTGGTGGAGATTTTATTCTGCTGTGCCTGAAGTACCACGATATAGATACCCGGTCGGAACCTTCTGTCATGATTCTGTCTTTCTTTTACCCCCGCGCCCGCCGAAGGTGGCACGTCCAGGCCCAGCCGCAACGAAGTGCCGCCCACCTCGCGTAGGTTATTGCTGGTGTACCCGATCAGGTGAGATGCAGAGACTGTGAACCGCTGTTCTTGTTGACCTTTTCTGGCCTGGTCGTGGATCGCATCCACGGCAGCTACGTCCATCAAGCACGGAAACATTTTGTTTCCTTCTGCTCGGCGAGGAGTTGTAAAACGCTCGACAACAATGAACCTAGCACGCGGAGAAACCTCCAAGTGAGTACTTAATGGGAAAAAAACACGCGAGTGCGGAATGTTGCCAAGCTAGTGCTCACAAGACTGTGACTGCGAAGAAGGTACTTACGTAAGGGAACAAAAGGACATTCCACGTCGTGAAGGAACTGCCAGGAAAGCCGTATTGCGGTGCGAGGACCGATAATCAAGGCGGATAATCACGTTCAATTTTCTACTAGTCCGTATTGTTGTCCCAAAAAAAGCCTCTCTAATCATCTGTAGCATTCTCAATTTTCGTTCAAGTTCACAATTGTGGCACTCTTCATATTTACTCTTGTGGTAACTACACTACCCTAATTGTGCACGTTTTTTACATGTCCGCTTTTGCAGCGCACAAATTTTTTTGTGAAGAATGAAGGCACTTTCCTACTTTCTTGTAAAGAGCACTAGCAGGATAACGATAAACGTAAATCTATGTACGACTTCAATGATAAAGAAAGAGATTCATACAACGGAATGCATAGATTCCTGAGACGGCCTGTTCGACATCGACCATGAAGTTTTCATGCACAATTCTGAAAAAAAAAATCACTTTCTTTCTGTCCTCACTTCACTAAAGCCAAATAAAATAAAGACTCCAAAATTCATATCAGTAAACTGGAGGAGGCTCAAGACATCTCCCCGTAGATGACAGTACAAACAGGAAAGAATTTCTAAGAATCCTACTGCATCAAAACGCCATGGCTCGTGCTAGCCCCAGTCGCCCAGCACGGAGAGGGCTGCATGCCCCCTTGGGGATTTCCTCCGTGGCCGATCGGCGCACCCAACATGTTCATGCTCACGGCCGCTTGGGGCAACCAGGCAGGGACCGGCTGCGGGACTACCGCAGAGGCCAGCGGCACCACCGGAGCCAGCAGTGGACGAGCTGTTTTCATTTTTTGCCCTTGTATGCATTCGTTTCTGGCACGACCTCCGCAGCTGCGCTTCGATCATTCATGATTATGTGAAAAAGCAGCGAGTAAGTACCAACTCTAAGCCCGTACTCAAACAGACAACAGCATAAATTGAAACGAGGTTCAGTATACCAGTCGGGACGCAGGACGAAGACGCCAGCGCAAGATTCAGTCCATGAAGCGCCTGCTGCATTTGTTTGGTGTAATTCAGGTAGTTGCAGTAGTTCAGGTAGTTGCTGGCGCACATGCGCGAATTCTGTTGCTCCGCGGCCAGCGCCGCGGCCCGGTTGTAGTGGTTGTTCTGCATGCCGGCCCAGGATCGTTTCTTGTTGTTTTGCTGGTTGTACTGGTTGTGTGTCGAAAAATAGGCGTCGTACTCCGTCTGCGAGTGGAGCAGCTGTCCTCCTCGGTCGCAGAGTCCTACACTGCTCGGCGGCGGGACTCCTGCGAGATTGAAGTTGTTCCCAACAGCACCCGCTGCTGCAGCTGTGGTCCCCGCCGCGGGGCCTGCAATATCAAAGTCGATGGTGCCAGCACTGCTCGCCGAGGGCAGGACGAAATCCGTGACGCCTCCCACCGTTGTTGCCGTGGTCACGACCGTCGTACCGACATTGTTGTTGTACTCGTGCAGTTCAAGCGAGGGGCTTTGCCTGCTTTGCTGCGTTGTAACTACGCACGTAGTAGAAAGCGTCTCATCTTCCAAGCCGGAAGTGGTGGTTGACAATCGCTTGTGGTCGAAGTTCTCCTGTTGTCGAGCCGGCGAACTCGAGGACGGGTAAAGCAACCCGTTGGAGCTGCTGGTGTTGTTACTGCACACACTGCGGCGGCCGTTGCTGTGCGCTGTTGTAACTTGAATATTATTCTGCTGTGATGCTTTTTGTAATTGTCCTCCTGTTGTACCTCCGCGAGAGCTGTTGTGAAGTCCACCTCTGCAGCGGGAACTACTGCAAATCACGTTCGTACTACCCACGGGGTGATTTTGTCCGTGAAGATGCGCCGCCGCGACATAGTTATTGGATGCACTCTGCCGAGACGCCAAAAAGCCGGTCGTTGCCGCAGACGGACGATTCTCCCCCTTCCCGCGGCCAATCGAAGTGTTTACCGACACTCCCCACGGCCGACTGGTCGCGGACACGCACGGAGGGAGCAAGTGCTTCGGCGGGATCGCGATCGGCGGCGTGGGTGGGTCCTTGTTGCACGAGGAGCCTTGTCGGCCCTGCTCCGTCTCGGCCACGGTCGAACTGATCTCACTCTCGTTTTTCTCGGAGCAGTCCCGGTCAGAAAAGGTGTAGTCCTGCGCCGCCTCGTTCTCGTTTTCGATCTGTTTGTACCGAAACCCCAGCCCGGCCTGTATTAGTATTTGGAAATTGTGCAATTTTTTGCACAAGACAAAATCCTCTCGACGTAGTTCATCTTCTTCCACCCCCTCTACGTCTACAGCTACAGCTCAGAACGCACCCCGAGCAAAAAAGATGAACGCGGTCATCTTCATCATAGATAATCAGTAACGTACATAGCTACGTAATCAAGTACCTGTGCTGCCTTGCGACTGTGCGACGACTTCCCGTCCGCGCGCAAGAAATAAAACCGGTCGAAAGCGATTTCCGCGATCAACGCAACGACCACGCAGTGACGAGACGGATTGTACCTGTTTATTTTTTTCGAAAGCAAGAACAAATTTACATGAGAGCGAAACTGAAGCGACAGCTGGTATCTCTCCTGTTAGGTGTTTCAAACATGGAACCCACAACAATGCATGAAGATGAATCAGAGACAAGACTCACCGTTCCAACGCACTGAGAATGTGGTTTGTTTTCATCGCGAGCGCGTGCACCTGGGTCTCGGATAGGTAGCGGAGCGAGGTCTCAGACCAGCCCTCCTCGAACACCTCCTGCACCGTCTGGAACATGAACACCACGCAACCCCGGCCTTTTTCCTGGTAGTTCTTGTTGGCAAACGCGCAGATGCGCCGGGCCCGCTCGTGCACCCAAGGCAGTAACGAGTGCTCCAGCGCATGCAGTGCCTGTTCGCGTAAATTCTGGCGACAGTTCGGGTGCGCCGCCGGCGGGTGGGTCGCGGCTTGGGCAACGGGTGGTGGTGTGGAAGCGGGGAGGGGCGCCGGCTGCAGCTGCAACACCGGAATCATTTTTGATTTGCTTTGTTCGCCACAGTTATATGCTCCTGTCGCTACAGCCAACTAATACTCCTCGGGTCCGCTGGATCGAGAAAATGAGTAGCAACTACACGGTGATGACAACACCGCGACAGAACACGCAGTAGAACCTTCTCTCTCTCTCTCTCGGGTGCAGGTGATCGCTCCGCGTGAACTCTACACTGTGATGCTCCCAAGAATGAATTTCCATTGAATTGTGAGTTTACAGGGGAGCCTCGGTCTATCCATCTTCACCTCACCCACCACGACACTCCGGCGCACTTTGTCACCGGGTTCCCTCCGGTGCGCTTTGTCACCGGGCAACGCACGAACAGAGCACAGAATACAAGTAACCAACAAAACTGCTATCCCATCCACCACCGGGCCTCGCAAAACTAGACTGAAAACTTGATGATGGATATCGCTACTTCAACATGATCTCACTTTGTCACATGCTACTTCCTCTTGCTTGCTATCCTTTTTCCTTTCGTATGTATATGAAGAAACGTGTTTACTGTGTTTTCATCTAGAGTCCCCGCAACTATATCGATTGCACGAAGAACTAAAAAAGCTTGCCTCACGACCTATTTGCGAAGGCAAACATTCCGGAATTCATCAGCGGCCCGCGGGGCGACATTTCCGTGACCGTTTGCACCGCAACGGTTACGGGAAGAAATTCTGGTCCGCGCACCGTCCCAACGCCGATCTCGCGCGTGCTTCCCGCAAGCCTGTTCTTCACCGGTACCGACCAGCTGTGGTGGCGAAAGTGCGCATTTTGCATGCGTTTCACCTCCTTCTGCAAGTCGGCCGCGGTCCCCTCGAGTTTTTTCCTCAGTGTTGCTTCCTCCTCGTACTTTGCCTTCCACTTCCGGGTTTCGTCCTCCAACTTGCTATTCTCCGCGCACACGCCCTGTGCCAAATCCTTCTCGAGCTGCAGAGCGCGCTTCAACTTCGCTATCTTCTGCTCTTGCTCGACCGCGGCGTCGCGTCTTCGCTTGCCCGGCGAGGGTGGCGCGGCGGGAACAACAGGCACTGAAGTTTTGGCTTCTGATGTTGATGTGGTCGCTTTCGTGTTGTTCTTCTGCTCTGCGCCCGCTGTGCTTTGCTTCTTTCTCTCTGCTTTAGAGGGAAACAAACGCAACCAAGAAAATGGACTGTCGGCGCGAACTCGCACGCCATCCACTGCGACCGAAGTTCGACCGCCAGGGTCGTTGGTTCCTGGCGCGGGGGTCGCACCGTCGAGACTTTTCATCGGCGGGTCGTCTTGTTTCTCCGCGCTGCTGCGCGGGCTGCTGCTTACACTATCGTCAATTGTGAACGGAAAACACGCCTCGATGTCGGCAAGAGCGATGGAAGTTTGTGCCTCGGCGGTGGACATTTCGGGTCGGCTTTGAACGGCCACGGAAACTTTGGCGACTGGCGGTTCCGTTTGTACACCTGTGGTTGCGAAAGACGATGCAAAAATCGGTCGTACGGACAAAACAGGCCGTGGCGCTTTGCTTTCGTCCCCGAACACAACTGGATTGGTGTTTACGCTTGCGTCCCGCGTGGGAAGAACATTCGCTTGCACACCGCGCGCGAACGTTTTCGGCGTTTTTTCGTCTCGGCTGGTGGGAGTGCGCGAGGCGGCTCCCGGTTGGTCCGCGATGCCCAGGGTTTGGACGGCGGCATTCGCATAACTGGCGCTTTTCGGATTTATGGTGGCTGCGACGGTGAGCGCGGACCGACTCGGTGGCTCACGTCGCGGAGTAGCGCCGATCGCTGCGTTGACCCATTGAATTCTGGACTTCGTGCTGCTCTGAGTTTCTGGTCGTGCGACCGGTCTCTTCCGCTCGAACACTTGCCCGAGACGCAGGAGGAGCAGTTCCAGGTAGGCAACACGGCGGGCAAGCTCGAATACGGGTGACGGACCGGCGTGCTCCACCAGTTGAGCTGCGCAGGGCGCCACAGCCGCCAGTCCTGGATCCTTCGGCGGCGAGAAGTACGTTCCCAGACGCACGAGGTCCGCCTTGACAAGAGCCTCAAACGCAGCAAACGAGGTAAACCCCGGACTTGTGAGTCGCGGGGCGACAGGCGGCTCGGTGTCGGGTGCGCGGTCCGAGAGCGGCGCTCGGTGGACCTTCGCTAGCCACGAAGTTGTCCGGGGGCCAGCCTTTGTGCTACGCCGGGTCCCGTTTTCGCAGGCGGCGGGCGTCGCCGGCCACAACGTCGACGCCAGGTCGCCGGTGCGCATGGCGGCGCGACGAGACGGCCTCCCGCGGCCGGGGGGCGGAGTTCGCGAAGTGATCGCGCTTACAAGCCCGGACTGTAGGAACGCCAGGCGCCAATTTTGTAAAGCTATGACAGCAGCAACTCCGCGCGCGCCTCAAGGTGTTTCCGGGGCCGCTCTGCCACGCGGGCAGCCATCGACGAGCAGAAGCGAGTCTTCCAGTGCCGGGAGCGATGCGCGCTCGCGACTCGAGTCGCTATTTTTGCGGGAAGAAGTAGCTTTAATAAAAGAATCCCGGTCGCTGAGCGCGCTCACATTCGAAATCATGTCGGAACACCAAAGGCTACCTCGACCAAGAATGGGGCCTCCTGCCGTTGTTGTTGGGGTAATGTGCAAGCGGAGCTTCGACTGGCGGCGCGCCTGCTCCCTCGGAACGGCAAGCCGGAACGGTAGTCGCGCAGTTTTGCCGCCCAATGCTGCGGAGGCGGGCGGCGGTCCGGCGACTTGCATCGGAGGCGCGCGCCGGCCTTGGCCCGCCTCGGAAATTCCGCCGCGGGGCGCGGTCCTTCTTCCCATATTGCTTCTGGGGGGGGGGGGGGGGGGGGGGGGGGGGCCCCCCCCCCCCCCCCCCCGCATTCGGCACACCCTTGGGAAATCGGGCGCATTGCTGGCGATCCCCGACGGGCAAATTGCTCGCGTACGGCACACGGGCAATCAGGTGCGGTAAACAGCCAGCATAGGGGGCGCTCCCTATGCTTTTCCGCCCACTTGCCATGGGTTAGGGCTGGCGATTGTATCCCAGCACTGAGGCTCTAGCTTGTCTCTTATTAAGGGCATGAGGTGCATTCTTGCCGTTTGTGAAGACAGGGCTGTCCGGCATGGCGACCGAGGGCAAGCCAGGACGGTAGGGGTAAATCGTAGTTTTTGTGTGCAGTCTTCTCATCTTAAAGAGTCAAGCAACCTCTTTTCAAGTAGTTTTTACAGCATTTCCAGAAATTGCAAAATTTTCAGAAAAAATAGAAACCCAGAAACCAAATACAATATTTCTCATATATTGAATTTATCTCCAATTCTCAGTGATATTCTGTGACTTCTTTGCCTACATTTCACCAAGTAGAAATATTATAAGTATTTTTCATGATTTTTTAAAATTCAAAAAAATCCGAAAAATTTTGGACCCGCAAAGTTATGTGATTTAGCAGCAAAAGAGGTGGTCTAAACAAGGCCAGAGCATTGCAACGCTCAAAGTTTCATTATTGTGTATCACAATATGCGTTTTGTGTATTATTTTTTCTATAATCAGAAAAAGTCAAAAAAATTAAAAAATTGTGGAGCTCTGCAAGGTGCTTTTGTATATGACCAAACAGAGCAACAGTCAGTGCATTTCAGAGATTTGACTATGTGAACGCCATTAATCCTCTCGAAGTGCATTTCTTTCACTACCATTTTTGACATTTCCAAAAAATTCAAAAAATCTCAAAAATTGCAAAAATGGAGCGAGTCACTTTGGAAGTGATGTAGGACACAAACAATAAACCCAAAATGTGCACAATATCTGCTTTTCATGTATCTGCAAGATCCAATTGCCTTAGTCGTCTCAATTCTTGGCTTTTTTAAAATCTTCAAAATTTTGAAAAAAAAATGAAAGCTGTGTGGGCAACTACAAAAATATAATAAATAACGTTCATCATGAAGTATCTTGTATATTATAAGAAGCATTGGACTTATCTGGGCAACTTAAATCCCATTATTGTGGTCTGTTGTCTCTACCTTCTTCGTACAGAAAAAAAAATCCGGAGCTTAGCCATCACCTTAGTCACCCCTGACTAAGGTGATGGCTCACCTCCGAAGTCTGGAGCTGCGATCCAGCATTGAGTGCCCTCCGCAGGGGGTTCCGCCTCCTTAGAGCTCGCTTTGTAAGGTGATAAAGCCCGCGGAGCGACCCGTGCCCGCAGAAGCGGTCCGTGCGAGAGCGGAAGGAGGGCCGAGGTGGCACTACTCGCCGCGCCCTAGGGCGCCCTTCTAATGGTGTTCCGCCCCTTGTTGCTCGTTTCGGGAGGTCATAGCGCCCTCGGCGCTCGGGGCGGCCGCGGAAACGGCCTGGGCGAGAGGGGAAGGGGGGGGCGAGCTGCCATTACCGGCCGCGCCGCCGAAGGAATGCGGCGCCCGCCCGGTGGTGGATGTCGGCCCGATGCGGAGCGGCGGGGCTTTTACACGTGGCGAGTGATGATTTTGCGTCCGCTTTTGGGCGGTCACTTCGGGAAGATCAACGGTGTCAACTTTCACCGCTTACGACAATATTGAAACCACGGCCCGGAAAGCGACGCTGGCTGGTGGAACGTCGTTCCGCGCGTGTCCTCTTTGTACTTTTCCGGACAACGCACTGCACATCGCGTCTTTGCAACGCGACAAAATGCTTCGCGAAGCGGACCCTTTTGTGCGCCTGGCCTCGGGCTGTAGCCCAGAAGGTCGGACGTGATCGCATCGCTGCGGATACGTCCGGGCGGCGTACTGCCCTCAGGCATTGGCCGGTGCGCTCGGAGCGGGTCTGTCGCCGGCCTACGCAGCGAACCCCCGCAAGTATGCTTTTCATACCCATTTTTTTCCCTATCTTGGTAACCGGTTTCCTCAGAACCTCAAAAGAACACACAACAACAAGAGAGCTTGCATCTTTAGAGCGTAAATTTCGTTTTGCAACTTTCTGCCTCGCACAGGGCGTGCCCCTGCAGCCTTCGGTGGCATGCCTTCACGACTTTTACACACACTCCAAACCCGTATTTTTATCAACATCATCCGGCGCTCTCGGTGCAGAAGGACTTCTTGATGACGCGCCAGATAGTGGTACTTGAGCTCCAAGCCTTTTCGGCCCTTCATCTATGTGCTCATCCTCCGACGTTTTCTGCAGAGAGAGAATCACTGGTCGTCGGTTTGTTGCATTATACAAAAGTGGTCTTCGGTCGTATGTTTTTTTTTGCCTTTCGTGGCGCTACGTGACAAAGGAGGGATCCGACACTTAGCACTCTACTACGACAGTGGTATGTATCGGTCTTCACTGTATTATCGGTATATTATGTAGTGCTGTGGTGCACTGTGTTGTTGACGAAGGCGTGATACGCTGGCAGCTTCGGTCTTTGTTAAGCCATGCGAACGAGCGGCTAATTGCAAATGTTTTTCGGTTGACTGCGAAAATTTTTGCACACAGGTGCTTAACGCGAAAGTGATAAGCCTTGATCCCAAAGCGAGCAGCGACGGACATTTGTGATCCAAAAAATCTGCAGCTCAATACTCCTTGCGCTCCTCCTGATCTAACACACAAGAGTATCCCGACAAACTTTGAGAAGCATTTTGAATTTTCTGCGATCCACAAAATTTTACTTTTTTATCCGTTCTCGGCTTCACATTACTGATATAAAGCCTGACTGCTCACGCGAAGATAACCGAAACACACAAACGAAAAACTTTACTTTTGCATTGTCAACAGGCCAAGTGTCTTGAAGAGTCGAGGAAAAGAGGCTTTCCCGCCGAACTCGATTAATTATCTGATACCGTTAGTACTCCAAATTGTAAAAGACTATCTTTCTCTACTACACACCTCCGCTGTAACAGCCAGGACGAAGCGAACCGCACTTGCTGTCGAAGCATCTTCGCACCTACGCGTCCTCCGATTATAGACCTTCCCAGTACGAAAAAAGTCGCATAGATTGATCGCTCAGTAGATTCGCACTACATGGAGTAGTTCTTTTTGTCATTGCCATGCAAATATTGCAGTTGTTGAGAACTCCTCTTGTCATTCGCTTTTCTCCAGCTGCAGCTAATGTAGAAAGCAGAATCTTCTATCGAGCTTCACTTCCATCATCGCCGCTGTGATTCTTTTGTACTGTAAGTGCTATTTTTCGCCTGTATTACTCTCTGACAACATCGATCAACTAACTACCGTTTACAACCGGGCTTAGTAAAGAACGGCGGTACTCTCTCAGCATCTGAATTACTGCCGCATTTATTACTCTACCCTGGGTTCTTTGATGTACACTGTTTCTGAAAAGACAGTTGGACGTAACTGATACTGATTCGCTTGAACCACCTTTACAGAACTTTGTACGATTATATATTTACGCGCTTAATACCGAACAGCGTCAACCTGCCAGAAGCTGTACCTCCTCTCGTGCGCTTCTCTTCTTGGCGAACAAAAATTTTTACTTACACACCACTGATCGGTATATTTCCGACGGCACAAGTGTCTCACTCAGTACTTGTGTTGGAGGATTCTTTTCAGTAACTACTACAAAAAGTTTTAACAACACAAAAGACACATACACTTTTACACAACATTTGAGCTTACCTGTGGTTTACAACGACTTTTACGAATTCTGAATTTTGAAAACTCCAGAAGCATTAGAATTGTGGCACAATATTTAATATTTTAAGTACGAAACACACGACGTCTCGGCGCGGATAAAACTTCTTTGACCTGCTTTGTCAACCCCCTCGTCGCACGGAGCAACCGAGGATGTCGTCGCCGAAGCTAAAGGTCGTCGGGTCGCCCAAGCAGCCGACGAAACGGGATCGAGTGGCGTCGTACGAAACCAAGTTTCGGGCGCTGCAGACCGTTGCGGACAACGAACCAGGGTCGGAGACGAGCAATATCAGTCCAATGGTCCAACTCACCACGGCGCTCACGGTATTTATTAAGAGATAAAATCTCTTGCGGAATCGGGAAGATGAAAAAAAATTTTGTCTTTATGTTGATTTGGGGTTACAGTCAGTGCACACGGGGGTCGAGGCGCCGTTGTGTGTTTGCTCCTCCTCTCGAGTTAGTTTTATTGTTTGCACCCCGTGAATAAATTAAGATTTCTACCAGTCTACTAAGCTAATGGCGAGTTGTCGAGTTGTCTGCAAAAGAAGAAACAGACCCATGATCTTTTGCTGGATAATAGTCATTTCCAGTTCGGACTTCACTTGTTGTATACGTAAATACTTGCAGGCTCCCCCGGAGTTCCAGCTGGAGCGGATGTACTCCGGTGACCCCCGCATCCAGAAGGCGAAGTCGCAGCACCCCACTGTGGACTACCGGAAGCTGTCCGGCCAGAACCTCCCGAAGACGACGTCCACCAGTTCCAGCGGGGGTATGGGACGCACGGTGTCGCGGCCGCCCCCGGGGATGGAGGATGAGATTCCGGACCCGAACTTGGGGAAATCTCGGTCGGTGGAGTCGGTGCCGGAGCGGTTCAAGAGGGCCCAGTCCTTCAACACGGGTGCGCCGAATCGGTCTGTTGAGCGCCGCGCCTTTACCATGGGAGCCCTGCCGGACGACGGGGCCTCGACCAACGCGCCGAATTCACCCGGAAAGTACGCTTTGTGATGTAGTCTCTATGCATTTTTGTTTCATCCTCGTTATTTTAGGGAAATTATCAGCAGCATC
This sequence comes from Amoebophrya sp. A120, assembly GCA_905178155.1. Classification (NCBI taxonomy): domain Eukaryota; class Dinophyceae; order Syndiniales; family Amoebophryaceae; genus Amoebophrya; species Amoebophrya sp. A120. Next base: position 7,894,728 of record CAJINV010000001.1, on the reverse strand, counting down.
TTGGAATTTTTAACTCAATAAAGGAATTTGCGAAAGCTCTTGGTTGAAGAAGATATTGCAGGACAAATTCTACGCAACTTCTGAGTACAAAACAAAACATCGCACGACCACCCTCTAGGTCTACTGCCAAGGGGGACAGTCCGGCATCGAGCAAGGGGGCCGGCAAACTTCGGATGATCGGCAACAAAAACGCAACCACGTTGCCGATCTCCCCGGCGGGGAACGCGGGTAACAGTCCGCAGGACTTCCCGCTGTCTTCCTCCGCCGAGAACACGCCCCGGACCCAGAAGAACCAGCCGAAACTGCTGGAGCGGTCGAGCATCCCGGATCCGGACCAAAACACGAAACTGTACTTTGACGACAAGATCCCCACCCACATGCTGTGCATCCGGCTGCCGGAGGAGCTGCGGGAGCTGTACTACATGTGTCTGTACTACTTGATCGACTTTCGCCGGTACGAGAAGCGCCGCCTCCAGGTGATGCGGCAGGAACAATTCCACATCACCATCGCCGCCATGCACATCGAAACGGACGCGCAGCTGGAGAAGGTGAAGAAGTGGATGGGCGCGCAAGACTGGGTCGAGATGTTCGGGGAGATGGACCTGGAGATCGGGGAGCTCGCCCTCACGCAGGGCCCCGTGGTCTGCTGCCCGATGCAGACCACCAGCGAACAAGACGCAACCCGCCTGGAGCGGGCCATCAACCTCATCATCAAAAACATCGAGGCCTGCGGGGTGGTGGCCAAGGGCCCGCCAAGACAGGGTACTTACACTGCTAATCTTCACAGCGATAATATGTATGCAAAGCTTGAATGTGAACTCGTCGTGGTCCCCGCTTGCTTTCATTGTATTTATTTCTGTTGCAGTCAGTCTACAATAGAACTGCAGACGATGACCAAAGAAGCAGACTTGCGTGCCGCAGGGTTCTTGAAACAGCAAGAACCCACGACCCGGTAGAAGTAAGTGCAACTTACTAGCATTACCTTCGAGTATTAGTTTATTTTCGCCAAACACTGTCGACGTCGTACTAAAAGCAATTCTGCAATAAAAGAATTTTATCTTCTTCTCGAAAAAAAATGACAAACAGAGGAGTTCCAACTGTACATGACGCTCGTGAAGCACCGCAAGTCTTTGCGCACCTTCACCTGGGACCGGTCCTTTTCGAGCTGCGAGCTGATGCGCACCTTGTGCCAGACGGGCCGCCTGGCCGACTACGACTGGAGCAAACGCGCGGGGGACCGCGCAGCCGTGGCCGACGTGGACATGCCCCCGGACGTGGATGAAGACTTCCCGATCGAATCGATCGAACTGTGCAAGATCAACGGGGAGCAAAAATCCATGCCCACGCACCAGTTCTACTCGACCCGGGAAATCAAGGACTACTACGACGTATTGAGGAATTTATATTCATACAGGCTACTAGATGCAAGGATAATTTTAATTTATGCAAAGCCAAGTCATGATGATTGTCGATACAGCAAATCGCAGGATGAGTGATGGTCTATAGTCATCATGGTAGGACCACGATAAAAGAACAACATATCGCGGTAGTTGCATCTGCTATATGGTTCGCTGAAGCAAGAAACGTACCACGAGTTGCACCCGATGAAAACAATTTCTTGATGAATACATCAGATCGAAATGTCGCGGCCATGCAAGCTAACGATGCGGGTGGGAAACGCACAGACGCTGCAAATGTTCATGAAGGAGATCGAGGCGGAGACGGGCAAACGTTTACAGAAGATGACCGACGAACAGCTGGCGGAACACGAGGAGCACAAGCGGCAGCGTCGCATCAAGCTGATTGAGGCCCGCAAGGAGGAAAACCGGCGGCTGAAGGACGAGGCACAAACGGTGCAGACGATCAATGTGGTGGACACCAACACCGGGTTTGCCAAGGGCGGAAAATCCCCCGCGGGCAGCACGCCCACGACGCCGGGCGGCAAGTTTGGCGCCAGTCCGAAGGGCAAGGGGAAGGCGGGGAACAAAAATGGCAAGAACGGTGTGGCTTTCAATTTTGCCGCTTCACCGCCGTCCTCGGGCATGCCGCAGTCCGGCTCGCGTTTTCCTTCGGCCTCCGCGGATACGGTCGGGCCACTCGAGTCTGACCGCTTCGGGGGGAAGAAGGGCAAAGGCAAGAAAGCCGAACCGAAGCGAGCCTTCACGATGCAGCGGACCATGTAAGCTCCAACTTTTTTTGGCCATAATTGTGTGAATCTTTCCAGTATGTATCATGTGGACGGAAGTCGTCGTTTTTTTTGGTCTGGCTACTACGAAAGCCTTTGTTGTATTTGTTGCTCTTGTCGTTCTTCACTGTTCTTGGAAATCATAGAGCACCACGCCTGGTGCAGAGGAGAGCCTTTCAAAGAACTCTCCCCGGGGACAAGATCTTTTCATCACCATCATGGTCATGATGATAATTTTTCACACCTGCTGCAGGTCGTTTCCGGCGGAGCAGGGGTACGCTACCGGACTCGCGGACAACGCCGCCGGGTACAAGAAGCCTTCGTCGGGCTACACCAAGAATGCCGCTCCTTCGGGCCTCACCCTGCCCGTGAACACGCCGGAGCCGTCGATGTCGACCGCGGATGCGGCGGCCATGATGGCCCAAACCCAGGCCATGATGGCCCAGATGCAGCAGACGCAGGCGATGCTGGCCCAGATGCACGCGGCGTCCACCGCCGGCGCGATGATGCCCATGGCCTACGCAGCGACGCCGGGCTATCCTGCCATGATGATGCCGCCGCCGATGTTCGCAGATCCCAACTACAACATGCTCTACATGCAGCAGCAGCAACAAATGGCAGCAGGTACAACTTGCGCTGCTTCTTCTACGACGGGAGAATATGATTATTTCGTGGATCATAACACACACCATACTATTCCGGGGCAAAATTACTCTTGTGCTACTTCGTTTCCTTCTACTACAACAACTTGTATGTACGACTACAACCACAACAATAATTACAACTGCAACTTCCCTCAACATCTCCCTACTGCTCGATGCTACGTCGAAGAGGTAGTAGAACCGGCGCCCTGTAAGAACGACGACCCAGCCGTCGCCGACCTGAGCGTGCCCTTTGCCGGAACCGAAACCACCGGGAAAACGGGCGGGGCGAAAAAAAAACTTCCTCTTTGTGCCCAGAAAGTTTTAGTGCATGATTATCGTGTGGAAGGGAATGCGAACGAAGCACTTACTTCTGTAGCTGCGGCGGGAAAAAATTATCACCACTGCACCTCCTCTACTCCGACCGTTTCTGGTGCGGCACTGCCAAAGAAGAAAGGGTTCTTTACACCAGCAGGAGTAGAGAAAAGCTCGAAAATAACTGACTTCGATCGCGCGATGAAGTATATTATCGCCACCCCTCCTGTTGCTCCGACTCCTCTGTCTTGCAAGCAACGAACAGTTTCAGCAGCCGGGGAAAACAAAGAAGATCCGAGTCCCATGCAACCTCGTTCCGCGATGAAAGGGTACCAGTTCACCGACGGCGCTTGCACAACTCCGCGGAAAGTCGTACGTTGGGCCGACGAGGAGAAAACGAAGGATGCAGAGCAGGAACAGACTTCAGAAGAGCAAAAAGCTTGTTCGGAGCACGATACCAAACCAGCTTGCGCGAACGAAAAGGGTGGTGCTGCAGCTGCTTGCCGGTTTATGTCCAAAGTTCACTCCTCACCGTCTGCGTCATGCCTCGCGCATGATGGTACTAGAGATCTTCGCGTGGTGCAGACGATGGGCAAAAAGGAAAAAGCTGCATCAACGTCGTGCGGGAGCAAGTTGGACCACAATAAAGCCAGTTCGGGCACGAGTACGGCGCCTGCCTTGGCGAAAACGCAGGAAATCTTGCAAAAATTTGGACAAGAATGTCCGGTCGCCTTCGCAGACTTGGCAGCGGCGCATGTGGAACTCGCCGCTTTTACGAATAACCTCATGTCGTATCCCAGTGAAGAACTACAATTAGAACCGACCAAAGCGGGGGAGATCATGATGTGATGAGGATGCATGTTGTAGCTGCTCCAAGTCGTGATAGAAACTGTTGAGCAGCATGAACAGATACGACCTTAATAACCCGGGCGATCGTTCTTGCCAAAAAGGAAGTGCCATCTTCTGAGGAGTGCATGGAACAAACTGGTTCTAATTGTTTCTTTTTGAACAGTCGCAGATGCAGGAGAGAGCGACGTTTGTTGAAGAACGCAATGCGGAGGAGGACCAGGGGCGTCTCGAAGACGTCGAAAGCCACCCAGTGGAGAACGTACACCAAGACCGAGATGAACAGGCGGCGCCACCCGGGATGCTTTCCTTGAAGCTGTACTCACCCAGTAACGCAGCAAACGAACAAGCCCCCGCACGCGGCCGAAACAAGCCACATGGTCGATCTGCGGTTCGTGACGTGGCCTGTTGCACGCCACAGAACCTCGGAACGACGAATCAACTGTTCTCCGCCCACAACGGGGAAGAGCACGAGGGCTCGACCGGTCCGCACACCGCGACAGGAAAAAGATCTCCGCGGTTTTTTCCGACTTCTGCTCTGGGCCGAAAAAAGACCGGCACTGCGTTGAAGCACAAAGGCACACTTGGCACTGAAAAGCGGTCCCGCACGTCGCCGCTACCGGTTTTTCTACTACCGGAAGCCGTCGTCGGAAACGGAATCAAGGAACGCGAGCTCCTGCAAGAACCTCGGGGTAGTAGTAGAAAAGTCGACTACAGCGCTTTTTCCGGCTGCGCATCTATTTCAGACCACTCGGGTGCTGGTCTATTTTGAACCCGTTGTTCTAAGCGGTGCGGCAGTAGTACATTTTCCAGACTCGCGACGAAATTGGTCAAAAACAAGAACCCTGCAGCATTGTCTGCTGTAGTGCACGAAAAAGGAGGAAAGACGTTGGTTTTGACTAACAGGAATGCTGCTGGTGCTGCTGCTGCGCATACCGAGCATATATTCCGTTCTCCGATGTCGCTGCCGCCTCCGTCTGCACGCGGTATCTGGCGCGGTACGATCCAAAGTGGAGGCACAATCGACAAGCGCGATCCGACGATGCGCGGCAAGAGCTTGCAGCATTTTGCTGTGGCTTGTCCGGGGGGCGGAGAGTAGCAGAAAGAAGTGTTTCGGTGTCAGTTTTTTTTACGTTCCGATGTCGTCCAGTGCAATGGGCACTGAATATGTACCGTGAAATACCGAATTTTAGCGTTAATATTGTTCGCCGTGGGGACCGGAAAAGTTCGTTTTGTGGTAGCGAGTCACAAAATCCATGTACTATATCTTTGTTTTCAATAAGATCTAACGAGGTTGACCGTCAAGCGCTCTTCTTCAGACCCGCTAAACTCCTAATGCCGAAGATAGGCTTGCACCCTTTCCCTAGGGCATATCTAATGAGTTTATAATCGTATGCAGAGAATTTTGGCGTTTCGAGAAAATTTCTGCAGCTACAAATTTGATTTGTATCATGCATCCAAGAGACACAATCAATCTCTTTACGAGCAGTGCTCTCTGTGTTGAAAAAAAAAGTACTGTCAAGTGCGCTTGCATTTATCCGCACCCGCAGCTGCAAGGGCCCTCACGAGACTTGACGAACTATTTTTGCCACTACTACATGCCCCAACGTCGAAGCATGCAGCACGCCGTTGACATCGCTAGTTCGGCGCTGCATTTTTTTATTTTTCTAAATCTTCGACTTTTTGTATTTGCTTTCGGGAAGGAGGAACATCTATTTTTTTTCTGACCGCACTGATTTTTGAAGTCGCGTTATTTTTTTACTGCAGTCGACGCGGGATGTCTAGAATGCAGCATGTCGGCGAAAAAGAATGAGAGGGACTGGCGAGCAAAAAAACTAGCGCTACAAGCTGCGACTGACGATGGAAACTACATGCCTCAGGGCGAAGCAGGCTACTAGTCAACAGACAGAGTCGACGCCAGCTTATCTGTGCTACACCAGGAGGTGGAACAAGAGGGCGGCGTTTTACTGCTCACGCACGGCCGTGATGCAGCCATACATAAACAAAAAACCATAGGGGACGAGGGAAGTTGCAGTAGATCATAACGCACCGAAAACAGTATCTTAGGAAAATCATACTCCTCGATGAGCAATTTCACAAATTCGACCTCAAAACAATGTTTTCACCACCCAAAAAACAGCGCACATGCCTTTCAGCGGGTTTCCCGCCAGTTACGCCGCTCCCGTGGAGCAGCCCCAAGTACCGCAGAGTCGCATCGAACGCGAAGACCGCACCGCATCACAAGCGTCCAGTGGCAGCAAAACCAAGCCACGTACGCTCTCTCTGGAGGAGAGTTTGTCGCGCACACGGACTTCGCCGGCCGCACCCTCGAACCAGCACCGGCAACAGCAAGCACGCCGCGTCGTCAACGACATCAGCCGGCAACTCCGCAAGTCCCGCACACAGATGCTGACGCAACAGCCCCAGTTCACCGCCTCGAACGGGTTTTCCTCGTCGATCGACCCAGCGATGCTGAAAAAGACCATGACGGCGTATCAATGACGGAGGTTCTTGCGCTAATCAAGTTCTAGAGGATCATGTTCGGGACAGGAGCTTTTTCACGCACAGTAGGGTTCATTCTGGAAGGTCCGTTCGTTCAGAAATGCAGATAATTCTAATTATCGGTGGCGCCTGATTGCGCCACGAGGAGGGGAGGATGTACAGCCAGGGTTCAGTAAAGTATCTGTTCCAGAAGAACATTTTGAAAAAATTTTTGGTCGCTTGTAACTGCGGTTTTCCGGCATTGGATATTGCTATGCATGTTGGAAATCTTAGTTACAGAGTACGATAGGGGCTGTCTTTATTCCATACTCATCTTATCAAGTCGCTCAAACGACATGAAACAGGAGGGTATAGTCATCCCAACCACTGCCCGTCGTTCGCGGAAAATTCTACTCTCCTAGCTGGAAAGTGAAAGCCTTTATATCGAACTCCGCTATTAATATGGAACAGCTTTGAGGTGAAAGCAGAAGCAAATACAGCATTTTCGTTGGGGCTCGGTTAATAAGATAGAAGTAAAAGAACGCATTCATAACGATAGCACAATCGAACAAGACGTCCCGAATAGATATGCGTTTTTGCAAGCTTACTTCACGCGCGAAAGGCGTGACAACAGTAAACTACAAGCAGCAGCGGCTTTGAAAAGAACTCTACGCACAGTACATACCCCGAATAGCGACGACTTTCTCTTTTGCTGAACCTTCAAGACGGGAAAGAACTCTTTCGAAGAGCAGGTTGGCAGTTTTGAAAATACCCCATACCATAGCATTTTTCATCCAGCGTAACGCGCAAGACCATGTCTGCGTCGCTGTCAAGTATTTGTTTTTACCACCACGAAGTCAGTACTACATCTTTACATAAGTATCCATTTCATTATGCGAGTTCTGCTGAGTTCGCCACTTACGCTATTACACCGTTTTTAGTTTTTTCGATTACGCGCGACCACGCACCACAGTATCTCTTTCTTACCAAGCAGTTTAGTAGAGCCTCAGGGCTTCGGCTAACGCAGTCTAAGAAGTACTCTCTCTCTAGTTCACTAGCATTCCCCATGAGTCGCACTGCTCCAGCTTTTGCGAAGATCTTCCTTTTGATCAAGTCCGTATCGAAGTCACTTTTTGGGCAAAGCGGGGCAGCCTTCGACTCCGCTTCGCGAACATGTTCCCATTTGTATCTAAACGCTATACGCTGTCGTGAGCTATGTTCGTGGAAGCGGGATCGAATGAACGTGGAGGGCTGCCTCGAATCTGCCTCAAGAAACGCGCTCGCTACATTTTCTTGCTACAACATATGATTGGCACACCGGTCCCGGTGCCCAGTTAGTGGTGAAAACAAGAAACTGGTGCAACAAGCTGAAGTCGCTCCAGATATCCGGAAGTGTGTGGAGATGCTTTTACCCAAGGGTCGTGGTGTTCCTTGAGTGTTGCTTTCGGTCGAAGACCTCTAGATTCTTTATCAACGGAGCTCGTTCGTGACGGATCTTCTCGTTTTTGCGATCAGGGGGAAAGCGATTTGCTTCCAGATCAAATGACTGAAGGCTTTAGTTGCCCTTCCTTGGGCCAATCAAGAACGAGTGCGCGTTTTGTCATTAAGTAACTTTCTGTCGGTTCCGATATGATTATGAAGATGTTTTTGTCTTCTTTGTGGCCGCTTTTGGCACAGCTGAGCCTGTTTCTGTTTGCAGGAGCGGACGCCCGCCTAACCGACCAACATCTGAGGGATGCGGCCAGCCTTGAAAGGCCGGAGGGCCCTCCCGTCGCCAGCCGTGCATCTGGCCTACCCCGGTCAACAGACGAAGAAAAGCCAAAAACTCCATCATCGACCCATGAGGACGGGGCCGAGGATCATTTTGCAGCCACGGGGGGAGACGAGACAGACGAAGTGGTCACACAGGAACGACCACGTTTAGGACAAGACGGCACGACTGAACTTCTAGCGGAAGACGCAAGGGGGCCCCGTCTCGCAGCCAGTGATCGGAACGACCTTCAACTTGGCGGCATGGGTAGTTCTTCTAAGCCATCGTCTTTTGCTAGGTCGGACTCATTTGCCACGGCGGTAGAAGTGAGGCCGCTGGGCGTGGAAACGGACAGTGCCGAGGAAGAAGTCCAGCCGCCGGTTATGTCCACCTCCTTCGAGGAAGAAGCACGACGCGAAGAACTTGCGCAGAATCGTCCTGAAGAAGAGCCGCCGAGTTGGAAGAGGAAGTAGCGGACCCAATTACGGCGCGCCGCGGCAGTGGCAGCTTCAGCACTTCGGGAGGCCCGTCTTTGACCTCTACTTCCACCCCGAACTCTTCCGGCGCATCGGATGACCCAGCTTCCTCGGGTTCGGCTGGTGCATCACAGTCGTGGTGGAAGTGGTTGGGACGGATGTTCTACGACAAGTCCTCCGGCGCATCGGCGGACTCCGCTGGTGCGACCGCGTCACCGTCTTTGCGGGAGACGTTGCGACGGATGTTCTACAACCACCGGTCCGGGAAGTTTGACATGACCCAGCCTCTGCACCACTTTGACATTTTAGAGGACGACGTCCTGCGGGTGTATCCAAGTATCGACGACCTCCTCGCGTGTCAGTGTGTCTTGCTGAATGTTACGACGGAGGATCATTTCGGGAACACTAGCGCTAGCGGTGCCCTCCCTACATCATCAGATGTCCTACCATCGCCGTTACTTGAAGTGGAGCAGAACAACCAGATGGATCACAACCTTACTGGTGCCTGGACGACGCCCGAGTTGGAGAAACTCTCGCGGTATCTGGCCTTTGTCGAGAACCGCGTACGGTATAACGGTGAGCGCTATTACGTACCATGGACATCCATTGACTGGCTTCGATGGAATATGAAGAAGAGTCCGGAGTATCGGGCCTTCAAGCTGAAGGATATGATGCACAATGCAGAAAAGAGGCGCTCGTGGTGGGATCGCGTCCATGAATGGCTTCACCTCCCCGGGTACCAAAACCATTTTGACAGGGCGCTCAGTGACTATGAGGCACTGGGAGTTTTCAGCCTCAATTCTGCACAGTATGATGCGGTGCGCGACGACTTGACGCCGCTCGATGCGCATCAAGACCTACACGACTATGATCCCTTCGTGCGGTACGAGCACAGCTCCGATCCCGATCACTCCTTCGTAGATCCCTACCTGGCGCCGGTCAGCGACCGCGTCGGACTGCGGTGGTACGACCCCATGCCGAAGAGCAATCAGCACGACCTTGTCGACGTTTTGGTCCAGAAGCCGCTCTCCGAGCGACGGCAGCAGAACGTGTGGCGCAGCGAGGTGGAGCCCTCGGCCCCCGAGGACCAGTGGGCGTACTATACTGTGCCGAGGTTTTACAGGGTAAGCTGCCAACTCAGCTGCGAGGCACAATTTGCACAGGACCGGGCTCGGCTTCTCAGCGATAGCGATTTGCGACAACACCTGCGGTGGTTTTCCGACACGTACCTAATTAAGTCAAACAAGGATGACGTTTCATATCGCACCCTCGCAGTTGTTTCAGCGGCCTCGTTTTTGATTGACTCAACACTGGTTCGCTACATGAAGACAGGGCTACACTCGGTTGCCAAAGTAGATTTTCGAGAAAATCTATCGGCGTAAGTAAGAGCACACCTGCAAGGCTTACGCGCCGAAAAAATGGACCCGGGCCTTGCTACCAAGGAAGAACGGCGCGTAAAGATGAAAGTCATAGATGTCTACCTGAACGGAATGGAAATCAGAAAAAAGAAAAACATCAAGGCGAAAAAGATAAGAGCGACAAAGAGGACTGCAGGAGAAAGAAAATGAATCCAGGGGCCATGCCTTCGTTGGACCCTCCCAGCTGGAACGGTATCAAATAGAAAATTTTGAAAACTAGTAGAGTTGCAGCGGCTGACTCTATTCGTGGGAACTTCGTATTCGTTTTTTGAATTATATGAAATAAAAAAAGAATGATAGATGGTTTGGAAAAGAAGCTCGATGCTTTAACAGCTGTGTTGTCGCGCTTTGTTCTCGTTCTTGTAGACGATCTTTCCCAAGAAAATCAAAGTCGATCCAATCATGCCATGAGATCGATAGAGAAAGAGAGTCAGAAGATCTGGAACTGACACAGGGTTGACGCAACCCTGAGGCATGCAAGCATAGAAAGAAAGAAAACTTCTGTCGTTCTCTTCTGCATCATAGGGTCCTGTTTTTTTTTCGTGCTCGTTCGTGTCCTGTTTCTTTTGCTTCATGTTCCTTTGTTCTGGATCCGTTACGAGTACGATCCGCATCCGTGATAAACTTCAGCGAAGAAAAATAATTGTTCAAGGAATGCTAACACATCAACCAGCGATCACATACGTCAGTAGAAGGTCGGTGCAGGGGAGAGAATGCTGAATGCAAAGACTCAGTCTTTCGCGATGGAAAGATTTCGAATATCAGGCAGGGTGGCGGCTTCCGAGCACAGAAAGACAACACGAAGAAGAAGAAAAGACAGCTACAGTGTCTTCCGCGCCAATCACTGGACGGCGCTCGGGGCTCTGCTGGTCGCAGCGGCGTTCGCCACCGTACTGCAGTGGCCTCTGTGTCGGGAAATGATCGCTTCGCTGATTGACTTCTACAACCTGGAAGATCACTATTACGATTTACCTTTAGAAGTACTGCACACCAGATCATTTCTTCCCGTTGTCGCTGCGCAACAGCAGATCGGGACAAACCATAACTACGCAAAGCGTTTGGCAACCGAAGCGGATACAGCAAGTTTGAAGAAGGAGCAAAAGCTGGTTGCCGAGCGGCGGCAGAGCGAGGATCTGTTGTGTTTCGAGCCCGCCGCCGTGCAGCTGCAGAAGCAGCATGAAGCTGCGTTGGCGTACACCAACGAGTTCCACCGAACCTACGTGGGCTTGCGGCATTTCGAAGTCGTGGAGCTGGTCTCCACCACGCAGGCCTCCCAGTTAATCACCGCGGCGTTGCGGTTGTTCGAGTCGGCCTACATGGGGTTGATGCAGGTGCTATCCACTGCAAATATGTCTGGATCTGGATGTTGAGTGCAGGAGTGTGCCATGCAGATGTTGGATGCCAGCCCCACGGGGGCTGGAATGCAGTGCCTAGCATCACGGGTTTTGATCATATAAGGGCTTCGCAATGTTGCATAGATATGCCGCATGAGAAACACCGTTGCAGCATTGCCAGAAATGGGCATAATGTGCTAGTATTCGCGCAAGACAAATTTTTCTTTTTGCATGATCTGCGGGACGGCGCATCAGAAATCGCAACCTTCCAGACCCAGATCGATGTTCGCAGTGCATAGATGCTCTGCCCCGTCCGGCTTTCCCCGTTGTACGTGGACACGAGGATATCGTTTCACGCCACGCTGTTCGAGCAGCAGATCCGTTATCTGCTGGAGATGGAGCACGGGGTGGAGACGGCCAGTCGGCGGCTGCACGACCTCACCGCGAGCCTGGACCCCCTAGCCCAGTCCGTGGCCCGCGCCGTTGGGAACAAGGGATACCAGGATCAGCTGAAGCAGGTGCTGTCCGTCCACCGCGAGCTCGTCGTGAACGTGCTGCACTTCCTCGAGCCCATTCTCGGGGACATCGCGGAGCACTACAGCGTCCCCAACCACTTGCCGAAGGAACTGATCCCCCGGCACGAGCACCCGGCCTTCAAGCTGTTCTTTCCCTCGTTCGCGAGCGTGTTCCGCGTGGCGCCGATAGGGTATTTGCCGTTGGTTTCATCAACAACATCCGCGGGGCTGGTTGCGAGTCTGGATCCGGCGAAGATCCGGAACGTGCTCAGTATGGACCTCGGGGGCAGCACGACCGGGTTGTACGTGTCAAACGACGACACGAATTTCATCTCGTTAGCAAACAAAGACACGTCGCAGAACCAGCTGAACGCGATCTTCAGCTGGGAATTCTTCACGGCGCTGGACAACCCGAAGCGTGAGTTCCTGGCGAGCGGCAACCAATTCGAGCGCATCTGCCTGTTCATGCGGAGCACCGGGGGGCGCGGGTTTGGGGCGTTTCAGGAGTACGACATCGAAGACTACGTGGATACACATCTTCAGGAGGATATTGTGGTATCCGCAGCGGGCGGCGAGCAGGACCCGCGAAGTGACAAGAGCACAACTGCGCTAAGTCGCAGCGCGCAGAAGTTCGAGCAGCACTGGCGAAAACTAGAGCAGGCGCTGCTGCCGCCGGAGGCGGCGGACCACATGACGAAGTCTCAAATTACGTACTTGTCTGAGTTCCAGAAGCTTGCGAAGCAGACTCGCAGCCAAAAGACCGCCGTGAGCACGGACGCGGTCGGCGCGCCACGGGCCGAGCGGAGTCCGCTGCAGCTCTTGCGTATGGTGGACCGCGAAGTGTCGCTGTCGTACTTATGAGAGTGCACAACCCCCCCTCTCCCTCATTTGTAGTGCAAAATAAGTACGACCAAATCCACATTGTGTGTCTGTCTTTAAGCATTGTCCGCGTACCAATCTGAGACAGTTCTACAATCCGCGTGCAGATTTATCGAGCGGGAGCCAGATTTCGTTTTCTTCCGCCCTCTCCCTGTGTTGCTGCTTATTCCCTTCACATGAGGGCAAGGGGGACGAGTTGTGCACTCTCATAGTACTTCGTCATCAGCTACAGTCTGGACAGCCCGCACTACCCGCCGGGCGCGTGCCGCGGGACGCTTTTGGACTTTGACGCCGCCGACTGCCTGCCATCGGAAGCCGGGTGGGCGCACTACCATTTTCAGGCGTCTACCGCCGACCCCTACAACGTGTCGGTGAGCTACCGCGGCCGGCCGCTCGGGCCCGGGGCGCGGTTGGTGAAGAACAACATCCACACGACGAACACGATGAGCCGGCTGGCGCAGTGGAGCAGCATGATCAGCCTGTACAAGAGCGTGAACCACTACTCGCCCGACCTGCTGTTCGTGCACCCGCTGGTGGGCAACTGCCTGCTGCTGAAGAAACTGCTGGAATCCGGGCCGGTGAAGCCGAAGATTGTGTTTGTCGCGATCAACCCCACGGTGCCCCCGCCACTGGTATGTAGTGCAAATATGTCTGGGTCTGGAAGGGTGGAACTTGTAATGCTGTCGGCGGATTCTAAAAATATCAGTGTTGCATGAGAAGCAAGAGGAGTTCAGTGCTTGGCACGCGGATAGGGCATTTATCATGCGTGATAAGCATTAAGAAGCCCTCCAAAAATCTGTGCTGCTAGGACCTGCATCACAGACCTCACGGGTCATGCAAAATGTGCATGAAAAACCGCGACTCTTCCAGACCCAGACATATTTGCAGTTGATACCTGGAGATGGCGCCCAACATGCGCCAGTACTGGGAGCTGGTCGACCACGGCCATCGGCTACCCTTCTACCAAGACGTGCCGGCCTCGGTGTGGAAGCTCCAGTGCTCGCTGCAGTACGCGGAAACGCAAGTGATGCGCAAACACGGCTACGTGCTGGACCACGTGGAGCACGTATTCGCCGTGTACGTGTGGAAGAAGGCGTTCGGGCACGACCCGTGGATTGCCTCCGCGGAGCGGGATTCCGTGAAGCGAGAGGAAAAAAGTAGAGAAAACCGAAAGCACGCGGCCGACCGGAAGGGGCAAAAGAACCCAATAGACAACTACGCGGGGGCCACGACGACATCAGGTGGCGCGGCGGGTGGTCTCGCGAAGGCAACCGTCATCCCCGTCACGCAGAGGAAGCTCGAGGTGTTCGAAATTAACCCACCCTCGCTCGTGGAGGAGGAGGCGCACCCGGCGGACCGGTGCCTGGTGGGCTTGCGTCCGAGTCTGCTGTACCAGAAATGGGCCAAGGGCTGGTACTGCTCACCGAATGCGCGCGTGGCTGCCCAGCTGGAATTCTCCATGAAGGTAGACCTGAGCCCAGTAACCGCGTGTCAGGCGGAAAAGCAGGAGGAGCGGGAGGACGCAGTGTGCAACTTGTACCGCCAGTTCCAAGTGGAAAAGATCCCCGTGCACGCGCATAATCTCCCGGACATGTGTAAAAACCGGAATACGACGGGTAGTGTTTATTTTCCAGGCGGAGATCATGTTGAGCAGAGTAGCAGCGCGAAGAGTCAGCAGCAACTGCCCGACACGGTAACGGTCGGTTTGCCCACCGCGCCGGATGAGCAGCACTACCAGGTGAAGCGGCAGCCGGAGCAATTTATCGACACGGTTACCGGAACTGCGGCGCACCAAGCAATTCTGAACGACTTTGAGGACGCCGCGCTCCTGCGCGACGTGGAGGTCCGACAGATGACGCTGCTGCAAAGCTTCGCGGCGCGCGTGCTGCACGAGCAGCCCTTGCTGAAGTGGTTCATTGAGAAGGACCAGCGGGGGCGCTGCTTCGACGGGGAGTGCGAGTGCTTTCCGCCGTATCGCGGCACCATGTGCGACATGGAGGAGCCGAATCGGGCCAGGATTAATGAAACGGAAAAATTGAGTGCGGTGTTGCACTTCGTCATGCCGGACTCGCCGCGCGACTTGCTCGACATCGAGCGGGCCTTGCCGAGCATCTGGGAGAACCTAAATAAGCACTACGACTACCCGGTCGTGATTTTCCACGAGGGGATGTCCGAAGCGTCCCGGCGTAGAATCGTTCTCTGCAGCGAGAATCGTGTTTGGTAAAATCTTAATCTTGACTTGATGTAGAAGATGCTGTGTACTATTTGACAAAAAGAACCTTTGTTTTCGAGGTGAATAACAATGATCTCTGGTGGACATACTTACTTCTTTTCTGTTGCAATCGGTCGGGCGCACCCATACACACACATTTTCTCGATGAAATCTCCTTTCCCCCCATCCCTTCTCCAGGTTCGCCAGCCTTGGGCGGAACTTCGCGTCTCTGGATGCCGTACCCGAGATTTGGCGGGACCAGATCCCCATTCACCAGATGCCGTTCGCGCTCGGCTACCGGCACATGTGCCGGTGGCGGTCCGGCCCGGTGTTCCTGGAGCCGGTGCTGCAGCGGTTCGACTACGGCATGACGCTGGATACCGATAGTTACTTCCCCGGTCCCTGGCGCGAAGACCCGTTCGCGATGCTGAAGCGGACCAACAAGGTGGCGGCCTTCCCGCACCTGGGGCGGGAGGCGGCGAGCGTCGCGGTGAACTTTCTGTACTACTACTTGCTGTATTGCAAAATGCACAACCTCAACCCGCGGCGGACGAAGATCCTCGCGTCGTTGGTGGAAAAGAACTGGAAGTGGTACCAGCAGACCTTCATGAGCGACATCGAGATCCTGTACCTGCCGTGGTTTCGCGACCCGGAAGGTGAGTACCAGAAGTTCTTCCGCTACATGGACGCCACGGGGGGCTTTTACCTGTACCGGTGGGGCAACAACCCCTTCCGCACGTTCGCCATGGGCACGTTTCTGGACGACGAGCAGGTGTCCCTCGCCACCGTGCCCTACCTGCACCAGGAATTCTGCACCTGCGGCGGATCCGACGGGGAGTGCATTACCGTGGGCGTGGGGAACTACAACAAGACGTGTCCCGCGCAGAAGGACGGCGACGGGGAGTCGCTCGACGCGAAACTGCTGCACCTGCAGCCATGGCGGGGGCTGGACTGGCAGGTGAACCGGTTCGAAAAAGAGGACTTCTATGCTGAGTAAAAACGTCCCCACCCCAGCTTTGTCATGCAAATCTGCATGCTTAAAATGTTTCTCATGCAGAGCCCCATGAGAGTCTTTTTGTAGTCGTGTTTTGGAGTTTGTGATGCTGGACTCAGCATGATGTGCTAGATCTGTGATGCTGCTGAATTACCCAAACAGGATTACACTATGAGGGCAAAGAACTTGTCATGTGAAAGTGCCAGAGCTTGTTGATTTGTCTAGCAGATCTTGACTCCGGTGTGGGGACGTTTTTGGTCAGGATAACCTCCACCGTTTTGTCATGGAGCAGGAAAGGGAGCAAGGCGGGTGAGAAGAGTGGGTCGTTCGTCTCACAGACGTGCGTGTTTGATGTTGGCTTGCTGTTGTTAAAATTGTAAATGTAATCAGAAAATCTCAAAGCGCAAACTGAAATCTTCAGAATCTCTCTTTCACATCTAATGATCACGGATGATAACATAATCGTGCAGAACAAGTAGAAGCATGAGGCAGAGGTTGGAAGTGTTGTTGGAATAAACGTTCCCTGTCAACAGCATCCAGTTCTTTTTGGTAAATCTTCAAATTGAAGATCCCACGAGTTTTCTGAACGTGGTTCATACTGGCCGGAATTTTCGTTTGTTTGGTTTTCACAAAGACAGGCGACACACCCAAGCTGGCGGCAGATAGGCAAGAGGATAGATGTGAGACCATAAAAATGGCGATCGGGCCCAGGCATTCTAACTTACCGTATGGGAAAAAAAATCAGAACATGAGTCCGTCAACAGACGAGCGAGAGACGTTTGGTTCAGATTTTAAATCTATTAAGTAATCCTCCCCATAAAAAACATGTTTCATTTCGTTTCGCCTGCTTCGAAGCTTTGGAAGGTAGCAGAACGACAGCACAAAGATCCGGCTGTGCTCGCGGCGACGGCTTGCCCTCCATCTGGCAGTAATGGTGATCGAAACCAGACCCGACTGTGCGTGGTTGCCCACCGGGCGGAGCGGCTAGTGCGTTTTGTGGCCTACAATTTTCGCTTGGAGTGCGGCGTGTCAGAAAACGCCGTCCCGTTTGGATTTCCAAATGCGGCACATGCAGCACACAAGGCCTGCGAACAGAGGCTGGTTTGTGTGAACGGAGCGCCGCAGCCCAACGATTTTTTTGTGTCACCGGGAGATGTGGTCAGTGTGCCGGTGATGGACGCAGCAGCGGCGTTTCTTGGGAATAATGAAGGCAGTGACTATCGCGAGTACGAGGGTCTACTGTGTTTCGATTTGTTGGTGGACCAACACAACAAGAGCATAGGCGATGGACGAGGGTCGGGCTTGAAGCATCCAGATGACACCACAAATGCGAATGCCGCCCGGACGCCGCTTCGGAGGCGAATGATGCAGTCCGCGCAAGACGGGACCGGAGGACGAAGCAGTTGCAATAGCGACAAAGACGGAGAGCATCTTGTTCACGAACATGATGTAGGAGTAGAAATCGGAGAACCTTGCTCAAACCTCGATGCCTATTACGCAAGCCACCCCGACCTCGAGCTACGCGCACAATGGCGAAAAGCCAGCTGTGAGCAGACATTGGATTTGCCTTTACCCTTGACTCTACGGGAGAACACGACGGGACCAGGATGCAACTTTGTCATAGGCAATTCAAGGAAACAAGAACCGTCGAAACAAGCTCTTGCAACATCTATGCACCTCGACACTAAGCAAGACATTGATAGCAAAGTAAAAACCAAGAACAGCAACATCACCGGAGCCGCTCACACCCCCCCTGTCTTGGACAACCCCGAGCTTTTTTCCTTTTTCCAAAAATCGTCCCTCCGATTTCAAGTCCAGCCAAGCCTGTCGCCCGCGGAGCTGTATCTGCGAAAAATTTGCGGGGAAGTCTGTCAGCAAGAAATTGCGTCCATGGCACCGGTACAGTACCTGTTGGACGGCTTTCTGGAAAGGAACAGCAACGCGAAGCTGCGCATCCTCGACCTGTGCGCGGCCCCGGGCAGCAAAACGTGCCAACTGCTCGAGGAGGCGTCCAAGTGCGCAACGGACTTTGTCGTGGTGGCGAACGACGTCTGCCCGTATCGTTGCGAGCAGCTGTTGCAGCGCGCGAAGCAGCTCCACCCGGAGCTGTGCAAACATTTGGTGGTCACGTGCGCCGACGCGGCGACGACAAACTTCGGGGCAGACCAGTTTGACCTCGTTCTCTGCGACGTGCCCTGCAGCTCGGAGGGGACGGTCCGGAAGAACCAAAACAAGCGGCAAAAATGGTCCCCACAGCAGGCGGCGCGACACACCAAGTTACAAGAAGAAATTTTTCGGAATGGGTGCCGGCATGTACGGAACGGGGGGCGGATCGTCTACTCCACCTGCGCCATGAACACGATGGAGAACGAGGAGGTGGTTAGAAATGTTCTGGAAAGAAATCGTGCAAGAGCAACATCAGAAAAAGTTGTATACGAGCGGGTGGGTAAGGGTAGTTCGGCGCCAATTCGTCTGTGGCCAAGTAGGCAAACGGGGGGCTTTTTTCTCACGGTTTTGGCGAAGCGAGGGGAAGCGCTTGATGCTTCCAGTTGCGGCGCACGTACTTGCGTAAACGTAATTAATGCTGATTCATCGACGGGGCCTGAAACGGTTGTTGTGTTACCAGAGCACAAATTTCTTCAGCGGAAAATTCAGAACACTGTCTATGTCCGGGCGCAGGTTGGGGAAAAGAGTTCCACAAGTTGTGTAAGTTGTGTGTCCGCTGCGGCACGGGACATGCTACTGCGGCTGAAATCTGCGGCGCAGATGAATCATGATTGCAAGTTGAAAATTGTCGGTTTCGGCGTGCCCGCCTGGTGGTACACTGAGCGCGCACCAGATTTGGGAGAAGGAGACTTTGCGGTTTTCGACTCTCTCCAAGGCGCGTGGTGCTACACTTTGCAGGGGCAGCGGAAGAAGAACTACCCCAAGCTCAATGTGCAATTCTGTCAGGAGGCGTGTGCGCTGCTGGTAAGCCAGCCAGACGCGTTGTCGTGCTTTGGGAACAGGCTGTTGCGCGTCGGAGGAAGCAAATTTCTGTCGAAGTTCGACAGGTTCGGATGGAAGGGCGTGCACTTTAGCTTCGATGAAGTGGAAGTTTGGACGAGTTCGGGTGCGGATATCATGCGGAGCAGTTTCATGGTCCCCGAGTGTCGTGAACAAGATGAAAATGCCAACTCTGATGTTTCATCGCGACTGCACGGCTTGACTGGCACGTGCATCCTCTGTGTGGACAACGACATCGCTATCATCGCCTGGGCTGACGAAGCTTTGGAAACCGTGATCCCCATGGCGCGGCCCCAGCTGCTGATCCGGGCGGCACAGCTTCTGCGCGAACGACCAGGATTGTCGTACGGAAGATGAGAAGCCACTGGCCACGGTTTGATTGTTACCGAAAAAGTTCGCTTTAGAGACGCCGACGGAGAAGAAGCGATTCTGTTTCGTTTCAATCGCGTTCTTTCATCGGCTTAGCGAGCGAATGAACTTTACTGATGAGCGACAAAATCAAACTACACTGAGTATACCTCATGGCGACCACTTTCATTTTATGGTAAAATACAGAAAATAAAAGAAAAACACTGTATGGTGGACAGGCGCGCTTTTACTCTGTGGAGTTGTGTTCCACCGTGATGTATACGGCAACTGCACGACACTGGGAAAGCAAATACTCAAACACCACCAAATTGTGAAGACGATATGCAGAAGATCTTTTGTAGTGCAGTCTCGTAAATGAAGTGAAGAAATTGAAAATCGCCGTAAATCGAGATGGTCTTTTTCACGAGCCGCTTTTCTTTCATTATGTCACATACAGATTTTATAGGACTGGTCTGGCTCTTCGTAAAGGACAGCGATAATTTATTTACATAGCAATTTGTCGAAATACCATCTTCGGTGCTCTAGCCCGCAATCAAACAAGAATTGTTGCGACGAAAAACTTATCATGTGCCCCATCTGCGATGACTGGAGGAAGCAGCAGCAATAAGCGCGGTTCGGCAGACGAGGCAGAATTCGCGAGGCGTCCACACAAATTTCAAAAGAGCAAAAGGATCATCATGACGACAAAACAGCTAAGGGAAACAGTCGGAGACCTCCTGCAGAGCAAGGCGCACTACATCGCGCACCAAGCCAACTGTCGGCTAATGGATGGACGAGCCAAAGGAGTGGCGGCGGGCATCTACGAAAAGTGGGAATACGGCAACGTTTACTGGAGCGAATATGGCAAA
Source organism: Amoebophrya sp. A120 (assembly GCA_905178155.1). Classification (NCBI taxonomy): domain Eukaryota; class Dinophyceae; order Syndiniales; family Amoebophryaceae; genus Amoebophrya; species Amoebophrya sp. A120. Next base: position 7,874,459 of record CAJINV010000001.1, on the reverse strand, counting down.
CGCACGCCCGGCGAATGCTGGCTCATGGAGCCAGGCCAAGAAGGCAAGTCCGGCAAGAGTAATAACCCGATAATAGTGAATTTATTTGGTCAGGACAATGTGGGGCAGCCCGGAAAGGGAAAATGTCGGGATGAAACGAAAGAAGTCAGGGAGGGCTACTTTCGCAAAAGTCTTCTAGATTTCCTGCGCCAGCTGCCCGAATGCGAAAAGCAACGATCAGGAAGTTCCGGAGCTGAACCACCGAGGCGGCAAGAGGCGAAAGTGGTCGCTGCGTCAAAGCCAGTACAGATGTTATCAAGAGACGAGAAAATGCGCAAAATGTCTAGTGAGGCGTCGACCGGTGCGGTCGTTTTGAAGCCTGGACCGAAGACAGTCGCTGAAGACGGGCAACAGGAGAATGACGTCGAGGCAGCGCGATCGAGAAGCGGGAGCGTCGTTTTGAAATCTAAAGAAGAAGTAGCGGCCGAAAAGTCTGCATCCTCCGCAGCGCCGCCTCGTCCTTCGACAGATTCCAGCGGGGAAGATGAAATGTTTTCCACCGAGACCTCGTCAAAGGCAGACGTGGAGGTGATCCAGGAGCCGCAAGAAATCGTGACCATTGCATTTCCGAAGAACATCGGCTGCGGACTGGCGGGTGGCGACTGGAACAAGTACGAGCAGATGCTGGAAGAGTTCGCGCGGGAAGTGCAGCAAAAGCTCCCGGGAAAGAAGTGGGAAGTTACAATCTACGAGCTACCGGAGGAAGCTGCTAAGGGAAAAGGCAAAAAGGGAAACAAGAAAAGCGACAAAAACAAGAACTCGGGCGCCTTTGCTTCAGGCTTCGGTAACTTCCACGGACAGAGTAAAGGCAGTGGCAGTGCGGCTGCTATGGGAGATAATGATGATAGAGCTGGGAGCGCCCGCGGGGGCTCGCGGAGTATGTGGAGAAAAGACAAATGAAAATGAGTGTGATGCCGTTGTTCTGTTGCGTGGCGCGCTACGCAAGAACGAAAAAATGAAAGATGGGGCGCTAAAACGTGGCAAAGAAATGGGTGTTCGACGGTCGGAGAAACACGATCAAATGTCAGTTGCTTCTTTTGTGCGAACAGAGGATGGATTGTTGATGGTAAAGATGGTCCGCAGTAATCGTGTGGAACCTTTGTTCCAAAAAAACGAGATCACCAAGCGTAATTATGTGTGCATGATGAGACCGCAGATTTTGCCAGATCCTGCCAAATTGCGAGGGAAGTGGGGCATTTTTTTAACGACTATAGCAATCAACGTACTAGTGCCCTTATTTACTTGTAGATATGCTGTGACCGACAACGGAAAGCGCCATAAACACCGTTCCAGTAACCTTTCTAATCATGCCAGACAGATGATGATGATGATGCAATAGAGATGTCGCAAATCAGAAAAAGTCGTATGCCACTTTACTATAGTAAGGCTCCCTAGTCTAGATATACCTTTTCCTACTACTCTCTCACCTACCTGCGCAGAATGCTTGGCTCCCGCTGGAATGGCAAGGTAACTATGTACCACGCCACTGATAGGCAGAGCGCTCGGAGCATTATAAACCAGCAGCACATGAGTCCCGGTTCCGGTGGGATGCTTGGCCCAGGAATATATTTTTCGATGAACTGCGAGGCCGCTTCCCGAAAGCGGCGGCGATACGACGACGACGACCAGGTGACCTTGAGCGCGACGGTCGACCTCGGGGAGACCGGGTTTTTCGCCGACGGGCATCGCGTGGACAGTTATGAGATGGACGCTTATGATATCCAGAGCGCGAAGGTCAACGCCCCCCGTCGGGACTCGTTCATGGTGTTGGACTCCTGGCGGGTGACGAACATGGAGGTGTTCAGCGGGGACCTGTACAGCGACGATGACGAGGACGACGACGACGATGATTATGACGACTACAGCTACACTTACAGTTCCAAGCGACAGCGATACTAGTTACAAAGGGCTTTACAAAAATGAAGGCGCTTGCATTCATTTCCCAGTTGTAGCACTTCGAACGTTACTTCTAATTTCAATTTTTGGGCTTGTGCGTCGACGGTGGCTACAACCAGTAGAGCTATTCTACGGGGAGTAGAATGCCAATCATCAATCCCACAAGCAGTCATTCTATTGCTGGCCCTACAGCAGCGTAGTGAATTTTCCTAGGTCCTCTCCATGTGTCACATTCACATCGAACTCGAATTTTCCATCTTTTTCGGTCCCGGACCTGCAGCAAGCTGTCAGAAGATCGATGCGGCGACGTAATAGAAAGCAAGCTGCCTCTTGGTTTCGAATCACGTACGGCCAGAGGACGTATTTATACTATGCGAGGTTCGTTTTATTTCCGGGTGTTCCAACAAGTCTGTCTGTGTCTGTGATGAAATTGAAATTGTTCGGAAGGCAGAAGAACAAAGGGGTTCTGCCCGTATCTTTTCGAACTTGATTTGTGATTCCCAGTTGTGGACTTCGCTTGGCGGCCATCATCTCTCGATGGCGTTCTTTTTTGAGTTTTTGCTTTTGTGTGCGAGTCTTTTTGATCACGAGCTCGGTTGCAGTTTCACGATCTCGGATCCCATAGATGCGGATGAATCAGTGTCAGCGTCTAGCTTTCATGGTTTTCGCATAATTTACAAAAGAAAAAACAAAACTACCGTGCTGTTTCGTTATCGCTCTTGTTCACTTTTCATTTCCCCTGTGGTTGTTGTAGATACGAGCATTGCAACAAGTGTTATTTCGACAATTTGACGACCACAAAACTTGCAGAGAAGACGGAGACCACGGCGCGATCAGGTAATATGTGTACTGATTCAGAAGCCAAATAATTATTCTAGAGGGGAATCGGAATCGTCATCCACAAGATGTCCGCGGGTGACAGCACGGGAACGCTTGTAAACCAGGCGCCTGACGCTCAGCATTCCAGTACCAGCCTGCAGCAGGTGCGCATCGACCCGTTTTCGGATGCGCTGGCTTGGGGCTCCGTGGCGGTTAGCGTGTTACTGATCGTGATTTTGGTCGTCGGTCTGCGCATCAACCAAAACCGTTTGTCCAAATGGGTTCCCGGACTCAGTGGAGTGTGCATGATGGTCGGCTTTCTGGTGGGCCTGCTATTTCCGTTGGTGCCCACACGATATCGCCATGGCTGGACCAGTACGCATGGCAAACATTGTCGATTTTTGCAGGGTCGGGGATGAAAGAGCTGCCAGATTTGCAGATGTTTTTCATGCGATTTTTTTCTTCTTGTTCAGCAGTGCATTTTTTCACTGTTTTGCAGGTCACTCGCAAATTTTGCTCGCATGTGGTATTCTTATTCCTGCCTCTGACCCCGCAAGCCGAAAATTTTCCACTGGACAAACACCGCCGATTTGCAGTTTCACCCGGACCTGTTTTTCTACTTGTTGCTCCCGCCCATCATCTTCGAAGCCGGGTTTTCCCTGGACCGCAGCCTGTTTCGGCAGAACCTGAAGGAGGTTTTGCTGTTTGCTGTGGTGGGAACCTGCATTTCGGCGTTTGTCATCAGCAAGGGTCTGTACCTCTACCTCCGGACCGTGGTGCGCCACCCGCACATCGTGGGCGACATGTTCGGCGCCCTCATCAGCGCCACCGACCCGGTCGCCACCATCGCGTTGCTGAACCGGTTCCAGCACAAGTTTCCGCCGCGGCTCCGGTCCGTCATCTTTGGCGAGGCAATTCTAAACGACGCCGTGGCGATTGTGCTATTTGACAGTGTCACCGCCCGGTACGAACGGATTCTACGGGCTACAGGTGGTTCATCTACCACTACACAAGAACCAGTGGGCGGAAACGTTGTCAAACGACTACTGGGTAGAAGTAGTAGTTCAGATCCTGCTGGCGCAACGTCAACAGTTGGCGTTAGAAGTGAAGGAGAACTCGAACAAACGACTGGTAATATTAACGGTCATAATTTCTGGCGAGGCCTAGCAGCGGCGGAGAACAATGGACCTCAGGTGCAGCTTCCCGTGGGTGAAGAAGAGAGTTACTACTACGGCTCTCTCCTCGTCGAGTTCGTGTTTGTGTCTCTGTGCTCGCTGGCCATCGGGGTTGCGGCGAGCTACACACTGAAGCTGTTTTTCGAGAAGCACGAGGTCTCCAAGCACCCGCCCTACGAGCTCGGGCTCATGCTGCTGGGCTGCTATTTGGCCTACGCGGTGGCGCAGATCCTGGACCTGTCCGGGATCGTCGCCTTGTTCATCTCCGGGGTGGTCTTCGGCGAGGGCTTGTCCGAGGAAACGCAGCGGGCCGCGGAGATCGGGCTCAGCATCGTCGCGTTGGTGTCCGAGTGCTTGGTGTTCTTCTATCTGGGACTGGTCACCGTGATGTACACGCTAGACTTTCTCCCGCACATCAGTCTGCTGTTCTGGTGTTTCTTTCTGATTTTCTTCGCCCGCGCGGTGCAGGTAACCATTCTGAGCGCGGTGCTGAATTGCTGCGCGCAGGCGAGTTCCTGCCGCCGCGCCGCGCTGCGAGTCCTGGCGCTCGCCCGGCCGAGCGTGCTTACCCTGGCCGACGAGCGGGAGCTGCTGCAACTGCCCAGCCCGGCTGCAGCCGCGGAGGCGCCGGAGTTTGCGCACAAAAATTTCGTGCACCCCTACGGCTTCTCGTCCGCGCGAACCTTTTCTGCTTCATCAACTGGTGGAGCAGCTACTGCGTCAACAACATCGAGCACTTCTATGGAGGGAGAGCTGCTGCCACGGGGCAGCTCTAGCGCGTCTTCGTCGACGGGAGACGGTACCTCAACTTCTACCGGTGCAGCTACGACCGCCAGCTCCGGCGACAGAAGTGCAGGCGGTAGCTCCGAATCTTCCAGTTTTAGTACGTCTTCGAGGAGCGCTGGGGCCACCGCTAACAGTACAAGTAGTTCTGCATCGTCCTCAATCGTAAGGAATCACAGTGGAGGCCTTGGCGTCGACCTGCGGAGCAGCTTGACGGGCGGAGCCCGGGGGGACTCGGATCTCGAGGGTGGAGGAGCGCGAGGACGAGATCTCATAAGCCAAGACTTTGCCGTGCCCGACCCGTCTTTCGCAAACGGGAGCAGCAGCAGGCGGTCGTCAGCAATCTCGTGGAAGGGCCAGGTCCTTCTGGTCGTGGCCGGTCTGCGCGGGGCCATATCCTTCGCGCTTTCTCTGCGCATACCGGAAACCGCCGCGCGCGCGCAGCTCGTTCCGTGCACCATCTTCCTGGTGGTCGCGACCACGCTCGGTGTGGGCAGCGTAATGGAGCATGTGGCCGGGCTGCTCGGCTTTCTCGGAGAGGATCGCCACGCCGCGGATACCGGCAGGCCAGACAGCTACCGGGAAATGCCAGCAGACCCGTCCGCGCTGAGCGCCGCCGTTCTTGTACGGGGACCGCACCAAACTGCACTGCAGGGGGGCCGTGCTAGACCGTCTGACTACTTGAACTTTTACAATCGCGCGGCCTTGCAAACGCAAGGCGCCCTGCATGAGAACGCGCGGGCCCTGCACTACGAGATTCCTCTCAGCAGGAATCCAAACGTTGGAAGTGGGACAAGCGCTGAGTAAGTAAAAGTAGTTTTCTAGTACGGGTGGAAGAAACAAGGCTGCAATTGCACCACGTGCTACTTTGAGATCAGTTTTTCGCCTGCGCATGGTGGTTCCTGATATCATACATACGGTGTCGTCCATTCGGATCTGTTCTTGCTCTCGGGTCTCTACGAGGAGATTGCTTCTTGCATGTGCCGGTGCACTATCCAGAGAGAAAGATGTGTCAGAGCGGTATTTAGGGAGTCCGAGTTGTACAAAGAATGTTAGTAGGATGGAAACACGGTGGTGCTGGCAAGAACTCAAATGATATATCGACAAACTACAGCTACGGGAGATAGAAAGAAACTTAGCATCCATTCAACGAGCAAGTGAAGCAAGATGCCGGGCGCGGGGGCTTCGCAGGTGCAACTCGTCACGCGTGTCGGTGGCTACGCGGAAAAAGAGAATGGCGACTTGGGCGCGTGGCTGAGAAAGCACAATCTTGCGGATCTGGACTCGTGGGGTCAGGCGCCCGGAACGAAGCCGGTGTGCAAGCTCGCTGAAGAGATTCGCCTCGGCGAAACCACGATCGAACTGTGGGAAACCTCGCATGTTGCCTCAGAGGCCGGGAACCACAAGCAGGTACGACATTTTCAACAAGAAAGTATTTGCGGCCAGCCGCACGAGCTTTGGACGTGTTGGCGCTGAGAGATCGATGATTGAAGGTTGAAAGAAGTGAGTATGTAGTTGTCCTCATCCTTGCAAACATGCAAGTGCGAAACCTGCCGACAGGTGTCTGTAGATCATTCCGGCGCGGCGGTACCAGTTTCATCTCACCCACAAACGATCCCGGTCCGCTGTGTCCACGTGCTTCGGGCGAAGGTCTGCTCCCGTGAGAGTCGAGAAAGAGGGAGGTTCCTGATGAATACGTGGCAGCAGACCAGCAAGGGGGAGTACCGGTTCCGGCACGGTCTGTTATCGGAAAAGCTCGGGGCGGATGAACTTCCGCTGGAGCAGCATTTGTTTCAGGCCGGCGAACGGGCGGTCACGCAGGAGGAGATGGCGCGGGTCGTGCACAAGTCGACGCGCATGCAGGAAGCGGCCGCGCAACACCCGTACGATCCGGCCGCCAAAAGCCCGCTCAAGGTTGTCGACGTCGTATTCCAGGACCAGTGTACGGAACAGGAGGAAAGCAAGAGCTTTCCAGGTACGATTTGAGAAAAATTAAAGTGTGTCCGAGAACTACTTCGTTTCCTACGTAGAAGACAGTTTTTTTCGGGACGCTAACGTACGCGGTCGCAGTTTTGTTTCCTTTTCTTTTGGAGACAAAAATCTGTCGAATCTGAGTACTTATCCTCACGGGGATAGCGGAAGTACGTATCCCTACCTTATCAGGTCTACTTACCCTGTACTACCTGTATACCGTGGATGTGGTGTGCGACAATCTTCCCGCGGACGACTTTAACACGCTTGAGTATGACGGAAAGCAAAAGCTCAAGTACGTGCACGCCTGGCAATGGACGTCGTGGGAGCTGCTTAAGCTGCACCTGTTCGAGGGCAGCACGTGTCGGGAACGTCCGGAGAAGTTCGACTCGGTGGACACCATGAAGGCGTGGCTGATGAGTACTTGCTTTGAGTGTTTGATCGAAATTCTTACTTTAAGTGTTTGATCGAAATGATAAACACTTTAGCGCTTCATTGCTTACAATGGTTCTTCGATGTGGCGTGAGCACGGCAGGGTTCGGAAAGGGAAAACGACGGCGGAAAGAATAGACTAGATCATCAAAAATAACTTCTGCTTCTATCAAAACAGAGCACGGCGACAGCGGTCTGCGCGCCGCCATTGCCTCGGAGTGGGACCCGCCGCGCGGTGGAGAGATGAATGGGAATAAAAAGCAAAACGCGACGAAATCCGTGGAGGACCTGTACCGGGAAGTGAATGCTGGGGAGTGCTCGCTGGAACTCTGGTCGAAACGAAACGGGGTCGCTTTGATCGTACGGGTCGTGCACGTGTTGCGAGCCAAAGTTGTGCACGAGAAAAACCGGGACCTCTTTCTCTTCAACACGTTTGACAGTAGCTTTTTTGAAAATTATGTTGAAACGAGATGTACTTCCCCGGGAACAGTAAGCCCAACAGCTACAACTTTTGGATCGAAAGTGCCTAAGAACCATTTTCTTACCGAGAAGCTGAGCAAGCGCGGCGCGGTTGACGTGGCGGAGCACCTACGGGAGAACGTTGAACTCGCGCTCGAGAAGCGGTTGCAGAAGCTGCTCTCGGAGGAGACTGTCGAGTCGGCGCGCGGGGCGGATCACGCTGGCGCGTACTTACTGGCTGCTGTGAGGAAAGCGGACGGTATTGTGGATGAAGAAGACGAAGAAGTAGATACGACATTTACTTCCTTAGGCCCTCCGGCAGGTCCTACGCTCCTTGAAGCCGATCATCGTGGCGGTGAGGGAATAAGTGAGAAGAAATTTCTGAAAGCGCAGCAATCCGATGCATCGGTAGAAGCTGCTGCGGACGGGGGACGGGAAGATGATATTTCCAAAAGCAACAAGAAAATCGAAGTGACCGATGTGCAATTGCAAGGGAAGACTTACGAGGTGGAGCAGAGTCGCGGCTTTCCCGGGTTGCTCACGGTCTACCATCTTTACATGGTAAACGTCGAACAGAAACACCTGTGTCCGCACGTCTCGAGCTTTGCCTCGCTGCAGACTGCGGAAGTGAAGCGGCACAGATTGCGAAAAGTCCAGCACTGGAGGTGGTGCACTTGGCCCGACGTGGTAGACCTGCTCAACCGGCGCGCACACCACCTGGAGGCGTGCGGCAAACTGCAGGAAGCAGCGTTGCAAACATCGGTGACGAGCCTGGTGACGCGCTTGGAAACGGCCGCGGCAGATTTCGCCAGATTGCACCTGGCGGGCGCCGAATGCGAGCAGCACCTGCGAGACTTAAAGGCGGTCGCGGCGGAGCTGCAAAGTGTTCCGCGACTGCACCAGTCGCTTGGAGAGGCGGCCACACTTCCCGCAGACGTCTTGCAGAGTTGCATTGTGACGGAGCAAGCTGCCCGACAGCCCGACAAGCTTAGGTCTACAGACGCAACAAGCACCACCAGTGCCGGGATGGCCGCGGGGTCAGAACTGTCGTCCTCTACTGCACTTGGAAGTCGAAAGTTGCAACCAGCAGGGAAAAGCGGCAGTGATAGCACCAATGGTGACATTACTTCGTCCCCAGACCACGCCAAAAAAAGTTCGGCCAAGCCACTTCTGCAGCCGTTCACGCAGGGCATCAAATCGGCCGTGTCGCCGAAAACAGGAACAGAAGAAGCAGTGCTTCCTGGAGAACATAAATCTACTATCTCATCCACGATCGAACAAACTGCGGCTCGCAAACGGGCGCCAGTCATGCTAGAGCCGGAAGAGGACCACCTCGGTAGCCCGTTTGAGCACTTCGGGCAATCGTTTCAGCTCGAGCCCTACAGTAATTCGTACGGATCAAGCAAGGTCGGGCCGGATTCGCCGCAAACAAAGCTCCACATGCACGCTGCAATGCGGGAGTACCGGGAGGCGAACAAATCCGAGAAGTTCCACGAGTCCGGTTTCGAGTGCTAGAACTACTAAAAGTGCATATAGTATCTCAACATAATTGTTAAAGTTTTTCGAAAAAGACAAGTGCAAGTGGACACTCTGTCTCAGAATAATTTGGCGAGCATGGTTCTACGTAAAGTTGAACAAAAGTTGCATATTTCTGCGTGAATGGATTGCGCAAGACCTGAATTTGAATCACATGGTGAACGCAAAGGTCACCACCCAGCTTGTTGGTTTCGACTACTATTTCGTTCGGAAATAAAGATGCGTTATTGTGCCCGTGAGATACTGGGCTTTTTTTCCTTCACCATGGTGTTGTTCTTCGGTTTGTTTCATCCTCGTGGCCATGTGACACGGTCCGTTCTTGGAGTTGGAAGAGCCACACTGAAGAACCAAATTAGATTTTCCGTTGAGAAGATCTCAGACCTTTGAAGATTTTCTGGAAGGGCATAGCACTCTCGAACACATCATGCACTGTGGCTCAGGCTGCTACTGTGGTAGGGGATAATGCAAAAATGAAACGCTCGTAGGAGACACACAAAAATACAAAAATCGAGCTTCCACAGCGTTTGAAAAGCCGATGTTTTCCCTTCTCGCCGGCGCTTACGAGTATGTTGTCAGCCGACCGGAGAAGCGGTGCCTGTTTTTGGGTTTGGACTACGCGGGGAAGACCACGGTGATGGAGCAGCTGAAAGCGGGTTTCGGGTTAAAGCACATGGACTTGAGCAAGCTCCCTCCGACGATCGGATTCAATGTCGCGAAGATCTGCATTTCCGGCGTGGACGCGATTTTTTGGGATCTGGGCGGCCACAAGAACTTTCGGGTCGTGTGGCAGAACTACTTTTCCGAGTGCGACGCGATCGTGTTCGTCGTCGATTCGGGGGACACAAAACGGCTGGAGGAGGCCAAGGAGGTGCTGGACACCGTGTTGAAGCACCCATTGATATCATCCGACATCCCGATCTTGATTTTGGCGAACAAACAAGATTTGCAAGGGGCCATGAGTCTGCAGGAACTTGGACAGAAGCTCGAAACGAAACGGCTCGGTATTGCTGACTGGTGCCATCAGCTTGTTTACATTTTCTCACTGGTGGTGGAGCTCCTCAAATCAAAATTTCCATTTGGTACTAAGTACTCATTTTTGTTTTTGTGTGGCCAGCACAAACACAAACTGACAACTTCTACAATACAGAAACTGAACGCACGGCTGCAGTTCGTCTCCAGCCTTGCTCTGCGCTGAAAAACGACGGACTGGCGGATGGCGTAAAATGGCTGTTGGAAGAGACGCTGCGGAATCCACGAGGTCCTCCTCTGGTCAGATAGCGGAGAGAGTGCAGGCGAGATGCAAAAATCTGCATCTTCCGATTTTGCCCGGTGTGAACAACCAGGAGCGCCGTCCCCGCGAAAGATGAGCCTGGGAAAGGCTTTGGTAAGTAGTACCCGAGGATGATCGAGGCGCAAGGCCGCAACGCTCGCGAAAGTGTTTGGTACAATAACGCGGAAGGTTGTGGATGCACGACGGGCGACTCACACCTTTGGTGGTGTTTTGTGATAACCAGGACACGTCGCTACTACGGAAAAATGGGGCAAAGGCGGAGTTGGAAATCGGAGGCCGGAGACGGGAACATTCGGCAGCGATGTGTGAAACAGTTGTGCGCGCCGGAAAGGTGCGGCGGTAGCCAAGCTTGCGCTTGCCGGTAGCATGGCAACTGGGTTTCGAATAGGTGCTAGGAGTGCTCTACTGGCAAAGCAGTAATTAATCGCATGCAATGATGTACCACTACCAAGTTTAGAAGAACAGAAAATTACAGTGCCGGCACGCTGACTGTGACAGTTATGAAACACAGATCTGAAGAACACAAGAAGGATTGTGGGTGCGCCCGAAGACTGATCTATTGTCAGAGATATTTCCCTACTGAGAGTTGCGGCGCATTTGCTACAGTCGATGTAGTATGTTCTTGATTTGTCACTTTAGCCATTGAGGTTTTGATAAAATTCGGTAATTTGATGAGATTCTGACGAGTTATGCGATCCCGTGAAGCTGAGGCGTTTGAAGAAGAAGCACATGATTTACCACTGTGCAAGGAGTGCACAATTTTCTTCGAGACTGACCCAAACATTTTGCAGAGCTAGTTTTCTGACCAGAGACGTGTTGGATTTTCTGTGCCATTTTCATTCTCATTCACAACTGCTCCAGTTCAGTGCCCAGTGCGGCAGCAGGATATCATATTGTCACAGCACCCCATTGTACTTCATATACCATTTTGGGCAAATACAGGAGAATTTTCGTACTTTTGCTGCCCTCCATTCTGCTCACAGATAGAGCTTTCTTCTTGGAAGATCCCAGGCGGAGGTCTACTGTGTAAGAGTAAAGAAATAAGATATCAGCGACTACAAATAAAGTACAAGTAGTTTCATTCCAGCGCGAGAAGGTTCCTTACAACTTCGACAGGGAGTTACTTACTGCTTCCACTTCGTTGAAAAAGTCCATAGGTTAAGCCGTCTGTAGTCCCGTTTTCTTGTTCCTCCTTTTTGTAGCAAAAGAGTATGGCCGACTTTAGCGATTTGCTGGCGCTCGCGCCCAAGTCGCAGCTGGAGTTTGTCGGGGGCAGCACTGCAGGCGAGGAGCAGACGCTGGAATTGAAAAATGTCAATTCCAACCCAGTAGCCTGGAAAGTGAAGACCACCGCACCGAAGGCGTACCTCGTGCGCCCGAGTTCAGCGCTGTTGATGCCGGGCGACACCGCTGCTGTGCAGATCTGCTTGCAGGCCAGCAGCGCGCCACCAGATTTCTCCACACACCGGTTTCTCGTGCAGGTAATGGAGATTCATTTTGGAGTGCGCAGATCGTCAGCGAAGATCTTGTATATGTGGTCGTGGCTTCGTAAGTGACAAAAGTTAAATTTACGTCAAATTTTACTAAGACGCAAACTCATGTATGACATCACAGGCGACAGCGGTTGGGTCGGACAGAACGACAAATTTGGGGAAATCGGACTGGGAAAAGCTGCAGAGGGGCGAGATTAAGGAAGCACGACTCACTGTTGTGGAGAAGCAGCCAGCTGCAGGGGGCGTAAAGAAGGGTATAGTAGAATCAGCACATACGTCGAAAACCTTCAGTTCTTGCAGATTCGCACTTGCAGATTAGGTTCAGTGTGCACTCAATGACTTTGGTTTTTCTTTTTGTCCTGTTTTTACTTACCTATCAGCACCGTAAGAAATAATGCGGAATCTTCGATTGATATCATGCAGGTGGCGATCTGCAGAAGAACTATGATGAATTAGTGGGATAGGAGGGAGGTGACCCGTCTACCACCTTTTTCCAATGTTAAAAGGGGGAATGGAGGTGAGCCGGCTGCCATCTTTTTCCAATGTTCAGAGGGGGAATGGAGGTGATCGATCCGGCTGCCATCTTTTTCCAATGTTAAAAGGGGGAATGGAGGTGCCCCGGCTGCCCTCTTTCTCCAATGTTAAAAGGGGGAATGAAGGTGGGCCGGCTCCCCTCTTTTTCCAACGTTACAAGGGGGAATGGAGGTGCCCCGGCTGCCATCTTTTTGCAATTTTAAAAGCGGAAGGTCGCCAATGGCTACGGCGTCCGCGATCCGTAGACGTCCGGCAAGCCTTGGAGGCGCAAGCGGCCGAGCCGCCGACTTTGGCAGCGACTCCAGCGCGCCGCTTTCGGCGCACCCCGCCGCACCGTTTTCGCCACAGTTGCGCAGACTGCTGCCGCAGTGCAGTGCCGCCCTAATAAAGGCGACCCGGCCGCTTGGTCTCCCCTCGGTCCCGAGTGAGTAAGAACATCCCGGCGCCAGTCTTTTCGTTTCCGAATAAGAAAGCGGCCGCCACGTACGGAGGAGGAGGAGCCCCAACCCCCGAAGGAGGTGGTCTGAGGTCCGGAGGAGGAGGTCCGGCCTCCGGCGGAGGAGGAGGTCCAACCCCCGGAGGAGGAGGAGGTCCGGCCTCCGGAGGAGGAGGAGGCCCAACCCCCGGAGGAGGTGGTCTGAGGTGCGGAGGAGGAGGCCCGGCCTCCGGAGGAGGAGGAGGTCCAACCCCCGGAGGAGGTGGTCTGACGTCCGGGGGAGGAGGACGGGCCTCCGGAGGAGGAGGAGGTCCAACCCCCGGAGGAGGTGGTCTGAGGTCCGGGGGAGGAGGGCGGGCCTCCGGAGGAGGAGGTCCTTCCAACCTCCGGAGGAGGAGAAGCTCCGGGTTCCAGAGGAGGAGGCCCGGTGACCGGAGGAGGTGGTCATGGTTTGGACGGAGAAGGCGTTGGGCGTGGGAGGAGGTGGCCCGGTTGGGGGAGGAGGTGGTCGGGGTTTTTGTTGGTGCTCGTGAAAATTGTTGGGTATGGACGGTTTTCGCTTCTAATTACATTATGCAGGTGGCGATCTGCAGAAGAACTATGATGAATTAGTGCGTCAATGTTTGCCATGGATGCAACCAAGCAAAACAACACAAGGCGGAAAGACATGGCGTTGAAAATTCTCACACAGAAACTAGATAGCTTCGCACGTCGGGGCCTGTTTAGGGGGTTTGTCAATAGAAGCCCGGGCCTCATCACATTACAGACAGAAGAGACACACTCTCTCACAGACCGAGTCCGGCAGCGTGCCTCGCAAACAAGGGCGCCACCAGGCTTCACGCGTGCAGGCTGTCTTGGGGTTGTTCGCAGGTGCAAGCACCCCGCTGGCTTTGCAGGCTACTCACAAGCCCCGACGGCTACCAATTCGCGCTGAAAACAGGCCACGCAAGAAATCATCACTCAGCCCGCAGCCCCATGCAAGTCCCCGGAGCTGCTGCCCCGGAGCCCTGGCGCCATGCGTGCCGCGTGGTGAGGCGGCCGGGGCGTCGCGAGTGAGCCAGCACGGGGGTAATAGCTGGTAGCGGGCTGCGGCTTGCCCAGGGTCACAGCCCGCCGCACTGGGCCGGCCCCGGGGCCTGTGCGGCGGGAAAACCCCACCGGGGCCCGAGATGGGAAGCGGGAAAACCTGTAATGGCAACCGAGAAAACCTCAGTGGGCCCCGAGGCCTGTTGCGCGTCACTGACTTCGGGCGAGCATTTGCGCCGCGCCGGAAACCTAGAGCACATTGGCCGGCGGCGGTATGAAAAAAAAAAAAGCCGGCGAACAAAAGTAGAGCGCGCGAGGCTGTCGCCCGCGCGGCTCAATTGCTGAAATATCTATGGCAGGCCGTGGCGGAAGCTATTGAACCGCGCTGCGGCAAGCTAACATGTCACCAGCACGGCCCGGCCCGCGGCCCAGGAAATGGCTGCCCAACCTAGAGCCCCCTCCTATCTCGGTAGAATATAAGTCGAGCACACCATGGGGGGGGATTTTACCACCGATGGCGCCCGACATTTATAAGAGGCGAGCCCTCGGCGCGCAGCTGTGGGCGTTGTCGCGGCCTGTTTCGGTGCGTGGCAGGCTGGGCCCATTGAAAAAGCAGGGCGGGGGGCCCATGGCGGGCGGCGGGCTTGGGTTTGCACAGGCGCACACCCCTAGAAGGCGGGCGCGCGCAAGATGAAACCCTCAGCCCGTTGCGTTTCGTTCTCGCTTCGGACCCTAAGCCGCTGTCTGCAGGCATGGATGCCCAAGACAGAGCAGGGCGGCATGGCCTGGCAAGTAAGCGCATAACCCGAAGGGTGTATGCGAAGAAGCTCGGTGGCCCTCACGCTGGGGGTTTACTTCTGTGGGGCAAGTTCTGGCCCTGGCCTTGTGTGCCCGCTGCTATTTGCTGGGCCACTTCTTGCGTGGCGAATAGCCCAAGCTTTCGCACCTTTTGCGTGGCAAGTATGTATCTGCTGGCGGTTTTTTTTATTTAAGTCCAAAGCAATCCCGGCAGTGAGTGCGGACCCTTCAAATGCTGCGCCTGCTACAACTTTCAAAGAAACACCTCAAAGGCCGGCGGCGTCATGCTTGCCGTCGACCTTTGTGGTGTTTCAAAATCTTGCCACAACATGCCGGATGCTGTCGGCATTTCCGGGTCCTTCAGGCGATGGCAGCGCCCGGCCACTTTGTCGCGGCTATACCGGTACGACCCGCCGGCGGATAAGCCGGGGGGGGGCCCCCCCCCGGCTTATCCGCCGGGGGGGCGGATAAGGATTTCATTGTTACCCCACTCTTATGCAGGTGGCGATCTGCAGAAGAACTATGATGAATTAGTGGGATAGGAGGCCACACCGGGAGCAGCCCCCCGGCCGGCGCGCGAGGTCCCGAAACCATGCGGGAACTGGGGCGGCCTCGCCCGGGTCACCCATCTGCGCGCCCCCGTGCGGGTTTTCAGTGCCTTGGGCTTTCTTTTCTTGCTTGGGTGTGAAATCTTTTCCCGGGGGTTCTGCCCTTTGTTTTGTTTGTTTATCTTTCGGGCCCTGCAGGTGGTTCTGCGGTCTTTGGGAAGTGGCGTAAGGGAGCCAGTTGGGTCGTTGAAGAAAGTCGCTCGGGCGGCTCTCGGTGCGTGGATCGCTCGCTGTTCGCTCGTTGCTCTCTCGATGGGCGCCTCCCCCTTCCCCGGGGGTTGTGCTTGGCGCCACGGGCCAAGGCGCGGCGCGCCTTTGGAAAATAAAAAAACGACCGAGGCAGGTCCGGCGAGGAGCGAACACGAAGGCGGGGGGCGTTCGGGCTGCAGCGCCCGCGCCCGCGGTTTTGGCCCCCCCTTGGTCGGGCTGGCTATGGCTTGGAAAGGTCAGCTTTTTTATTCGGTACCGATATGGGCGCGCGGCTCCGCGTGCTCGCGGGCGCGCCGAAAACAAAATCGCCGCCGCCTCCATTAGAGGGACTCCGCGCCCGGCGCGGTTCCCGCTAGAGGAGGTCGGTGCCTGGTTTTCTCGGGATCCGGCCTCGGCCTTTTTTTATCTCTCTGCGAGATGTTCTGCACACGCCGGGCGGCCCGCGCTCATTAGTGAACGTAGCGCCGCGCCGGCCCTTCTATACCTCGGGGCGCGGTGGCTCCTTCACTTGGGTGGCCCCGTGGGGCATATGTTTTATCTACACCTGCGCCGGGAAGATGGTTCGCCCAACCTATCCCGGCCCCTTTATATTATTTTCTTCGTTTTATTTATTTCCTTCCCTGTGGTTTTCGTTTTGCCAGCCTTACAAATCCGCGACGTCGAGGTCCTCCGCTGCGCCTTCCACGGGGGCGTCCGCGGCCTCGTCCACGTTCGCATTCACGGCGCCGCTAAACTCGGCAAAGGAGGTCCCCCCGGTGAACAGCCCCTGCAGTGGGTGTTCGTTCCGCGGAACCTCCTCCGCCCTGAAGCGGCCCGTCTCCTCGTTCACCCCCAAGCGCAGCATATGGCGTTCTCAAATGTTACGTTCTCAACCGTTACGCGATTTGTCATGCAGAATTCCAATCAGAATCGACGCGACCAAATTGCTTCGCATGACAAATGCCCGAAGGGACAAACAGGATGAGAGTCTCTCTGTGCCGAATCTGTCACGCAAAAGGCACAGGCTTCCCCCTTTCAGTTTTGCTATTCTTGCTGCACAAATTCACGCAGCAGCTGGGAGCGTAACAGTTGGGAACGCCATCGGCCCGGCAAATGGTGCGGAACAGCTGCTCCAGCTGCGGACAATCACCGATGTCCGCCTGTGCGGCGGACGCGGACATCCAGTACCCCAGTGGCCTGACCGAGGTGTTCGGAAGTTTGAGCTTGGGTCCATACTTCTTGAACTCCTCGGTCTTGAGTTTGAGCTTGGGATTAAATACAAAGAAGGGCAAAGATGATGATGTCGCTAGGGCGTGATTCCTAACGTTAAAGAAGGCCTCTTTACGTAGCTAGTTATTGCTTTTCAAATGGACCCAAAATAGGAGACCTATGGTTCGGGTGTGAATTTCTTCACCCAGCTTCTGTTCCCTTCCTTGAGTTGCTGCGGTGTTGAAGTTTACACCTATGCTCGACTGTGCAAGAGGGTTTTTGCCTTACCCCTCTAAGGTCTCAGGAATCACGCAGCCACACTGTTTCCAAACCCACGCCGACACTACCAAAAAGACTTTTTGATATAGAATGAAAAAGCCACAAAGAAGCATGCTGCAGGGGGAAGGGAAAAGGCTTGCAGCTACTCAAAAAGCGCGGCCAAGCATATTTATCAGAGGGCTTGCCTGGGGGTAGTTTCTGCATAGTTGCCGTGCTTGCGTATTTATATCGTAATAAAGACGTAGAAGAGCAAGGGCGCGACTTGGTCGGCAACTGCCCCCTTCTCTGCCTTCCTCCTGCAGCAATACTTCCAAAAAGAGCCTATGCACAGCCAACATTCCGCCGCGCCCAGCCATGCATGTCGTGGCACTTCGACGTCCCAAAGGTTGCCTCTTCTAAACTCACAAGCGTGAATTGAGATTTCCCGACCTTTAGGCTTAGCATTTTAGGCGTGAGGGGCGGGGCAGTGGGCCACTAGGAGGAACAGGTACAGAATCACCACCGAAAATGGGAGTGTGCTGCAGCCTTCGCGTTACATTACCACGGTTGTCGACTCCCACGCTCAGCTGGGGTGGAGGCAACCCGGTGGTGTGACTAGCTGCGTACTGACCAATGTGAGCAACCGTAGCATTGTCGCGAGGAGGAGGGAACAGCAGTCCGGAGACCGGTGGATTCGCAACGCGAGAAGCCGGAGAAGGGGTCAGACCGCAACCTACAGAACACGAATTGGAACCGTGATGAAATGATGATGACGAGCCTGGATCAACACCCTTTCCGATCTGAAGTTGTCATTAGATGCATTGCAGTTTTATGTTTGTGCCTATGTATTTAAAAAAAAAAAATCTTCGATTGATATTATGCAGGTGGCGATCTGCAGAAGAACTACGATGAATTAGTGGGATACGTCGTTCAGCTGGAACAGGAGACCATCGAATTGCAGAAAAAGCTGAAGTCCGCCAAGGCTGGTTACAAGTTGTGGCACATCATAATCTGCGTTCTGATCGCCTGCGCCGCTATGAAATTCTTCATGTCGCAGGAGATGTAGAAAGCGCAAGCGCACACGAACTGGTGATAGTTGTGAATGGAGACAAGGAACAAAATTCGGAACGACAGGAAAAACTTCAACTGCAGCTGTTTAAACCACAACAAAATTGGCGACTACGACAAAATAAAAACTTTTTTTTCATGATGTGAGCCGTCATTTTTAGAACTTTCTCACCCAAAAACCTACTTTCTAGGCGAAAAACTTTCACAGCCTACGTTGCTCCTTCTACACAGCAGCCAAGCGACCAAGTTGGGATGAGAAAATTGCTTTCAGACTATACTCACCCGGGTTCTGCTCTCGATTTACGCGCAATGAGTCAAAACGAAGCAAACCTTAACCCTTTTGACACCGCACCCTTCTCACGACTAACCGCCTTTGCCCTCGCCTTTATCACTCCCCAAGTAGTGCTACCGCGAAAAAATTAATTACTTATCGCGCAGGATTCAGTTACTTACAGTTTCAGCTTCACAGCCTACCTCTAAATACAGATACGCTTTATTCAGATGTAACAGTACTTTCGATCATCGATTTCGTAGAGAGTACAGCACCACCAAGTCAGTAGACTCTGGTTTATTTATCACGGACACTCAAGGTCCGCTGTTGGTAGAGTAGATGGATACAACGCTCAACCCTGGAAACATTTTTGCTCGTTGTATCTGATTCATCCGTCATTTCAACAAGTTTGACCATTCAACAAGCATTCTTCCGTTTTCAATTCTAGTCTAACAACAAGTGATACTAGTCGACACAGTGTTTGTGTGTGTTGTGTCTACGAGAACAAGCAGCACCATCGAGCTGAGGCGGTAAGTGGGAGTTGTACCGAAAATTCCTCGCATAAACGCAAGTTGACCACGCAAACGGCCCAGAGGAGGAGGTATAAAATGTGATTTGACCAGTTCTTCTACAGCCGACGAGGGAGCTCAGAACAACACTTGCTGCGTTCGCAGCTTCTTTTTCGTTTAGTGCTGAAGTCAAGTCTCTGCCTCCAGGAATGGCAGTAGCGTCAATAAACGCAATCAACAGGTACCTTACCAAGAAGCTCAAGTGCGCTTTCTCGTCGACACTATCTCGGGCAGCCAAAGCAGCTGTGCGCCGGGTTTGCAAGCGAAGATTTATACCTATCGACGGACAATGGACCCGATAAAATGCTGAAAATGAACATCACTCTAGAAACAAAAATATGAGCCTCAAGCTATACAGGATCATGATGTAAAAATAATCCGGAAGAAATTCACTTGGCCATGTTGTATCAAAATAAGTTCCAAACGCTACGTAGTGTGTGACGTGGTCTACTTCATCCACGCCCGGATGGAGCTCAGGGGTGAACTACCCGAGAGCTTTGCCTAGCCTCGCTTCAGTTCGTGTTCGAGCAAAGAAATTTTCTCACGGTATTTACGGTTTCTGTTCCGTTTCTTTGGGGGAATAAGGAACCTACGGCGCAGAAAGGAATTCAAACTTGGAGAGCAAAGCTGCGCAGCTGTTTTGCGGCAAACTGAAAGGAGCCGGTTGGGGATGATGGCTATTTACACTAGTTTGTTCATCTAAAAACTGTACTTCCATAGAGGACTTCTGTTTTGTAAGTTGAAAAATGGTTTGAGAACAAGAACAACTTTTACTCTTGGTTGCCCATACGACGAGGACCCACGACTAAATTCTGTGATTCTGACTTTTGCGGAGCTCTTCTGATAGCGAAGTAAACGTGCAATGATGGCGTCGGACGTGCTAAAGTACGTCCTGAAGGAGTGGATAGGGGAATACGTGACTGGATTGGAGAAGGCTGCGCCCGGGGAATTCAAAAATCTGACGCTAAAGGTGGACCAGATCAACGAGGACCTTCAGGAATGTCAATCGCCGCTCTATTTCAAAGATGGTACAACAACTTCTACATCTTGATCTTGACCTGTGTGGTCTGCAGGTTTGTCATGCGAGGAGTTTGTTCTTGCACGTATCGTACTAAAGAAGTGCCCTTCCTACTACACCTAGAACAAGTAATCAGTGCTGTCCAAACAAATAACACTGTCTCGTCACCAGGCAAACTCGGGGACCTCCGTATCCAAGTCAACTGGCTGGGGACGGTCAGTTTCGAGCTGGAAAAGCTCTCATTCGAAATCGGGTTGGATGCCATGAAGGTGATGAAAAATGCCATGGGCGTCAGCAATCAGCCGTCAGACGACGAAGCAGCCAAAAAAGAGGCTGCGGAGAAGGAAAAGATCTTGTACCTCGTAAAGAGAAAGCTTTTGCTTCATTGTTGTTTCCACACGCTCACGCTCTACGAGAAATAGTATAGGGACTGCGTAATTTTTTGGATGCATGGTGTCCTCGCGTGTGCAGTGAGTTCTTGCGCATGCTGCTTTCCCTACGTTGAACCCCCTTTGATTTGGCCTTCGTCACGAAACTTATCAGGGCGTATGGAAAGCAAAACGCTAAGCGGGCCCATTTTTGCCCGCGGCACGACGACAGTTCCAAGCGACAGAAGGGAATCGCGAAGACCGTCAGTTGCAAGGAGTGCAACACGCTGTTGCAAACAAATTACATCGACTTTGCGTACTGCCCACCCTGCTCGCAGAAAACCCAAAAGTGCATGCTGTGTGGCGAGCAAGGCGCGCCCCCACCGGCAGAAGACGCGGTCGAGATGAAAAAAGAGCTGAAATTCGTCGCTGCAGCGAGCTCGGGTAAGTATGTCAGTTTGATGATGGATTTGAGAAGAGCATGGCTCGTTTCGTTTCGATTTTGAATAATGCTGATATCGGTGCAAATCTTGGGAAATAATAAGTAAGTTCACAACTCCTACCAGCCCCTTCCGCACCGGGTGCTGAGTTTGCCGGGCGCGCACTGGCGGAGCGTATTTTTGGGAAAGTCGCAGCGGCGGACGGGAGCACAACCGCATCCTCCAGCCGAGGACCCACGAGCGAGGAAGAGCCAAATGGTGTTTATTCTGGCGGACAGAAGAAAAGCTCCGCGGAATCAGGATCTGCTTCTTCCTCGGCCTGGGCCTCAACAGCCACGCCAAGAGGTGGTGTGAGTGGCAACGCGGCGGAAGTAGATCTCCGAATGCAGGCGTCTACTTCCAGCAGTTCGTCGAGCACCGCGGGAACCAGCAGACCAAGAGCCTCGTCTGCTTCTGCTTTCGCGCCGTACGCCGAGCAGATACAGGGCACGCTGCGCACCGCACTCGGCGACCAGAGTGCCTGGCTGCCACAGTGGATTTTGGGCACCAGCGCAGACGCAGAACCCAGAACCCCGCAGCCCCCGAGCACTGGCACGGCTCCCGCACGACCGCCGAGCAAAACCCATGCGCGCGTGCTGTCCGCGTTGCCGCCGGTTTCGGACGCGGTGCCGAGCGAACTAGCGGACTCCTCCGGCGCCCCGCGGTCGGCCAGCAAGCCGCTGCACAGCGCCATCGGCGACCACGAGTCGATTAGCCCGGAGTACAGTCCCTCGAAGGATCCGGTGCGAAATATTTGGATGTCGTCCACGACCAGCACGAAATACGAGCGCGAACTGTATCCGGACGAGCACCAGAATCCGCAAACAGGAGCTGACGGAGTGTTAAATGCAGATCCGTTTTCCTCTCTTTCACAGCCCGCGGGGACATCGGAGACGCCGGACTTCGTTTCCTCCGCAGACGCGTACCTGAAGAACTTTTACAGCAGCAGTGGCACGACGGCAACATCTTTCTCCAGCGATTTGTACAACAGCTCGAGCACTAGTTTCTCGATGGGCTTTTCCCTCGATCCTTACGGAGCAGCTCCTGCCGTTCCTGCAACAGCAGCAGCCTCGTCCTCGTCTTACGACAGCTACGCGTCGGTCCAATTGCTCGGTGACGTGGGAGATCCGGTTTTGGACAATCCGTTTGCCCCAAGGGAAGAGTCTGGGTCAGCACTTTTCAACGCCAATTTCTTTGGAAGCAATAGCGGACCTTCCTCCTCCAGTTCCTCCGGCTTCGGCGGGCTAGGTTTGATGTCGAATCAAGACAACTTTTCCGACAACGAGCGCCAGAATGCACTCGCGGCGTTCCGCAACGGAACAGGAGGAAACGAGGCCGAACAGGAAGAGAACGCAAGGAAAAGCCAGCTGGATTCGAGCTATGCCGCGGCGATCGAGCGCGCCCTGCAGCGCGGCGGGGTCGACGATGCAACAAAGTTACAGACGATCGCAGAAGACGACGCGGAACAGATATCGCCGATGGGGGTGAGACACAAGAAACACTCAACTAACGCAGGCGATGTTGGTTCATCGCAACAGCATGCTGATGCTGTGCTGAACTATCGAAGAGGTAGTGGAAGTTCGGCAAAAAGTGGTGGCAAGCGGGAAAAGAAGGAGAGTAGCAGTAGCAAGAGCTGGCAAAGTTCCATCGCGTCTTGGACTGCGAAGTGGTCGTCTTAAGCCCTCGCTTCAGTGCGGAAAATTGTCATTCACGCAGGAAGATCCATAACCATATCTAACCTTCCACGCTGCCGCTGGCAGCCGCCACAGGCGGATGCAGGCACGACTGTCGGCAATGCGACGGTGTTCATACAGTTGAGTTCCACGCTCAGTTTTTGCCGGTCTTGTTGCAGACAGACACAGAGACAGAGCGCAGGGTCCGACCCCATTGGTCGATCAAGAAGCGATGTTCTAGCTTGCGTTGCAGAAAAGATCATGACGAAGATCATATTCGACGGTTCATGAATGCGTTGTGCCGGAACGCGAAGGAGATGTCTGGTATTACATTGGATCGTTCCGCGTCTGTCTATAAGTTTTCTTTTAGAAGAGGTAAGCGCAGCGGTTGATTGATACTACTTGGAACTTTGTTACAATGGTTACTGTAAGTACAACGAGGAGAACTTGACATTTACTATCACTACTTTCATCCTCGTGCTCACACAACGTACTTGATAGTTGCTCACTCACGTATCCGCAAATCCCGACATCGAGGTTTTTTCCTTCACTCTGAAAAGTGAAAGTATCAGACGTAAATCAAAGAGAATACGTAGTCAGATTCCAACTACTCCCATATTATATATACTTCCTTGCCTTGACCTTTGTTGATACTGGTACTAGCAGGGAGCTTCCACGAACGATGTATCGGCTGTTTTCCCGGCACCACGAGGGGCCAATGATGCCCGAGGAGCTGTCACCCGACGAAATCGACCAGCACAGGGTCACGTTAAACCCGCTGAAAAGGTTCACCATGGACGAGCCAGCGCTGATTGTGCGAAAGAGCCAATTTGCGGAACTGTGCCCAGGAAAGTGTTTTTCCCAGGAGTTCTTCAGAGCTCACCAGACAGTGCGCACTTCGCAAGATAACAATGTTGTATCGACCGAGCAGGTGCGTCGATTGGAGAAGGGCGAAGAAATCTGTATCCTATCCGAATGCAAGGTGCTGGATAGTGATGGCTTGCGCGAGGACATCGACTTTGGCACAGTTAGACTGAACGACGCTCTTGCCACTGCGGAACACGAAAACCTCGACGGAGAAGATGCTGCATGTGACCACGAAGTGCAGATGAACGACGACGAAAACGTAGCTGTCTCGACGAACAAGTGTAAGGTGAAGGGCGGTTCAGATGTTGGCGGAAAACAGGAAAGCGACGGTGCTGCGGAGGATGATGAAGCGGAAGGCTCAACGGAAAGTGACGAAGTATCCAGCAAGAACGGGTCAGGTTGCACATCAGATGACGAGGACAAGGAAAAGGCGAAAAGCGTGGCGAGTGTGAGTGAGGGTAGTGGTGTTGCGCAGCCTCCTGCGGATTTGCTGTACCAATTAGAGTGGTTGCAGCTGCGGCGACAGCTCTTCGATGAGAGGAAGCAAGTTTGGGAAAACCGGTTTGCTCAGCGTGCTGTGCTTGCGACTCACATGGACACCGTCACCACTGCACCGTTCAGGGTGTCGGAGCTTTCACATGCGGAGGCCGCTGCCTATTCCCTCGAGATGGACAAAGCCTTCCAGAGGCTGACGAATATTCCCACGGTGGCGGAGCGAGCCGTAAAGTTCGAAATCCGGAATATGGCCAACGATTGCATCACCAGTGGCGAGTCGGGCTTTTTGAAGAGTCCCTCGCAAGACAAGAAAGTTTTTGATGCCTACCGCCTTCGCTCTAAAGACCACGATCCGCTTGGCTACAAGCGATTTCACGTAACTGGCGAGGCCGGCTGGGAACTTGGAGAGCTGCGCGCGCAAGAGGTTCTCCGAGCCGCCATCTTTCGTGAAGCAGTCCGGAGCATGGCGCTCTTCGCCCGAGATCATGCCGGTCCGAAATTGGAAACTTCCTTCCCTGAAATTCTTCCGCGCGGCACTTTCGACCGTGGGCAACTTCTTTCCTATACCCGCGTTGAGGAGGGTAAGGAATGCTTTGCGGAACTTCAACAGGCTATGAGCGCGAGGTGCACTCTTGGCTTCGTTTTCGGCAAGAAGCATCGAATTTTTGCCACCAAGGACAGGCCGCACTCTGAAGATTGGAATGAGTACTCGTGCGGGTTTATGGCCTGCCCATTCACTGGTGACCTAATGCCCTATGTGGGTCTCATGGACCGTGGAAGAATTGCAGCCTGGGAAGATGGCAAAGACACTGGGGATGGAACTCGAGAAGAAGAATTGAAGCAAAAGACGGGTGCTTTGGTCCGCTTGAGATTTTTTGACTACCCGGTCTTTTGGCCCGGTGAAAGTCCTTCTGCTGAAGACATGCGCGGCCGGAAAGTGCAGGTGTCTCTTGTCGAAGCGACGCAAAAAACGGGCGATGCTCCTGCTTGTCACAGGGCTGAGGTCTGCATCGACTATCCGAAGCAGTACCGCTGTGCGCATACTGCTGCGCGCAAAGGTCGTGTGGAGCACCAGTCATCGCGTGTTCAAGCT
This sequence comes from Amoebophrya sp. A120, assembly GCA_905178155.1. Classification (NCBI taxonomy): domain Eukaryota; class Dinophyceae; order Syndiniales; family Amoebophryaceae; genus Amoebophrya; species Amoebophrya sp. A120. The sequence goes on along the minus strand of CAJINV010000001.1, from coordinate 7,849,606 downwards.
TTCTTCGACACGAACGAGGAAGCGAGGGAGTTTATCGCGGATCTGAGGCGGTTGCGTCGGTTTGTTTTCGAAGTATCGGAGACAGACGCGTTTCGCAGCGTCATGAAGTCGTTTGGAGACATTTTTTCCTGGTTACCCGCGGTTTTCCCGGATGTTAACTACGAGTTGGTCCGTCCCAATGTGACCGGGCGCACCACGGGGAGAATCTCTTTCAAACGCGTTGGATTTGTGCTCGACTGCCACGACCCAGAGTTGGTACAACTGGAGTTGCGCCGTCTTGGATCCATGCCGTGGCTGGACGTGTGTACTTTGATGTTGCGGGATAGGGCAAAAAATCGAGAGCTGTGCGGCGCCACGATGGACGACCCCATTACAATTCAGCTTGTTGCGGTTAATCCGACGAAGGTGCGTCCCGAGACAAAGACTCCTCTCGAGGATCAGAACGAAAGTGATCCTGAGAAGTACTACGAGTACTACGAAGCAGACTCCGACAGTAACTTGTCGTTAACCAGTAAACACTTTCCGCGCCGCGTGCATGAAGAAGGAATCGCAACTACGTTTGAAAACCGCGTTTGCAGGAAGAAGCCTGTGTTTAACTTTCGTTCTCTTGGAGAGTACTTCAGGGGGCGGCTTGGGAAGAACAAAAACAATGCTGACGAGAGCGATCCTGGTTGTACAACGTCAGACGCGTCTCTGGACAGCGACGATTACCAAAAGAGATACCCTCCTCGACAGAGAAGGGAATCGGACCTATTATTTGAGAGGAGTGCGGAATGGAGGCGATTGATGGGTCCGGCGCCTGCCGTGGATTGGTTGGAATTGGGTAGAAGGGCGCGTGACGATTCCAGCGAAGACGAATGGTAGAGTATCTGTCGTGTTTGTTTTCACAAATGGTGTTACTAAGACACAGCGGCGAGGCGAAAAATAGAAGGGCCGTCTTGTCGTGGAGTGCGCTCAGAAGCGAACCGGTGAAGCGCCATGAAACGAAAAAACACTCGTCCTGCTTGATGAGCATAGTCATCACCAGTGCCATTTTCTGCGCGTTACATAGTATTGGTTCAATCTCCAAGTAGTCAAGTGTTCTGCTTCTGGGGGAAGACAACTTCGGGACGAGAGACATGTCGTGAAGAGAGACGGAGAAAAATAAAGCTGCTTGTTGGTTGCGAAAACCCGCTGTGCTTTTTTTCTCCGGGATGACGGAGGAAAATAAACCCAAGGAACTCACAGCCCCCGCCTCTCAGAGAGATTCGTTTTCCCCTGTCGATTTGCCGTATAGCTGAGTACTTATGTGATGTTTGTCTTTTGTCCCCTGTGTGTCTTTTGTCCCCAATACCGCTAAAATCGAAAAATCACAATGCCCCAATCCGATGCGGACATCGAGCCCTTGCGTTTCGCTCTGCGCTACCAACCACCGGCGCTGGTCGTTGAGTACCGAACCAAGACGACCGATGCACTTCATCACTACTGCATCGAGATCCCGAAAACAGCACTGCTCCGGGCCCAGAGCGGAGGGAGCGTTTCGGCGCTGGAGCGGTTTCTCCGGCGGAAAAACGACAAGTTCCTGATTTCGAAGAACAAGGATCAGGTTTGCGGTCTGTTGCAACGCCTGTGCGACAAAGTCCACTCGTCTTCGGAGGAAGAAGTTGATGCAAAGGACGACGCACAGCCAAACAATGACAAGACGAAGAACTACAGCGGGACCAAGTCCAAGAGTGAGGGAAAAACAGAAGACGCGGTCGAACCATTTGAGCCGAACAAACCTGAAATCGATGCGGCAGAAGACACACAGGAGGAGCCTTCCAACGTTGAGGAAACTGCAGTGCAAAAGTTTAACTTCTCCGAGTCCACCACCCTCTCCGAGGAAGGTCGTTCTCCGTCTCCCGAAATAACCACAGTGGCACCAGCAACTTTTTCAACAAGCAAGACCAATGAAGTTTCAAGCGGCGACAGTGGGAAAAAGACAGATGCGGATGAAAGTAAAAAGGAAAAAAATCAATCAGACAGCACTGCTCTACCCGAAGATAATAAGCCCGAGTCGAAGGAGGTACTCGATTCGCCATCGCTTGAGGCTGTTGATGTGTCCGCAACAACAGGAAAGAAGGCACTTGGCGGCGCGCCCAGCATACTCCGGCCACCAGGGGCGGAGGAGCCAACCGATGAAAAGACCGAGAAGAAGCCGAGCCCGGACGACAGCGACGAGATTGAGGAAGACATCGAATATGATGAGGATTTCGATGATGAGTTCGAAGCTTCGCCTGTCTTCCAGAAACAGACCACGAAACTTTCCGATTTGCTTGTTGACGACGTGGAGGAAACGGTCGTGTCCGGCGGTTGGACCAGTATCAGTGAAAAGGATAAAGACGAGAAGAAAACGAAGTCAGGACTAGCGGATTCAGCCGCCGCGAAGCTGTCGTTTTCTCCCAAGGAAAGATCGGGCACCGACACTGCAGCAATCTCGTCCACTATTTCCAGCGGGACAACAACAGGGTTGACGAGGAAGAACAAAACTTCCCCAACGGAGGACATTGCAAGCAGCACCGGTTTGGAGAAGGTTCCGTCTGCGGTCTACAGCATTTACAACGTCCCCCCGAGTCTAGACGTGCCTTTGAACATCGAAAATGGGTTCCACGTCGCGCCCTGTGCGGACGCAGTGGCGGCCTGTTTGCAGGCTTTCGTCATCTGTTGGCTGCTGCACACCGAAAAACGGGATCCGACCGAGCTGGGAGCGTTGAGTGGTAAGACTTTCGCGGTTACTTAACAACTTCAGCAGTGTAAATTAATAAGTTTTATTTCCCCAATAGATACTGTTCTTGACGAGTCTCAATGACCTCGTACTTACGACATGAAAATGAAACAAAAAGACATAAACCTTTCTGGAAAACAAACCTTCTACAGGCAGCGAGCAGGAAGAAGCAGAAGAACGGCTTCTGCATGCTGCAACTCGGCTGTGCTTGCAGCAAGCAGACAAGGAGCCGAAGTTTTGCGTCAACTCGATGTACTACAAGAAATTTGAAAAAGAGGACAAAACCGCTCTCCCTCTCGACGACGATTTCGGCACGGAGACCCTCGTTTTGTCCGCGATCCTGACCGCCGGTGTTACCGAAGTGCAGGAGACGCTCGGTAGCAGTCACAGCCTCACGCTTCGCAGCGGGTACCCGGCGACAAGCCTGATCAACCTGCTGTTGACCGGGTTTCCCTCGCCTTTTTGCTTCGATGGAAACAAGACCAGAGACAGCACTTCTTCCGCGGGAATCATGAGCAAGGACCAGCTGCAAGCGATCGCCGACGGCAGCAACAGCGCCAAAGAGCTGGTCGGCGTGCAAAAACGGTCTCTGGTCGGATTTTTGTCCAAAGAAGTGAAGGAATTAGGCGATTATCTGAAGAACCCGATCTGCCCAACTTGGGTGCTGCAGCTGAAGTCGTACGCGAACGATACGAAAGCGGGGTCGGCGAATGGCTGCCAGTTTGCGGTGATTTATCGCACGGACGAAGTCATTCTCAGCGCATCCGACGACGAGGGGTCTGTCGCCAGTGAACAGGGCGTGGATTTGCTGTTGCTTCTTCCGAAACGGAGCAACGACGGGGCCACGACAAGCACGGAGCAGCGGAAAATTTTCGTCCGTCCGAACCATCTGGTCACCGCCGCAAGTCCGCCGGAAGAGAGCTCAGCGACACTGGAGGATCGTGTCAATGAGGTGTTGCGGCTGAAGTGGGGCGACTTTGCCGGGATCCAGTGGGAAGAGCCATAGGGTGCTGGAGTGGTCTCTTCGTGTGGATGTTGAGCCCTAAACGGAAAGAACGTCTTGCCAGCATAAGCTACTCAACATTGAGCATCGCAATTGATTCTTCACATAAGTAACTCCACTACGCATCATGAACATACTCTTTGCAGCGAACGCATATCAACACGGACCGTCGCACGCAGCGAGCCGCTCACGTGCGGAAAGGTTGTTCATTTGAAGGGACAAACACCATGGCGGACGCGCGAATCGTATCGTATTGGTTCCGATGCACGTTGTCGTAGTTTGTCTGTGTTAGAAGCAGTGAATGAGAGATTATACCATCGCTTTCAGAGAGAAGATGGAGGACACCGCTCGTGATCGAGAGCAGACAGAAATCGTATCGCGCTCGTTCGTCCTCGGGATTGCACTGCTAATCGCTAGCGCTATGATCTTCGCCGAGTCTATTTTTTCTCCCTTATATTCAAGATGAAGATCAGATTCTGAAGGACTTCCTAGGTTACGAAAAAACGCAATAGAAATTGAGGTTTTGTTGAAGTAGAAAGAGAAAACCATGGCGTCCAGTGTGGATTTGCCAAAGCCGTACAAGAAGAAACGGTTCTACACGCAGGAGGAGGTGACGCGCAATGGCTGGCACAGCATTTTTGGGAAAGTGTACGACCTCTCAACGCTGCTCAGCGAATACCGAGAAGGTAGACGGAGACAGCGTTTTTTTCTTTCGGGTGTGCATAAAGTTACCTGACGCGGTGCATTGCGACTCGCTTTTCGCCGCATGATATTATTGATTCTCAAATCTAATACTAATTTCTACAGATCCGCTTAGAGAGCCAATAAAAGCTGCTGCCGGGACGGATATCACACACTGGTTCGACGCCGAGACGAAAGACCCAAGGACATACATAAGCCCATGTAAGAGCTTTTCTTTTCTTGCGTTTTGTCGTGCATAATGTAAGTTCTTTCTTGTGGTTGCGCTGCGGGCGTGTTGTGGAAAAACATTATGTCGAAGATTCGATTTCACAACTTAAACTGTTACCTTGCATCACAGTCTCCAACCAGCGAGAGGTCTACTGCCCACAAGGAAGGTTTCTGCACGTCCCACCAGAAAGCCCGGAGCCCGGGTTTGACACAAGTATTTTCATTTTGTTGCAGTTCGTTGCATGATTCATTTTTTAGTACGGTGCGTGTTTGTCATACAGGTTACTAAGCTACGTTTGCACGATGCTACCTGTGACGGTGCCAAGCGCGCTGGGTTTTCAAAAGCAAAAACATATCTACACAGGAATACAAACCCCGTGGTGGAGGGACGAGAAATACTGCATTGGGCTTTTGACGCAGAAGACCTTCAAGTTCTACGTCATGAACCTGTTGTCGAGGCAAAAAGTCCTCATGTGCGTACCGAGCGAGGAAACACTGGAAGAGATACAAGAGAGGTACCTATCTCGTCAATTTGTTGATTCTTTTGGTTGGGTTTGCCGTTAGACACATGTTCTGCAAAGAAAACTGATTTTACAAATCGAGTTCTCGCGACACACCCACTTTACAGGTATCTCGAAGTGCACAATTTTCACGTGAAGTCGTACACGTGGAAAATGCTGGGGCGGCCTCTCGAGCTGAAGAAAACGCTCGTGGAAAACGGCATTCCGGATCAGGACCTCGAGTTTCTCGATCTCGGCATGGACCCGGACGATCACGTCGTCACCCTGCACCTCTACTTCAACGATGATCTGACCGAGGGCTGAACAGTTCTTCGTCTGAATTTCGTTGAAAAGGCTGAAGATAGAACAAAACACTCAACTTAAGAACAAAACTTTTACTCCGACAATAGTTAGACACTCAACTTAAGAACAAAGAAAAAGCTGAATTTACGATTTTCTGTGCAAAGTAGGCAAGGCTCGTCTTGCGCTCGGCCGTGAGACGAGAGCGAAAGAACAGAGCAAGACAAGGATCGATTAGGCGCTGACGACGCGTTCGAAATGCTAATGTAGAGCTAGAAATTTTTGTATAGAAAGATACGAGATTCGAATAGCTTCGCCCGCTGGGTGTGACGTCGCAAACTTGCGCTAGAAGGAACATTTTTCACAGAGTTCACCTGCCGCGACGGCGCGCAGGCGTTTTCGGTATCAACTGAGAAAGACACTGCCTCTGCTGTCGTGCCGCAGTGCGTTTCCAGCTGCAAGGAAGCCCAGCCGGAAGCACATTGAAAACGCATCCGCAGCGCATCCCAGCCGGAAATGCCTCTTCAGGGCATTTCTACCGAGCTGGTGGAGA
>CAJINV010000001.1:7741122-7840578 GCA_905178155.1 Amoebophrya sp. A120 | reverse complement strand
CCTGCGATGAGTTTAAGATTTAAGATTTTTTTAAGATTTGAGATTGAGATAAGATTTGATAGTTAAGATTTTTTAAGATATGAGATTGAAATAAGATTTGAGATTGGAATAGGATTTGATAGATCATCTTAGATCGATTTAAGATTTCTTAAGATTTGAGATCGAGGTAGGAAGATTTAAGATTCAGACTGTGACTCAGATTGAGATTTGAGTTGAAGTTGAGTTATTAAATTTGAATTATTCATGAAATTGAACTATTCAATTTGAACTATTCGCGAAATTGAGCTATTCAATTTGAACTATTCACAAAATTGAACTATTCAATTTGAACTATTCACGGAATTGAACTATTCGTGAGTCTTGCGATAAAATTGTAGATATGACTATCAATATCGTTTGCTTCGTGGCTCGCCAAGCCGCGAGAGCTCCAAAAGACAATCATAGGTAGCGGATTCCCTCCAGCATGAGGCTGTTGATATTTCGTGTTCGTAGCTCGCCCAAAAGAAAGTAATGGTCTTCGTAACTCGTACAGGTAGAAAACAAACGGAAAATGAGACCCGGAAAGATTGTGTCGGTATAAAATCGTAGTGCGTGCGCAACATAAACCATATGTGCAAGGAAAATCGGTATGAGTATTTGAATCCCTTGCGATGCGGAACTGCATAGACATATAGAAAGAGAGAAAAGTCGGTTTTGCCTCTACTTGGAATTTTGCAGCTGTCGTGCGCTGATTCTGAATCGGTTCGTGCATGCTCAATGCTAAGTCGTATGTCGTACCGGCTAGATTCGTGCAAAAAGTCGTACTGTCTGCAATATCGTAGTTTTGCTGTTTCCAAGAATAAAGTACGGAGTCTGACTGTCTTTCAATGTCTTTTTCCAACCATTTTTTCCCTCAGGACCCCATTGACCTATGATCTATAAGTGGAGTAGTTACTCTTCGTTCGTTCGTGACCCCAGGCTAGGGCGGAGTCCAAAATTGGCTACGGTGTTTAGATTTTTGTTTCCTTTCGCGCAAACTTTCCAAAAATTCGAGCACGTAGTTTATTTTCCGAAATTACCACCTGATCCATTTCCGCCTATTAGCTCTGGGGTTACGCGAACGATAGCTAGTTGTTCTTTTTTTCTACTCTTATTTTTATGTTTCAAGCAGCTACTCCACTTATTCAAGTTTCACGTCATGTATCCGTTCTTTTTGATACTATTGTCTTTACGCACATCTCGCAAACAGTTTTTACACGATGTTTCTCTTTCTATTTCTTTTCCGTCTATTGAACTATTATGACATACCGTTACGAAGCGCTTTTTTGAAATTAAACTTATTTTGTTTTTTGATCCGAAAATTAAGTAACCATGTCTCAGTACTTAGACATTTTCATTCTCCTGGCCTACAACTTCTTTGTGCTTCTTTTGACCATTTACGTAGTAGCAAACATTATTGGCCTTCCTATCTAGAAAGTCTTTTCTTGCCCTTCTACACCAGACGAAAGCGTCAATTTTTGTTGTGTCCACTACAGAAGTACGAAAGTAAGCTACACGTACAGTCCGTTTCAGTTACGCAATTAGAAAATCACAGCCGTGCTGTTGTCCAACAAGATAAAGGTTACGAAAATTCTTCTTGTGTCAATTGTTACAGCCAGAGCTTCCACGGAGTAGCTGCACCGAATAGTACAACCGAACCGTGTAAGAAGTCAAAATTAGTTGCTAGTTTCAAGCCACGGGAACTTGAAGATAGTCTGAAAATCAGTACGACCATCAACCAAAGTTCGATACAAACTTCTAAGAAATTTTTTAAAACATCGTTAAGAGCTAGAGCATTTTCAAAAACCTCACCCCAACGATTTCCCAGTTTCAGTAGAGAAAAGTTAATAGTTCTACGTCTACCGCAAGTTGTACAACTTGTACTTTCACATAGGGATAACTATTCATCGCTATCACGCAGTAGCTGTGACCACGTTTTTAACAACCTTGTTCACCAGCAGTATGCACGACTGCAAAAGAAATCTTATCTTAGAAAGTTCACCGAATATGTTGAGCTCTCCCGCTCAAGAGTCTTCCCGTGCACAGAAGATGGTTGCACGAGCGAGCAGCAGCAGCACTGTTGCAGCGCGCTCGACTGCACCGTCGTCGCACCCGGGAAGACGAGACGGGCAACCTGTTTATCACTCTGAGAAACAACCGAGTAGAAATAGTCATAACGCACCTTTCCGCAATATCGTATCGTATACAGATAGACTCCGCGACAGATTTACTACATTACGCGGTCGCGACGAGGAGATCATAGACCGGAGCGAGAAGCTTCGACCGCCACTACGATCGGAAAGAAGCCATAGCCGAACAGACAGAAACGGCACGACACTCGGTCACAGACAGAGGAGAAAAGTCAGAAAGAAAAACAGGATAAGGAGACAGAAAAATTTGGTGACGAAGAAAGGTTTACGAGTCCGGAACAAGTCACACTACCAGGAGTACATTTACCACAACTTCGAGGCGGTTCTGTTGTACATTAACTACCTCTTATCCGTCATCATACGGAGCCTGCTTGCCTGCGGCCTCAACCGATGTGGGAAAAGGAGAACCGAAGAAAGAAGTCCTGGTTGTACAACAACCTCAGGAGCTTCAAATTTATCACCCACCGCGAGGACGACACGACGGCGAAGGTACGGAACAGTACACGTCGATCATGCAGCAGGTTATTTTGAAAGAAGCAAAAAACAGGAAAGAAGGCTACCACAGCGTCCTGATAGGTCGGAACCCGACCTGCGATACTACCATCCGGTACGAAAACGGCGACGGAAAAAGAAGATAGAGGATTTTTACCGATCGCGCAGTAATTTTTTGCGCGACGAAATATTAAGCACGAGACAGAATAACAATGTCACCGGAACTTCTCAGCAGCCAGCTGGTTCGCCAAACCGGCCGAAGGCCTGCGAGCGTTCCCTCCAGACAGACTCCACGAGAATACTATCTTCGATGCACTTCGTTGAAAACGTAGTTGTACCCGATGGCGGGCATGAAGAACTCCAGGTACCGAGCCGAAGGGAAAATGTTAGGCCTTTGCGGGACGTCGGTACTGCTGGACAGGCGCATAAAAGAACCGAGGGCAGGAATAAGGCGCGCAGCTTGTTTTCCTTGTCACCCGCAGCAATGAGACGACCCTCACTAGAAAGTGAAGACGAGCGCTGGAGAAGCGGTCATGCTGCGCAGGGGGTAAATTGGCTGACAGAAGGCGGTTTGTCCACCCTCTGCGCGAACAAAGGTTCTTCAGAAGCGAGCTTGACGCGAATCGCGCCGACACGCTCAAGACAGACGCCAACGGTAGACACATCCTCTTTCACCCCACCATCACAGATTCCAGAAAACGACCTGAATTGGTCGTTCGCTGACGGTAATTTTACCAGCCAGCGATCTGTCCGAGTTCAAGTTCCAGTTCCGCGGTGTCGTACACCGCCACCCCGACGACCGGTGCGTCAGAACACGAACTACAGCGAACTGGGCAACAATTTTACCATGCCTCCAACACAGTTGTTTAGTACACCGTGCTCAGGCAGCCACAATTTTGTAAGGGGAAACGCGAGCGAGTGTTACGCGTACGACGGGCAGCACCAACTGCGCAACCAGCGGCAAGACGACTACGGTTCTAGGAAGGCGCGAATCTTCTTTGATTATACAGGAATGGAACCCTCTGGTCCGCCGCCGCCCTTTTTCGTGTACCACTCGCCCCCTTATCGACCACTCGAGCTACTGCAGCTCACCAAAATCCGCCCCTGGCGGCAACAGCGGGTCGGCAGACTAAGCCCGTGCGCTCTGGTCCACCGGCACCGCAAAGCCGTACGCAGGAGGAGGAAAATAAGGTATTGAGTGATTTGTTTTTTCTACTCAGTATTGGAGGTGGATCTAGAGTAGATACGCAAATAGAACCCGCGTCGAATTGTATTCTTGATTTTTTCTCGATTGTTTTCATCAAAATCAAAAACAGGCACGGTTACCGGGTTGCTTATCTGTCGGATCATTTTTCAAAGCGAAACCTCTTCGTCCGAAAAGAAGAATATCGAGACCACTACAGCAGGCGAGATGATCCAGATAGACACCAATTTGCGAGGGGACGCAAGGTATTCTTTTGGCACACTTCCGCACTTGAAACACTGTGCCTTCAACATTGTTCTTTTGTGCTTTTCGTTTGAGTGTGACCTCTATCTTTGAACCAAAATTCGATACAGGTTCACGACGAGGACCCCGTGCCCCTTCGTAAGGAATTTTTTACTACGCCGTCAGCGCGTCTAGGATTCCAGTATTGCGTAAAGAAGGAGCGCCCCACTGATTGGAAGGCAGTGCGAAGACGCAAGCGAAAACGAAGAAGCACAATTGCCGCAATACACAGGAGACACACGAAGCAGCTCGATGCCGTGAAAGAAATGCTACGGAACGAGGGAAAGAAAAGAAAACGACGACGACCACCTGTTTCTTTTCGAGAAATACCACCCATTAGACCAGTTGTCATTCTTTATCTCAACCAGCCCTCTGGCAACAACGCAATTTCAACAAACAAGGCAAAATTAACATTATCACATCAACCCCACCGCAATTCATTTTGCAACCATCATTTTTTCGACCCCGGCACTTTGTTTCCGAGGCGACGGTACAAGCGCACAATATTTAGCTTTACAACCACTACATTACATCAAGCCGCGAGACAGGTAGAGAATTACGGTCCGCAGGCAACGAAATTAGGAAAGAATAGTAGCACCCCGACGACTTGTTGGCCGTCCTCTCTAATGGCGAGGCGTCGCCAAGCACGACCAGCATCAGCAGCACTTGCATGCAACGCGGAAGAAAGGATAGAACTACGAGGAGGCGTGTTTCTAAAACTAACAATTAAAGAAATGATCTTATTCTTCATCCGTTTTGTGTTGCAAGTTTTTAGGTATTTGTTTTGTGTAGGCGCGCGAAAATCACAAAGTTTTACGAGCTATCTCAGGACTTTTTACAACCGAAACATATCATGTAGGTGGAGATGGCGAGAAAGAGTAACCTCTTTACGACGACCAGAAAGTGTACCAGTAGATGATTTTTCGAACAACTACACAGAAATTAAACCACGTATATTTGAGGAATGTACTAACATGAAATCTCTTTCCTGCGAGGACCATGCCTATCCGCGCTTTCAAACGGTTGCCATTCTCGCAACCATGCTAACAATCGGTTATCAACCGACGTGACTCTTTTACATTATTCAGGGTATGATATTCATTGCCCCCACTTGAAAAAACAAAGAGCCGGCTCTCGGTTCCACCCCGTTCGGCCCTTACGAAGGGGGGATCTCGAAGCGGCGGCAGCGCTCACCAGCTGTTGGCATTTTTGCTTAAGCGTGTTCTCCAAGAGGTGCTTTGCTCTTCGTTGTTTTCTGTCGTCAAAATGTTTGCTTTTCTTCTTTTGCGTTGGCAGCTACAATAAGCGTACATCCAAATCAAAAGAAAATCGACTCCCAAATCGTCCGACAATCAGTTAGAGCTGGAAGAAGTCGTCCTCCACTGGAGAAAGGTGATTAAGTCTGCGGTCTGTTAAAACGCTAAGAAAACAACACTCTTTCATCTATGTCTATTTCTACCCACGATCTCGCCCGTCGTCATATTTCGGTTGATGTCTGTGTAAACGCAAAAACTTGCTGCGGAGTTTCATTCACGTGCTGATTTCGCTACGCTTCAGCACTTTGAGAAAATAAGTATGTCCACAGCCAAAAGTCCCTTGATTCTTTGCTCTGCGTCCTTCTTTTTGCTGTGTTTTTATCTGGCTTTGGTTTGCCACAATGCTGCGATTCTGTACAACCAATCGCGGGCTGCCCGAGCGGTTCTGGAGCTCGAATACCTACCCCCAGCCGGCCGCTCCTCGGGAAGAAGTTCACTAGGGACCAAGCAGGACGAGGAGCAAAAGTTCCTTGTTCGTCGCAGCGACGGTCGGGCGGGCGCGGCTGCGCGCATCGAGCAAGATGGGTCGACTTCCCACCACCTGCCGGTACGTCAGTTAGGCGAGCTTCACGGTTTCGGGAGTGGTACAAGCCATCCGACCGCGGTGCGGCATGAGTTGCTCCGTCCGCCCGAGGACATGGCTGCGTCTACCACGCGGGAGGATGCAACCTCTACAGTGCACGACCTGCACGTGAATCCGAAATTCTACGAGTTCCTCCAGATTCGCAGTGCGGAAGACGCCAAAAGAAGGCATGCGGAGACCGCAGCAGTAGCGGCACAGGCCGTGTACGTGGATGTCTTTCCGTTTCTCGTAATGGCAGCCGTGTGCGGGGTGCTGGCCGTGACACATCGGATGTCGCGCTTTGCGCATCTTCTAGCACTGGCGGGGTCGGCGGTATTATAGTTTTTTATCCGGGAACATTTTTTTCAGTCTAGAGTGTTTGTCGTACAGCGGAAATATTAACCGTGATGGTGAAGATGATTCGCTGGTCATGGAGCTTCGGTTTGTACGCAACAACCACAGGTCCTCGCGGGGGGAGTAATAAAAGCTGCTTTCATCCTGTACCGTGGCGCTTTGCAGCAGATGATCGCTCCTACTTCGTCAACCGAGCCCTTCGCCCGGATCACCGAGTACAACGTTGCGCAAGTGCTTCTTCTCCCACCGTTACTCGGTAACCAGGGCGAGTACGACAAAACTCTCGAGCTCGGCCGCCTGGCTTTCCGTGGTGTGTGCACCAATCACATCTACGCGACGCCGATTTTCGTTTTCGTCTTGACTTTCTGCGTCATCATTCACGAGCTGAAGTGTCGCAGGTGGTCCGAAAATTGTCGGGCGGTGGTGTTCGCGGTGCCGGTAACAGCGTTTTCCGGAATCTGTGTCTATTTCAAGATCCACGAGTTCAACACCGTGGCCCTCGCCGTCGTGTTTCCCTGGCTGCTCTACGAGAGCGAATCGTTGGAGGAGTACATTCTGGCCGCGTGCAACGCGTTTCTAGAGGGCGAAGCAACGCAGTTCTACTGCAGGTCGAAGCTCATGCGGAAGGACGAGCTGGTGGGCAAGAGCCATGTTGGGCAGCACTCGCCCAACATCGAAGACGAAGTTTCGGACAGCGATAACGAGTACGATAAGATGAAAGTTCGCCCTGGGAACAACGTGCGCCTGCTGCATTCCGGAACCAAAGTCGTGCCTAATTGTGGTCTTGGTGGAAAACGGTTCGAATCGGTAGAGAACTACCGAATCAAACGCGGACGGAGCAACGATTCTGTGACAATTCTAGCGCAAAGCCAGCAGGTTGTGCCCGGCAGCGGCCAAACTTCTACCTCGTCCGCGAACCTGCGTCGCGGGGGCCACAATTTGCATAAGACGAACACCCGTACTACGACCGCGGAGAGTAATTCCAATCGAACAAAGATGAAAACCTCCGCTTCAGGGAGCAGCATTAGTGATCTGCTGGAACACTCCAGAAAATCCTCTTTACTGCATCGCACTAGCTCCACGTCCCTGCACGGCCGGACCAGCAGTGCGTACAAAACGTCCGTCGATCGGCTGCTGACCGAAACAATTTTTCCGTTGGAGCAAGAGACTGCAAAGCCGTATTTCCGGAATTCCTGGACGACTAATCAGTCTTCTTCGTGGGAAAAACAGAAGGAGCAGGCAAATGAGAAGGTGCGCCACAGGAGGTATAGCGCCGTGGCAGTGAGCAAAATGCAGCACCAGCAGACTAGCACAGCGTCTCAGCACGCAGCGGGGCTGCTACACTTGAATCGGGACGACGAGATGTATGAGCATGATGCGGAGTTTCTGGCGTCCAGAGCACATAGCTACATGAGTACGTTACCGCGTGGAAGCTTCCAGAGCAGTGTGCGTCGGTCGCGAACCAGCGAGCGTGAGTCCAGTTATCAGGAGCCGGACAATAACTGTCCCGCTATGTTGCTCGAACAGGACCACTTTGAAACGCTGCGCGGAGGGGGAGAGGAACTGATCTGTAACCGGAAAAACAAAGCCAACAAGATGTCTCGGAAGCGCAAAAGCAAGTACAAGGCTGGCCCTGGTTTGCTTCATCACAGCGATCGAAGCGACGACTCCTCGGAGCAGGAAAGTTGCCGTCGGCACTTGGATCTGGAGGATTTAACGAGCCGCCTATCGGAGCAAACGGTGTTGTCCTCGCCGCTATTCTCTGCACCAGGTACGAATATTCAGGTTTGACTTGTAATGTCTTTGGGATTTTTTTTGTACTTGTAGTGCGTTCTGGTCGATGACTACTATTATGGCGGGGTCCTCAGATGTTAATTTTGTCACTTCCGATGATCGTCTATCTCGCGGAAAATACGGCAGGCGGTGGCGCTTCTTCTCTTGCGGCACCCAGCACCGGGTTTGGAAAAGGTTCTGCGACCGGCGGAACGAGGGAATCGTCTCCGAAAGAAGTTAGCAGCGGAGGCCTTTGGGCCCCATCTGCGAATAGTAGTTCCAAAACGCGTTTTGTGCAAGCCGGCAACGGGGGTGGAAATGCAAATGCAGGAGCCAATGGTCGTTTGGCTTTGGTGCTAGCGGAAAGTGGAACAATTAACGTCACCGCTGGAGTACTAGATGGGGCAGCACAGACGACTTCTAGTAGCGGCACTGTCGCCAGCGCCAGCACGGCAGTCGCACCGCCTCCGGCATTTTCGAACAGTACTGCTCCCACGGGCAGTCATCTTCCGGGCAATCTAGTGCCTGCGCCAGTACTGCCGCAGGCACAAGAGAACAATAATCCTGTTCCACAGTCTGGCACTGTCGGGACAGCTCCGCTGACAGCCGAGGGGGCAGAAAAGCTGCACCGCGCGAATTCGAACGCATCGTTGCGTCCACAGCTACAGGCCGTCAGCGAAGAAGAGTTTGAAGATTCTCTCGGCGCCAGCACCGGCGCCGCTACTGTCGTGGACCACCGGCGCCTGTCGATCTCTTCGTCTACCAGCAACCTCGGTGCTACAACTTCCTCCCACTTAGTACATCGCGCTAGTAGTCGTGGCCCGGTGCATGTTGCCGGGACGAGCAGGGCTGCTGCTATCGCGAGTGTCAACATCGGGAACAATGTGAATGCCACACTAGCGAGGTTCAACGGGAAGGGTGCCTACGCGAACACTGGTGCCACTATCGCAACCACACCAGCTTGTTTTCCGAATGAAATTATCCAACAGGGGAGCAGCTGCAGCGCCAACCCCACGTCCGTCTACCGCGACGCGTCAGGAATAAGATCGAACTCAGCGTCGCCATTTAGTGTGAGCATGGACGAAGACCACGGAAAGCCGCGCACTTCCTGTCTTGTAGAGCACCGGTCCAGCGAAGAGGCCGTTTTCTCAACGGTGGAGAAGAATATTCCACTAGGGGAACCCAGCGCCGCTAGCACAGCGAAGGATGAGGCGAACAAATTGATGGGGAAACAAGAACAGATTTCTGCGCCGCTCGTTACCACTGCATTCCAGTCTGTCGTCGCACCGGCTGGAGTTGCTGATGTGGACAAAAGCGCACAGCAGGGTAGCGGCGGGAAGGCTTCTACTTTCAATCTGCAGCAAAATACGGATGAGGAAATAAAAACCTTCGGTGTTCTTGCCGAGGGGGAGGTGAGAGCAGTTGTGAACAAACCAAAGAACGAGGACAGCACACCGAAGTTTGGCACTTTCTCCCCGGCGTCGGCCGCCGCACGCTTGGCCTCGGTCGGTACAAACAATGCAGAAGACACCTCCGACGACAGCCGGGAGCAGGACCCTATGGCCTGTTTCGAAACTGCCGTTCGCGACGAGGCGCAGCGAAGGCAAACACTACAAATGATGGCATAATGGAATGGCAAGGAGAGGGCGCGGCACAGCACGACCTGCCATACTTCTGCACCAGCAATTAAAGAAATCAGGTCGGTGTCAAATGAATGTGTGCGACGTCTTCGCATAGCTGCAGTGACGATCATGTTTCGTATTGAACAAAGAGAAAATCCCATTTCTGCGTTTCGAGAAGTGCTGTTTTGAAAAATCAAAGTTGCGGCCATCACTAGGATTGTTTTTTGTACAGAGAATCAGTGCAACTTTCGAAATAGAAGAAGCCATAAACTGCCTGCGTATGATGCCATTAGCAAGATGTTTATCGGTATGAAACTAAGCGTATTTTCCTCCTTTCCAGCACAAGTTCCACGAGAGGAGGCGAATCTTTGTGCGAAAAACCACCCTCCGGCCCTCTGCAGAATTGCTGGCATGCCTGTGCTGATAAATGCTTGATGTTGATCATCTAGGTTTTGTCTGCCAAACGTAAAGAAAAGAGTGATGTAGAAACAGTAACAACGAACGAATTTGACGCGGTGACGAGCCGCAACGAACGCACAATCGCCGGACTGCTGCAAGAGCAAGCTGGTTATGGTTTTGGCACACAACTTCCCTCAGACTTTCAATCTTTTCCGAACTGAAATCTATTCCGCACTCGTATTTCAAAGTCACGCATCGGTACCTTCAGAGATTAGAAAAACGAATCGGTGTGATCTGTGCTTCGTGCAACTTTGTAATCGGTCGGTGACTCCAATCGTATTGATCGTTTTCAGCTCTGCCAATCGTTCACCAGTCTCGCCTTCGTTCGATGAGAAAGTAGACAGTTCGTATCGTGCATCGCATTCGGGACATTCGTTGCTCAACTTTTCGTCGTACTGTTGTCAAGTCGTAGTCATCATTCTCGCTTCGTGCCTTCTATTTCTCTCACACCGACACCCCTGACAGCCCAAAACGTTCCTCATCTTTTCGAAGTGAAGATTTTTTTTGGTGCTTTTCCTCCTGGATGACTCTTTATTGATTGTTTTAATGTACTAAACTGTTCTTTTGTCCTTCCTGTAGCCCAGGGCATTTTTGTATTTTTCGTTTTTCATGTACAAATTTTAACGCCTTTCATCTGTACAAACCATTTTCATTTTCATTCGGACACTTTATTTCATTTCCAAACAACTTGAACTTTGCAATTGCTTTATTTCGCTACGTCGCTATTGCTTTTCGTCTCTTTCCCCTGAGAGGACAAAAGCTTCCGCCGAAAATGTTGGTCCGGGCTACAGCATTCGTCTTTTCCGCGCTCGTTCGCCTGGTCAACGCGGACTTGCCGATTGCCTGCAACCACTTTAACATGATCGGTTCCTGGGACTTCACCTTTGGCTTGTACGATGGCGAGAACTGCGGCTGGCAGAGCCCCAACAAGCCCGGCGGACACGACCACTTGACACCAGGTAAAGAGCAAAAGCACGGCGCATTCATCTTCTCGTCGCTATTTTTTCAGGACATGTATGTAGTCTTTTTCTTCTACCAGCATGAAGTTGTTATCTGTCATGCCATTGTTGGACCCTCACTGTTGTCAAATGCTATCGAAAATAAACGCAATCCAGGTCCTTCCACGAAGAAAGCGATTCATCAGACCTACCTCACGGAGAAATTTGTCCCCTTCGGCGTGATGTCCGCCGTGATGACGGACTGGCACATGCAGCCCGAGAAGTTCACGGACATGCAGGGGAATCCGATGAGCGAGGAGATGATGAAGAAGTGGAAGTTTTCCAGCAACGCGTTGGGTGAGTGGACGATGGTGTACAACCAGGGTTTCGCGGTAACCATGCAAGACAGCAGTTCTACGGAGATCCACACGCTATACGCCCCGTCCAAGTACGTGCTGGAGCCTGGCGTTGACGCCTTTGGCAACGACATGGTCAAGAACGCGAAAATCTCGCATTGTGGTAAGGATTTTGATTCTACGATTCGAGGCGTGATTCATTTTTGAAATTATTTATTTCCATCGGGTTCGTCCGACGTTCATTATTTCATTGATTCTCAAGCTACACTGCTGCGAATAATCGAAAATATAAATAATCCAGACTGGACCCTTCTTGGGCACTGGAGCACTTTGACGCCGTACGGGCTGGGTGAGAAGTCCATAGTGGTTCCGAAGGGGAAGTCCATGTGCTACTACGGGCACCGCACGGGCGGTATCCCGGACGACTTCGTTCCCCGGCACCGGGCCCCCACCGGCACCCCCGTGGAGGCCCCGGCGGAGCTGGCCAGCCCGAACGCGGAGCAGCAGACGTACATCGCCGCGATGCGGGAGACGGAGGGGAAGTTGAAGACCAAGCTGAAGGGGCTGAAGAAGGACCTGGACGGCCTGGTGGCCCACCACCACGAACTGGTTGCGGAGCTCCGCACGGACTCCACGCAGAAGCTGCTCGAGTGGGACCGGGACGAGACCGAAAAGGCGAAGGAGAGCCTGCAAAAGATCAAGTCCATGCCGGCGAATTCGGCTGCGCGCAAGTCGCTGGAGGACAGCGAGAACGCGCGGCGGTCGGAGGCGGCCACGGAACGGCGCAAGCGCGAATTGACGATTCAGACGCAAATCGCGGATTTGCAGCGGAGCCGCGAGGAGGCGGTGGCCCTGTCCGTCGACACGTCGCGGCTGGAGCACAGCCTCAACACGAAGTTGCGGAAGGACATGCTCCGCGAGGCCCGGCAGGTGCAGGAGTCGGACGAGGTGAACGCGCGCGCGAAGGAGGTTTCGCAGGAGAAGCAGGGCATCGTGTCGCGCAGCGCCACGGCTGTGTACAACTACATCAGCGCGGGCGCCAGCTACCTGACCCCGAAGTGGCTCAGCGACCGGATCTCGCCCGGCAACGACCCGGAGGCCTACACGCTGGAGTCCAGCTCCTGGGCGGGCTACAGCGTCGCGGTGCTGCGAGTCGCCCTGCCGTTCCTGATGTTCATCCTCGCATGGGTGTTCATCTTCCACGGCAGCTACAAGCTCTGGGACATCAGCGACCAGGCCAACCCCGGACAGGACAACGCGCCGTCCTCGTCGAACCGCCAGCTCAAGTCCGTCGCGCTCACAACCTCCGAGGAAGACGACGGAGCGGATTCCGGTGCGCGGAGGCGAAGCGTACAAGATGATTTTTACTGAAAGTGGAGTACACATTTTGAGTTCGATTTGCATTTATTTGGAACAATTTCTCCAAAGTAGTTTTCGAAAAGGCATCCGTAATTCAGGTCCAGAACACAATCAAACCCAATGATCATATTGAATCCTCATTAAATCCCCACTTTAGGGCGCGCAGAACGACAACGAGGACCCGGATGAGCCGACGACCAAGCTGTTGGTTGACAAGGATGTTGTCGACGCGCCGACCCAACCACTCACCCCTGCTACGTTGAAGCCCGGCAACAAGGTTGGCATGTACCCGTCCATTTTCTCCGAGAAGAGTCGCGCCCGATTTTACATCGGAACCGGAGTGCTCCTCCTCGCTGGCTGCTACACGGTGGCGTTCGTGATGCCCAGCGGCCCGCACGCCCTCGCGAAGCAGGCCGCCGCTGCAACGAGTACCAGCACCTCCGCGAAGCACCAAACCACCACCGAGCACGTGATCAACCAGGAGATCGCGGAGATCGACGAGCAGATGAAAATGTTGAACGAGCAGCTCGCCGTCCTGAAGTCCACCACTCCGGACGTGGAGCAGCAGCTCGCGCAGGAGCAGTTGCAACTGCAGTCGGAGCAGAACGTCGCGGAGCGCCAGCGGGAGTTGGACGAGTTGTCGAACCAAGAAGCGACGCTGCGGAAGTCGATCAAGGAGGTCCACACGGACCTGGTCGACCAGCACGAAAAGCTGAAGGAGGCGGAGCACAAGGTGCGGTTCCAGCTGATGAACGAGGAAGAACTGCAGAAGTTCCTGCAGGACCGCAGCAAGCACCTGGGCATCGAGTTGCACGAGCACTCCGACGTGGAAAAGCTGATCGAGTCGAACGAGGCGCGCCGCAAGAACGCCGTGGACCCGGTCGCCGGGCTGTACGGGTTTTCCACGGGGCAGAACCTGGGGCCGGCCGAAAACCACGCGTCAGAGGAGATCAACGACATTGCCCACCAGCTGAAAGTGGACCCCTCGCAGCTCACCCCCGACGAGATCGGCGAGATCTGGGGCCCCCGCGCCGGCGAGATGCTCCGGTTCTACAGCGACGGCCGCACGTTCGAGCTGCAGCACGAGGACGGCACGCGCACGCCGATCAAGTACGACGACTGGCGCGACACGGAGAAGTACTTTGACTTTCGCAAACTGGTGCTGACCATCAACGGCAAGGAGTACAGCGATTTCTCCATCCCCGCCATGGAACAGGGCTCCTGCGGAAACTGCTACGCGGCCGCGGCCTCCAACATGTACACCACGCGCCTCATCTTCAAGTACCCCGAGCTGAAGGAGCAGTGGGCGGGCGACAACGGCAAGGTGGAAGAGGTGATCTCCCTGGACCAGCAGACCGAGTGCAACTGGCTCAACGAGGGCTGCGACGGCGGCTACCCCTGGCTCTCGCACATGTGGGGTTCGCAGCACGACCTGGTCACCAAATCCTGCTGGTCGTCCCTCAGCGGCGAAGGCGTGCAGAAGTGCGCGAAGATCCGCAGCCACCAAGACATGCAGGAGTCGCAAGAGTGCGCGCAGCGGGCGCACTTTCGGTATTCTCGTTGCTTATTACAAAAATAGTAATAGTTGAATTTTGGCGAAAAATAGGTGAAGTTTGCTTGGAAATAGTTGACCCGCACCATGTATAGGCGAAGCCTACCTCAAATTTTGCCAAAATAGTTGACTATTGGTTGAAAATCGTTGAGTTTCGTCCGTACATAGTTGATCACTCACTGAAAATAGTTGAATTTTGCCCGCAAATAATTGATGGTTCTTGTCGTTATCTCAAAATATTTGAATTTTGTCCGCAAATAGTTAGATTTTGGGCGGAAATAGTTGAATTTTGGCCGGAAATAGTTGAATTTCGGCTGCAAATAGTTGAATGTTATATATCCGGAAATAGGTGAATGTTGTTGGTTCGAAAATAGTTGAATGTCTTCCGAAAATAGTTGAATGTTGTCCGAAAATAGTGGAAACAAACGAAACGCGAACCACCTTCCAAACACAGGATTGCCAACTGGCGGTACATCGGATCCGCCTTGGGACGGTGCGGGCACCACAACATGTGCGAGCGGCTGATGCGCGAGGAGGTGTTCAAGGGCGGCCCGATCACGGCGGCGATGGAGCCTCGCGGCAACGACTACTCGCTGTTTCAGTTCTACAAGGGCGGAATTCTGCACGAAGTTCCCGAGATGGAAACCAAGGACGGGGAACTGATGAAGGTCTACCCTCCGGACAACAAAGCTGACTGCGACAAGACCACCTGCTTCACCTTTCGCAAGCTGGACCACGCGCTGCTGATTGTCGGGTAAATTTATGTGGCTAATATTTTTTCATTTTCTCCTTCCACGTTGTCAGGATTTTGCATAGGTGGGTCTTTCTTATCGCCTTTTGCATACTCAAATTTTCGGAGAAATGGTATGAATATACAAGTATGCTCGAAACTAACGGTCAATTATGCAGGAAGTAGCGGTATGATACATGTTCGAAAGAAAACGCAATGAATCATAAACAGTTGGGGCGTCGACGAGGGGGAGACTTCCTGTTTCTACCGCGGCGGGCAGAACGATGGGCGCCACATGTGCGCGAAGCTGACCACGCAGGCGGCGTGCGAGGCCCAGGACACCATGTGCCGGTGGGGCGGCTACCCGTACTGGATCCTGCAGAACTCCTGGGGCGATTCCTACGGTGAGAACGGGTACCTGCGGGTGGGACCCCGGGGCGGAAACCCCTGGATGCTGGAGGCCATGTCGACCGTGGCGGACATGGTGGACGAGCAGGAGATTGCGAAGCGCGCACACCAGAACGTGGATGCCCTGTTCATCGAGAAAAACGTGGGCGTCGGCATCGCAAACACGGACGGGCTGAAGGAGGCCCATTCTGACACGGCCATTGTCGATCGCCGCGAACAGGACGATAAGTGAGAGCACAGTGAGGAAATTTGTTATACCGGCAGAGGACAGCGACAATCATGAACATCGTCACTGTTATTCCGAGGCAATCGGTGGAAATCTCGAGTTTTCCAGCCTTGCATTCGCGGGGGGCGTTCGGAAAAAATTTGTTTTCATGACAACTTCGAGGAGGAGGAGTTGGTTTTTCAATTTAGTAACTATGCCTATCAGACGCATTTTCAATTTTTTTATTCGGTAACTATTACAGCAAACACTTTCATTCTTACGTACTAGTATCTCCTTTCGCTTTAGAGTTGCAGCTTTTCACTAGTTGCACCTTGTTCAGCACTTCTGGTTTTTGCATTTCATTTCCATCTTCTGCTTTACATTTTTCACTATTTTTCCCGTCAGCATTCAGACTGCTTCCCTCAGTCGTACTTTACGCGCGCTCGCTCTCTCTCTGTCTCTAAAAGCGTCGGAAGTACGCTTACACTGTTGCACAGCTATCGTTGAACAGCTAGGAGAAGCAGACTTTCAACATCATCCGTGCAGAAAAATTAAAAGACTCCACTTTCGCTTTACATGTACCAAATTTAATTCGTCTTCCAAGAATATAGAATTGAATCGATCTACTCAGGCCACCGCACTTACACCAACTGGTGCTCGGAAAGTGAAATATGTTTCGCTCTCTTTCGTGCATGCACTACTACATACTATTGATTCAGAATGATTCAACTGTGCCAGCGGAGCAGGTAGATCTGGGACACGTTGTACGAATAGCAGCTAAGTGGCGATGTAGAATTCGATTTGACGCAAATAAATCCAAAGTTTTTGCATTTGAAAAAAACTGTAGCTATGTTGGTCTTTTATGTGCTCGTACTTGTACCATCTTTTCGAAATCGACCGCCGTCAGTTGTGATCATGTTGTCCTGTACAGAGAGACCACCGCGGCTTTGACCTGACAGGCGAAGGATTTTCGATGAGCAATCTTGGATAAGAGCAAAAAGAAAGCTGCAGCCATAAAGATCTCGTTAGTTACTACCAGAGGCGCTTCTTCAGAAGTGCGACTGCGGCAGCAAGTGCCTGGATATTTGATCTGAAACCAAACAAGAACCCGTGTTCCTGGAGCTAGTTATTTCTACTCGTCCGGCATCAACGTTGTGTCTCTGCGATTTTTGCCCCGAGGATCTGTAATTTTGATCTGAACATACCCATTTTGATTTTCGTTCCTTCAATGGTTCTGGTTGTGGTCGTTCTGGATCTCGATTAGTTTTTTTGCGTAGCCAGACCAACCATAAAGATCGCACTTGTAATATTCTATTAATTGCAGCAACTTGTTTTTTTTCGAATCTGCATTCATGCAAAGCGAGTTGGTATTTTGATTTCTATTTATATTTTTTCGATTTTCATCTTGGTTTTGGATTTTAATTTTTGCGTTCACGAGGACCTGCACCTAGCTGAAGCTCATCCAAAACCCGGTCAGTGAACTAAAGGATAAGGTGGTCAGCCGAGAGAAAGTACAACTGGTCCACCTTTCAGTAGTCGTATTTTTGTTCTCGTCATTGTCGAGCAATCGCGAAGACGCGCACATTGTATCCAATAGGTGAATATTAAAGTGCTGTAATTGTTTTTAGATACTGTTGGTAGAAAAGCGTTTCTTTTTCTGTTTTCGATTTTCCTGTACTATCAATTTCTTTGTTTGAAAGAGTAGCAAGTCGTCGAAAGCAGAAACTAACTCGTAAAAGAACAAGTTCGATATGTATCAAGACGAACGATAAGACGAACGATTCAGAAAGTTGAAACAATACTCAAATAATAACAACAACAAGCTTTTTTTACAAGAAGCACGAGATACACCCAAAAATGAAAGTCCCACGCAGCTTTGAAATATTCTTAATTTATTGGTAACAGCATTGGGTATACCACTTGCTCGAACTTAATGGAGAAGCTTCTCCATGATGCGGTAGCGGATATCGGCAATATTTTTGGTCAGAGCTTGAATAGAAACTATGCTGCCTTAACCTTTTACCTTTCCTGTAGATAGATATTCATGCCCGTTTTGACTCTTTACATCAGCTAAAAACTCTCAGCAACTGTTTTGAAGACTGTAAAGTTATAACCCTAACGTGCGACAGGAATCTGTTTGATTTTAACTCGCGGTGTATCCCCTCATGACAGGACTGATGAAGGACTAATAATCTCCTTGCTTAGCAATTCTAGAGTGCAAGTTTTTGCCGTGATAGTACGTAAATTGTCAATATTTTTCCGTGAGTTTCTCTTTTGTCTTTGTGCTTCTATCCTCTTTCTTTCCGACTTGTCATTGTCTGAAGGAAAGAATAAGTTTCGCACTAAAAACAATAGGTGGGGTCGGGTTCGGAGCGCGTGGGCAAGAAAGTAGCGTTTTACATATGTAGTTTCTGTCCTCATCTAGAAGGTCGAATAGATGTGATATTTCCTTTGAGCAATCAGAATCAGTTCGATTTTTTTGTCTCTGGCACCGATCCAACACTCCCAGCAAGCACCACTCGAGACGGCGAACTCGCAGCTTGGCCCCTCGGAACTGCGTACTGACTACGAGAGCTGGTGCCAGTAGGAAGACAGAAAATCAAAATCCAATATAACAGCCAGCAGAGCCGCCACAAAAGAAGACGCGAACTACAAGAATCACATCGGAACAACGAATCGCCAGCAACGATTCAACATCAACACGGCGGACAGCGTTCTTTTGACGCTACGGCGCTTCTTCCACTACTAGGTGTTGGGCTGCTGCGGAACTACGACAGGAACGAACGGTCGATCAAGAAGAGGAGGAGCACTTCAACATGAACATTTGTCGTGATGCGATTGAAAAGTCGGCAACTAGCAGAGAAGTAGAAAGAGCAACCCCATTTTATTCCTTCGCTGCGAAGTGGAAAGAACAGGACGTCTTCGAGAAGAAGAGGATTATCTCTTTCTCATGCCAAGCAAGTAGGAGGACGAAATAAAGAAAAATAAGGAAAAAACCAAAGCCTCGTTGGCTCTTTTCGAAACGAAAAAGAACCGGAGGCGGCCGTTTTAGAAGCAACTTTAAAACTTCCGGAGGCGGCGCGGACTCCACGCTTCGTCGGATTTCATTTCAAAACGACACCAGATTTTACGACAAAAAACAAAAGAGAAAGACCCTCACGACCTGTGCTGCTGGTCTTGCGGCAGTTGGACCACCAAGGGTCGGGGGAACAGCAACCAGCACTGAAAATTGTCACCCTACAACAGCAACGGTCTCGGACAGTGATAACGACTTCGCAAAGATATCTTCAGGCAGCTGGTGACATAGAGCCACCACTATTTTGACGGTAATTCTAAAGGTGGTTTTCCGCTGCGTTTTAGCGACAACGAGCCCTGTCACTACCTCCGTTTTATTTGCAATCAAGAACTCTTAGCCGATGTCGGAAATAAACTGGACAAGGAAAATGCAGCAGGAGTGGTGTAGTTGCCTGTGCACCGTGGCAGCCGCAAAACAAGTCATCAACGGTGAAAAAATGAATTGCGAAGTTTTTTTCGCGAAGTCGAAATATGGCCGGAAAAGAAATCACTATCATCCAAGACGAAAGCTGCAACACTGGTAGCCCCCGAGCGAGGACATCGAAAGCGGAAGAACATTGCGAAGATGCCGGAGCTGCTTGAGTTGCCGGAAGAGCCGGTGGCTCCACATGGAGCAGGCGGAGGCGCGCCAGAGTTCTTCTTTCAGGAGCAGCCGCCCAAATCCACCGGCAACACCGCCTTCCCTGCGCTCCCGGCCCAAAACGCCAGCCCGCTCAACATCACCACTCCCGTTGCTCAAGAGGCCCCAGTCCTGCCGGGTCTGGGTCTGCCGCTGCAATCTGGGATCTTGCCTATTCCAACTGGCACGCCGAATGGAGGATGCTTCTCGAATTTGTAAGTGTAGATCTTTCATCTTTTGTTTGCCTGAGAAAAGGCGCAAAACCATCAATCTTTGGTTCAATCTATCAGCAGCTCGTGCGCACCGCAGGTGCTAACAGCAGACAGCCATGTCCACATTTTCACTGCGCGAGAATTGCAATATAAATGAGATTTTTCCGTACTATACCGGTTGCGCGGATTCTCTTGAAAGTTCTAGTTCCATAAATTTTTGTTCACAGCACGCAGTCGCTACACCCGGTGTCGTCCGGAGCCCCGTTGGCGAAGAGAACCCAGAAGCAGTCAGAAATCACGTTTCCCAAATTCGCGTCGCAGAACA
Source organism: Amoebophrya sp. A120 (assembly GCA_905178155.1). Lineage (NCBI taxonomy): Eukaryota > Dinophyceae > Syndiniales > Amoebophryaceae > Amoebophrya > Amoebophrya sp. A120. Next base: position 7,820,567 of record CAJINV010000001.1, on the reverse strand, counting down.
AATTTAGCCCGGACATTCATCTCCCTGTTGGATCGGATCTCGGCGGTGCGCAACGGGTAAGAAAAATGTTGGACGAGCAGTATAATAAAGAAAAGATGAGATATATATCTCGTCGCTGGCTTTATTTTGACGCCAGTCGCTGAAAAAGTTTACGACCCCGCGATTTGAGTTTTGCATTTGGATTTACATGATTTTCGTTTGACGAGCAAGAGCTTTGGGCAATTCAAATTCTCGTTCGAACTACAGGTCTCTGGCACGGATGGCATTCACAGTTCTGGCGCCGACCGGACGACACGGTCGTGCCGTTCTCCTGGTTCTGGGCAACGGCATGCGGACAGCGGACAGTCGCCGCCACTTCCCGAATATCGCAAGAAAAAACTGTTTTAGTCTCAAAATCTTTGCAGACTCAGCAAGCAAAGCTTCCTCGGCCGCATGACGCGGAAAACCTGTGGTGTGTCACACCCAAAGGAAAACACCTATGACGAACGACTTTATTCTCGCATTCCGAGCATCAGCATCTCAAAAAAGAAAAACTGTCTGAAGGAAGTTGTGCATCACAAGTTGAGACTAATTCAGCTTTTTCTCACGATACCGAAGACGCCGTGGGTGGGCCCCAGCACCACCAACGGATCTCGCAAACACCTGACAGGTACATACATACTATGAAGGCTATGCTTTTTTCTGACCGCGCGGCGAAGGTTGTTTTGTAGAAATGAAGATGACTGTCATCCTCATCGATCTTGTCGATGTGGAAGGAATTACTGTCGTCATCGATCTTGTCGATGTGTGGATTTCGATGTGGTCACAACCTTGTTGATATTGTGGCAAAACAACTTTTCAACATGCAACGAACATCAATTCAAAGGTTTTTCCCCGCCCAGACTGGGCCGCCACCCCCGACGAAAAGTCCGCTTCCGCTGCAGACAAACAAAAACAGTCCCACGAGCACGCAAAGTCAAATGACCCCCTGCGAGTACCCGGCAAACCTTCCGCAGCATGGACCACACCAGGGTGACGCGTGGTGGTAAGTATCTACTCTACTTTTGGCAGGAACAAGTGATACGCTTTGTTTCGTTGTCCCGACTTTTTATCTGCGTAGACGAAGATGGCGATGACAATGATGTGCTTGCGGCCAGAGGGAGATAGTTGGTTCGCATCTTTTATTCCTGCACTTTAACATCAAAAAGGAATGTTTTTTCATCACAAATAAACAGGGAGGGGATGCAGAAGCAGCAGTGTGAGCAGCAACAGGAGCGGGAACGCAATCACAGCAGGCGGCGCGAGCAGTTTCACAACAACAAAAACCAGTATAACTTCGGAGGCCCTGGGGGTCCTCCGGGTCCGCCGAAGCGAAACACCAGCCAGCACCGGATGCATCGGGCCAAAATCATTCGTGCCTCAGGGGATCCCCCTCTGCCCGTTCCCCACCCGGCTTTCTCGTCCAACAAACGAGTGCACGCGCGGTCGCGTTTTCAGCAACTCGGCAACATGGACCAGCAACCGCTCGATTCCGACAGTGATGCCGATGGCCGCCAGCGCGCGAAGTCGGTTTGTCTAACGCGCAAGCCCGGGGGACCCACAGGCAGCAACAGCGGCTCCGCACAGCAAACCCGCGCCAAGAGTAGCGGTGCCCCCAACATGCGGCCGTCGCACTCGGCGTTCGTGCCCCGGCTGTCGAGAGTATAGATGGATCGTTCCTAAGCACTTCTTCTATGTCTTGACGATAGAGGCAAAGATCTACATCCGATTATTCGTGCATGGACATTACTGTCAAACTTGAGAATCGCCGCGCTTGTGTGTTTCACTTCTCACCACCATCCATAATTTTTCAATTTCATGGATGAATGATCGTTCGTGTCGTGTACGCTCATGCTGGACCCCGTCCCGGATCCGATCCGTGATATTATTTAACTCTACTCGCCCTCGCGAAAATTAATTTTGATGATAACCACAGGACCAGGCACCGCATGTAGATAAGTTTTACAACGACTACGACGACGCAGCAGCATTGGCAGCGCAGGACGAGGACAGTTTCACTGGCATGACCAAGAAAGACAAGTACGGCGACTTTTTGCCGCCCGCCATCCCCGAAAGCCGCGCGTTGCTGATTGACTCCCGCGTGCCCGCGGAGTACGCGCTTTCGGGCGGAGGCGGGACCAACTTCAACCGCATGTCCTTCGGAGGGGCGGCGATGCAGCAAGCGGACCTAGACCAGCCGCGGGAGCCGCACACGGGTGGGCCGGTCAGTCGCACCACGTCCGTCGAGCAGCACCAGCAGTGCGGCAAGGACGGATTTTTCAGCAGTATGGTGGGTCCGGGCTACAGCCTCCTGGTAGGGGCTGTAGTGGTCCTGTCTCTGGTCGTCACGTGCCTGATCGCTTGGACCGTGTTGCAGCACCACACCAATAGCACACCAGACGAAAACGCGGCGCTCCTGTTCCCGTGGCTGAATCCAGCACAACCCACTACTGTGCCTGTGCCGCCATCTGGACCCACTGCACCCGTGATCGTGGCCGGTGGCGGACCACCCCCACCACCGCCCCCGGTGGGTGGCGGACCACCCCCACCACAGCCACCAGGGGGTGGTAATGGCGGCCCTCCTCCACCACCACCGCCGGGCGGCGGGCAAGGCGGCGGTAACGGACCCGGTGCTGGGCAGCCAGGTAACGGACACGGTGCTGGGCAGCCAGGTAACGGACACGGTGTTGGGCAGCCAGGTAACGGACACGGTGTTGGGCAGCCAGGTAACGGACACGGTGTTGGGCAGCCAGGTAACGGACACAGTGTTGGGCAGCCAGGTAGCGGACACGGTGTTGGGCAGCCAGGTAGCGGACAAACCGGCGGCCAACCAAGTGGCGGACAAGTCAGCGGGCAGCCGGGCGGCGGCCCGCCAGGTGGCGGCCCTGCCAGCGGACCATCACTGCAACACCAACAACACCCAGCACCAGCACCCGGGAACGGCACAGGTGGTTCACCTCCGGGCGGCGGAACGAGCGGCGTCGCTCCCGGCAGTGGCGCAGGTGCCGCACCACCCCCGGCACCACCACCAACTCCCGTAGGGGGCGGTCTCATGCCGCACCAAGTGCCCGGGCAACTCGCAGGCGGCGCCGGCGGCGCGGGACCGCACCAGCATCCGAGCGGACCTGCAGGCCCCCCTCCGGCGCACTGGGGCCACCCGGCGCACGATCCGTCCGGTTCTCTGCCGGGACATGGACCGGCTCTCCTAGGTCCGGGCACCCCATATTTGCATGCGGGAAACGGTACGTCTCATTCCGACCCTTCGGGATTTCTACGCCCCGGACCACAGGGTGGCGCCGGCACAGGCCAATTACCGAGCGACGGAGCAGGCGGATTATTTGCAGAGCCGCATTATCAACCACCAGGCGGACCGCAAGCTTTTGCAGGTCCGGGTAGCGGAGAGAGCTATTGGCACGGACAGGTTCCGCACCCAGGACTTCAACTGGGATCCTACCCGAACCTGTTCGGCGGGGCAAGCCCCCCGGGTGGAGAGGGCAGGCAATTTTCACATCACTGTAGCACACCTGCGGCACCACCGTCCATACCCGGCTCTTCTCCTGGGGCACGTGGGAGGGCAAGGTGGCCCGGCGGACTCCCGCCGTCCGCGAGTGTCCAAGGTAGTCCTCAACCCTCTTCTCAAGCCGGCGGAAGCCCGCGGATGGCCGCACCTGGAGTTCAGGGAGGATTTCTTCATCCCCGATTGCTACGCAGAGAGAAACCTGACCACATCAGTCGTCACCTTGAGTAATAAAGAACTTCTTGCATGGTGGATGTACCTAGTTTATAAATCATGCTACGACATTCAATAAATAGTATCCGAAACCGAATGCGAAATGAAAGACCAGACCATTGTTCCACAAACATTGTTACGGCTCGTGGCCAGGTAGTTCTGTTTGCATAAGGCAGCCCCGAGCAGCAGCAGCAGCGTGAAGGTGAAGATGGTGGAGGAGAGGCGGCGGTGCCTTCGGACGCACCCGCGGAAGGATCGCCGAACGGCACGGAACCGGGGGGGCGGACCGGATTGGTTGCACCCCCGAGCAGTCCTGACCAGCAACAACATGCTGCGCCGACGGCAACAGACGATTCTCCGGGAAGCGGAAGCAATAACTCGTCCGGAGGCTCAGGTTCGACACAACGTGACCGTGACAGGCTTGGTGCGATGGGACCACCTTCAACACCGGCTCCGAGCCAGCGAATTCCGGGTGGTCAGGGGTCCGGCCAACCCCCTCCGCGACCCGCGTCACTGCCGGCGCTAGGAGCCGGCCCAGATGCTCGCAGCGGTAACCAGCAAATGCAAGTGGCGAGTGCTGCCCCAAGGGGCCTTTCTCACGGGCACGCGGTTCGCGAAGAGCGGGGTGGAAGGGCCAGCGCAATAGATCCGCAGCTGCGCCACCACGTTGCCCCGCACCACGTAGCAAGCCAGCGGATTAGCCAGGGACAGAGGGCGTGCTCGCGATACATACTCCACTCTGCTGGACAACAGGGAAACCACGATCTACACAACGCCGGTCGGGTGGTCCATGTCAGCGCGGTCGCAATTGCCGACCCGCAGCGGGTGAGATCGATCTCGCTCCTTGATTCTGAAACCGGCTGTTCATCAGGCACGTTGCATTGTTTGTTTACGCCAGCAGGTCACCGGGTGTCCGGACTCAGTATCCAGTACGAACATCGTCACGGAGCCCCGGAGGAAGTTGATGAGGAAGACTTGTTCTGGGGAGCGGAGGGCGGGTACGGCCCCGGATCTCCCCCGGGCGGCGGAAGCCCGCCCCCGCCCCGGCCGCGGCGAGAACCCGCGCCATTACCACAAGTGGAGCAGCAGGCATCTGAACAACGCGGCATTTATCAACACCATCCGCATGGTGAAGGAGGTGGAGGCGGACCTGGAGTTGGCCTCGCCGCGGATGCTGGGGACGAGGAGTCGTCGTGTGGCTTCGAGGAGGACCTTATCAATCGACAAGCCGCCGGACCAGTGGGTCACCCCTTGCATCATGGTCAGCACCCACGAGGACAGTACCCCGGGTTTGCAGGCGTCCACCCGGCTGGATTTCTGCACGCCTACCAAAATGGACGGCGAAGGGCTGAAGAATCGGATCGCATTCCCACGCGCCCGCGCGAGGCTTACGACATCCACACAGCGAAGCCGAGCCCGGCAACGCCAGCCGGCGGCGCACCAGGCGTCGACAGAACACCCGCCGGCTCGGCTGAAGGAAAGGCATCTGCGCTTCGGAGAGACGTGGTGAGCAGTCAGGACATACTGGTCCAGCAGGCGGTTGATGCAGTTCAAGCTCAGATGGAAAACCAGCCGCGCCGCACGAGCTGCGATTGTCCGGATTCCTGTTCCTCCACAACTGCTCCCGGCAGCGGGGCGGGAAGCGGAATCAGTAGCAATTCTAGCAGTCCGGCTGGCCCGCCTATGCAGCTTCCAGGCGGGAATAATGGTACCTTAAGTGGTGCTCCCGACGGCGCAGGCGGTCTCCATGACAGTCGCGCACCCGAGTCGCTCGGCGAGGCGGGGCAGCTGCAGCGGGATCAAGTGCAACCACGATTACACGCAGGTCGCGGTTCCGACGAGCGGCAAGACCAGCAGCCGCCATCGTCCCCGGAAGTTCGCGGCATGAGACCTCAAGGAGACGGGGCTGCCGCTCCTTTTGCGGATACCGCTGAGGGGGAACAAGTGGCAGCGGCACGGGGTGGACTAAGCCCGGGAAGCAACGCCGAAGATGGTGCGTTCAGGAGGGCGGACTCCGAGTCTCCACGCCCATGTCCACCTCCAACTCCAACTCCAGGCACAGGTGGTGACGGCATGCCCCGTGCATGAACAGTGGGCTTGTTCAGAAGCCGTGTGGTCCCATGGATCTTCACAACGATGATCTCCGAGATTCTTGGCCTGTAGTCGTAAATTATATGCTATAATAAGTACTACATGATGAACATGATATTCTCGTTTTTCCACCCTTCACTTATGATGCTTTCGATACTGCAAGAATGTATTAAATTCCTCATTGATTATTCGTACTTGTTACTGGTTTAGGCATGATCTTCTCGCGTGAGCTGTAGAAGAAGCTCTTCGGACCCTCCAGGGGGCGCCCGGACCCGCATCAAAAGCAGCCGTGTCTACCTTGCGGTACACAAGTGCTGTGCTTGAGTCCATCCACACAACCGTCGCTACGACTATGAGTATAATGACAGAGAATCGAAATTTTACGTAAGACTGCAACCGCTTCGGCTCGCGATCGATGGCTCCAGGCTACCTTCGGGGTTGATTCAAAAGTGCGGATGTCGGCCGAAGGGCTTAAGTACTTACTCTGGTTCTCCTGCTAGTAGATGACTTTTTTGAGAATATAAAACCGCATTGATGATTCATTTATTTCCGGATACTATGTATTATCCTACCGATCGTTTATTTTGTCGAACGCTACAGTTCGCAAAGGGCGAATCACTTTAAAGCGACACAATGAATTACCGAGAGCGTTTTCTATACCCTGCGGAATTAAAAATATGCGGCAAGAACGTGATAAATAAGTACTCCCCGTGCTCTTCTTCGACCCCTTCTCAAGAATACAGAGTTAAAAGCAATCTGAATTATTCGTCAGTTTTTGACCACCTGAATTTTTACCGGTAGAGTACTACTTGAACTACCGTTCTCATCCCCCTTGTACACTATAAGTTACACATAGCGAAAAATTTGAGCTGATTTACTTAGTCCGTCTTCACCTGGCAGAAATGTTCGTTTTTCATACCAAACCTCGGCTGCAAGACCAGACGGTGGTCAAGCTAGAAGTGTCGATCGCAAACGCGATATGTGGCGCTCTATGATCATTTAGTGCCAAGGTCAGCTGGAAATCTTGCTGTCCGCTGGAAGTAGCAGTTACAACGCTAAGACGAGATACGGACAGATAACCGTAAGCAATCACGCTAAAAAGATGCAGGAAGCATGCCATGTGCAGAACCGCCCCTGTCATCGTCAGCAGTTAACTAATGCAGCTATCGCTAGGAGTAGGAGCAGATCAAGAAATGTCTACAGTTTGTTTTGTCGCCATCTGTGAGATGATGCCAGACTTAACTGAAGTGACTGATTGATTGCATTTTTTCCCAAGTATGAATGCTCGGCTTCGGTTCGGCTACAAACACCAGTTCGCAGCGCTGCAGGCAAAATTGGGATAACGAATATCATGAACTGAAGCCAGGTGGGACCGAGCAGCCGCCTTACGATATCAAAAGGCTGGATCGAGATCAGCAATACGTGGCAGGCATGAGCTTCTTGAAATGGAACTACACATCATGAAATTTTCTATGGAACGAGCTGTAACAGCTATAAAAAATGATGACGGGAACGAAATCTCCTGATTTCTCGTGCTCGTCGGCGATTTTATGCACTAATTTTAGATTCCCTGCAACCTAGAGCTGATCAGCGTTCTGTTTTTCTTCGTCGAATAGAAATATTCTGCAATTGTGTGGTTCTGTTTTCACAAGAAGTTTGTACTCTTTTCATTTTCTTCGACGCAGCATCGGTACCATTTTAATTGTATCTTCTTCATTTACTGTATTTGTGTATACCGTTATTCCCTTAAAAATGTGCATACATAGCTTGTGTTTGCTTTATTTCTACTACTTCTAAATACCAGTTGGTCATCAATCTTTCGCTTCCCAGAAACCTCCCGACCGTTTTCTTTCTCGCTTGTGAGTGCCTTCCTTGCTGCACATCGGCCGTCGGAGCCTATTTTTTCGTAGGCTGCTGCGTTCGTCTCCGTTTTTTCAGACAAAGCTAGATGGAGTGCTAGAGCAGCAGGTGAGATCTGACAGCTGGAGGGTGTTAGGCATCAATTCGAAGTCTCGTCGTCTGACGAAGGTTCTATTCGCAAGGCGGAATATTCTTGAACTTTCAATCAGCTAGATCTTCAGCTACTCTCTGACGTCAGGCTCACATTGATTGAACGGCACTCCAAACCAAGCTGGCTAGCCTTCTCTTTCCTTTACGTGTATCTCATTCTCACCTCACTTGCTGTTGCTTCTAGCAGCTGGTTTGCCGGTGTTCTACACTACGTCGATTATGATCACGACATTTACAAACTATGCGACTGACCCGATTGTGTCGATTTAATTTTCACGATTGTAGCTGCTTTTGTTTACACAGTAGAAATGGAACATACACCTCGCCTCGTAAATGTATGTTGTGGAAAATTGACCACCTGCTCATGATGTCAACAGTGAACAAAAGCGCCACAGATAGGGTGCTTCTCCTTTTGTGTGTCATTTGCGTTTGTGCCAGCACGTTTTCGCGTGTTCGAGACTTTTCCAAGCAGGCACAGTTGTAGTTGCCTAGTGCTCGACAACGGCGCTCACTGGATATCATAAGAAATGTGCTGCACACGTTGTCGTCCTGTTGTCATCGTCAAAATCATGAATCGTACTCATAATGTTGAATCGTACAAGTTGAACTGTCCAAGGCGGTATAGATGAATCGTACAAAGTTGTCGTCACAACTACTGCTTTCGGAAATCACAACATCGTCAACAATTTTTCGACACTTCGTGTAGGTGAGCATAAGAATCAATACTTGAAAGTTGATCGAGATTCAAACTCATTTAAGGCTTTTAAGTATTTGACAGACATTTTTTTTTGTTTTTGACAGAAAATTTCAATTATCATGAAGGTCAAGGTCGTCGCACGCCCCCCGTAACTCATTTTTTTCGCACTAGAATCAATTTATCCACAACGCAAATTATCCAGCAAATTGGAACAGATTGAGATCCAGAAACATCACCATGGGTGCTCTTTCGATGCAGACGCAAGGTGCTGCCTTGCTGGTCCAGCTTTGTGCAGTCATGGTTTTCGAGGCGCTTGTCTGTCAGCTGGTGATGGCGGAGACGCTGGGGCTTCCCTACCCCTGTACGATTGCGTGCGCCTCGCGGGTTATCGTACGAAAAAAGTGTTTCACTGTAAGGATTTTGCACGTTCTGCATGACAAGTTTGTTCTACATCACAGATAAAATTTGCCATGCGAGATCCCTAAGGGAAAACACAGCTAAAAATCCATTGTCTTGCATGTGTAGCAAGACAGACACGTCTCGGATGCATTTTCTGCATTACAAGTTTACAGTGAAACAGTTTTTTCTTGCGATACGGGTGCTGGCGGGATTTGTGTTGCTCCTCGCGTACGTCAACGCCGCGGAACGCTACAACCAGAAATCCAGCATGGTGGCCGCCATGGGCGGGCTGCGCCCGCTGTTGTCCGTGTCAGCGCGCGTGGGGATTCCCACCACATTAGCGGTGCTGTGTTGCAAACTCGGGCTTCAGCGCACGGGGCTGTCGACGGGATTGATGCTGCTGTGTACAGCTCCGTTGTTCGCACAGTGGCTGAGCAGGTCGATGATTGGCAGCATCTCCGGCGGATCGACCGCATTTAACACGGAAAGCGGTGACTGCTCCGCCCGGCACAGCAACACCGTCCCGAGCAATCGTAGCACGACCTCGACAAACTTTCGCAACGATTCTTCGAGCTCCGTGCCTTTAACTTCTGCGGGGCCGCTTCCACTGGGCCGGCTTGTTTGTGCAACGGTGACTGCGGTGGTCGGCGTGGCGGGAATCCTTTTTGTCGAGACGCACTTCTTCGGAACGACAATTTCCACTCCAGTTGCGTTTCCCAACACCAACTACCACTCAACAAACGCCTGGCCTGTGGCTGCGGTCGGCTGTGCTTTGTTTCTTCTGGCTGCTGCGATGTGGGCGCTCGGGCTTGTGGTGCTTACGAAAGAGGTCGACTTCGTGGACTCGGAGTCTCCGCATCTCTTGGTTTGGGGACTGGGTGCGCTGATGGGTGCCTCGTGTGTTCTCCTTCCACTTTCGCTCCTGGCGGAACGGCCCGCAGTTCTCGGACGAGCGGGGGAGCTGCCCGTGACTCCCGACAGCACTAGTTTGGCACCAGAACAACAAGCAGGACTACACGCAAGCGCGGCCTCCTTTGGGCGTTGGATCGCTGTGATTTGGGTGGTGTTGGCAAGCGGATGCCAGGACCTCTGGATGAGCAAACTGATTTCCGGGTTTTTCTTGTCCGCACAGACGTTTCTGCTGGCCCTGTGCCTTGTTGCGCCGCTTGGGCTTGCGCTGGACGTTTGGCTGCTAAATCAGGCCGTCAGTGCCTACAAGGTTTTCGGCGGGAGTCTGATTATCGTAAGTGCGGCCCTGTGTTGCAATACTGAGTGGAGCAAACTGATTCGAGGTGGCCCGCCCGATGACTACTCGCGTCAGGACCACCTGGAGGACACGGACACGACCAAATCGCGGGTGACCTCCGACCACGTCGGCGCGAGCTACGGCTCGATGCGCGTCCCACCCCGGACTCCCGATACCACGACGGGTCGACGTGCGCTTCCGCGGGAGGATGTGATCGATGTGGACGAGGAACCGCAGGTTGGGCTCGCTCCCAGGCCCGCGGTGCAGCCGGTCACGCTGCTCTGCCAGGGAGCGTTTCTGAGTATCTCTCTGATGGTGGTGTTCTGCACACTGCCGCTTGGTACAAGACCTGGCGCGGCGATAGCTGCGACGCCTCCAGCCAGCGGCGCGCTGTCCTCTAGTCTGCAGGAGAGTTTTTATACTTCGCCCGCGGGGGACGTCGAAATGAAGGACGTACCTTCCGCTCTGAACGCCGATCGGAAACATGATGCCATGTCGGCCGCGCGGGCCGCAGTCGGCAGTAATCTCTTGTCGGCCCCTCGAGCAGGTCATCGTCGTCCAGAGCAAGGGCGGCAGTTCGCCGAAAGCTACGAACAAGTCGCGTCCCAAATCGTCCTCTCGACGACACTGAGTCCACCAAAAATCGCTGCGGAGACGTTGAACAGCAGCCCCGAGGATCCGTCATACCGCAAGCAGACACCGGAGCCGGTGGTTCCGGAGGCGATGCGCAACCTGCCACCGCTGCGCAACGACGGCGTCGCACTCCTCGGGGGAGCGCGGTTGCAGCTGCAAGTGCCGCTTCGAATGGTGGAACTGTTTCAGGGTCTGATGTGGCGGGAGCAGCTGGAACCCGCAGATGCCGGCATGGTTTTCCCTTTTGAAGGGGACAGCATGGTGATGCGGTCGATCCACATGAAAAACACACTCACCGATCTGGACGTTATCTGGTGCTCCGCGGAATCGAAGAAGATCGTGTTTCTGAAAACCCTGAAGCGATTGGATCTCCACGCCACCTCGACGCCCACGCCCGCCAGCTTGATCCTGGAGGCGGCGCCGGGGTGGGCCGCCGCGAACGGCGTTGCGGTCGGGGACACCTGCGAGGTGCACTACAACGCCGGGGCCCAGCCGTTCGTCTGGGAACACCGCGGCGAAATGGGACCCGAACAGCAAGTCGAGCTTGAGCTGGCGAAGAGCAAGGGGCTGGTGTGAGGTGCGGCCCTTCTTACATACGAAGAAGTACTCTATTTGAATTACCAAAGGAGGTGGAAGTTTCGGATACCTACTCTTTTGAAGGTACATTGATTGATTAAGTTCGAAAAAATGTTGTTGCGCCAAGAAATGTCGTGAGTCCAAGTCCATGATGGAACCAGGTACGTAGATCTAGTGCATGTTAAAGTGAACCCATTTTTTAGCGTTTTTTTTTTGATATACAACTCGCCGACCTCGCGAGCCCTCCGGAAAGGCGTGTGCGAGTATATTTTCCCGCCCCGTCTTCAAGTAGAGTATAGTACATTTTTCTCAGAACGGCCAAAGAGTGAAAGTCAAGTCGTGCAAGGAGTTCGCATTTCAGATACTTACCCAGGAACCGTTCACACTTCGCATGATACATTCATCGCCGCGTTTTAAGATGAGAAGGCTGGCGTTTAAAGCGAAAAGCTGCTCAAACGGCGCGTGGCTTTTTCTGTGTCTAGTTTTCCTGTCTTTGTGCTTGTTCAGTACTGTGTCCGGTGGAGGACTTTGCTAAAGTTCCAACAGATCACAATGGACGGATCGATTGAGTCTTGAGACTAAGATCTTCGATGGACTAGCTAAGTTCTTCCTGCTCGTCCGCAGAAAGTAAGTAAGCAAGATTCGCTCGCAGCTTTTTCGTTGAAGACGCATTCTTCATCTGCTGGTTCCATTTGCACTCGCATTCGTTTCTTCCGACAGTAAAAAAATTGTCCGGTGCGTCATGTGAAGTTCGTGGTTTCAGTTTGTAGATGACTTCAGAGGCAAGATTAGTCCGCGGCTTCCGGTTTGATCGCATTCGGGTGTCGAAAACGAAATCTGTACGAGCCCGGGCGCAAAATAGTTCCTTACCGGAGCAAAACCAAAGCGGAGAAGCTTCTCGAGCGCCCCGGCGCGACGAATTTGACTCGGCTGAAGCAGCAGCTGGGCGGAGCAAAATCAATGCTCTCGGGAGAAAACAGCAACACCTTCGCGGTCCCGTTACCGGGACCATCGGATCGAGGGACGAGCGGGCCTCACACAGCCATCTGCTCGACCATCTGGATCTGTCCTCACCCTTTGCCGCGCATGAGGAGAACCTGGACCGCGTGGCCGGCACCTCGCTGCCCCCGGTCCGCATTTGCAACTACATCCGGGACCGGTGCGCGCAATTACTCCGGGACTTTGGTCACAAGAAGGACGTGCAGCGGCACGGGCGCTACGTGCAGGATATCATGCGGAGCCGCAGCGCCACGGAGGTGCCAACCGTATTGAGCAGTCGCTTCCTACCGGAGCACGCCGACGGAGGGTCGCCCATGGACCGAATTTTGAGTGATCCCGTGTACCAGGCGGCCATTCGCGGTCAGAAGTATCGCGTAGAGAAGGAGAGGGAAAAGGTCAAGAACGCGCAAAAAAAATCTGCCAGCGCTTCTAGGGAGGGTGGTGGGCTTTCATCAACCTCTGGTGCTTCCTCTCCATCAACCACGGACGACTATGATGATTTTGTCGAGGATGGCGAACAAGCAGACGAAGAAGAAAGTACTGAAGAAAAATCGGACAACGTCGAAGAGAATGAGCGCAACGACGCGTCACCATCACCGCGAAATTCTACTTCCGTTCGCACGCCAAAGACCATGGCGCATTTGTCTCGCCTCGCCCGCGCGCACGCGGAAGACAAGAAGCACAAGCTGTACCAGATGTTTTGGTCGCCCGAAGCCGCCCTGGCCTACCTCGGAGAGCGCTATGTGGGTAGTTACGCGGCGAACCTCCGGGTCTTATCCGAAGTGAAGCTACGGTGCCCGGGCTTTCACCCGAAACGAATGCTCGACTACGGGAGCGGTCCCGCGCCGTCCGTTGCGGCCGCGCTCCGGTTGTTTCCCCGCTCGCTGGACCACGTTACGTGCATCGAGCCGTCCGCAAATATGGCACAGCTGGCACAGTACCTGTTGAAGGGCCCGCAAACGAATTTAGAGGACTCGGCGACAGAGGCGAGCCCCGTCGGGGAAAAGTTCATGTCGGTGAACGGAAACATCGACTTCAGGTGGCAAAGCTGTTTGTACGACGACGTGGCTGGTGCCGGGGGAATGAATCCTCCACATCAACGTCAGCATCCGTCCTTCGGAAGCTGCACAGCGCAAGAACTACCGTCTCAAGAGCAGAATTTCATCGAAACCAACAACGCCTGCTCCCGCAGGTACGACCTGATAACGCTCTCCTACGTGCAGATGGAGATCCGGGGGCAGCCTAGCCGGGACATGCTGATCCGCAACCTGTGGAACCGGTTGACGTACCCCGGCGGCATGCTCCTGTTGATCGAGCGGGGCACCCCGACCGGGTTTCGGTTTCTGCACCACACGCGCGAGATGTTTATCGACGAGATCACCGAGGAGCACTTCCATTTCGTCGCCCCCTGTCCGCACGAAGACATGTGTCCGTTGGCCGTGACCGGGTCCGACTGGTGCCACTTCGCGCAGCAGGTTCACCGCCTTCCCCATACGGTCTACTGCAAGGGCAGCACGGCGAAGTTTCTGGAGGCGGAGAAATTCTCGTTTCTCGCAATCCGCCGGGGTCCCGGGCCGCGGTTCGTGCGGAAAACCGAGGCGGCCTGCCAGTCGCCGGAGGAACAGAGCTACTTCTGGCCGCGGGTGGTCATGCCGGCACTGAAGGGGGGCGGGCATACGCTGATGGACATTTGCAGTCACTGTCCGGGGAAAAGGAAGAGTGGCTCGTGCGGTTCAGGTGGGTCGTCGTCGTCGTGTGGGTCGAAGTCCGCACCATCATTTTTCGCAACAGCAAGTGAGGGGGCAAAAGAATCGAATCCTGGCTGGGATGAATCATCTGAAACCACAACTGCGAAAGAAGACGAAGCGTTCGACCGCATGAAACCGATGGGCCGCTTCGAGCGAATCAGCACGTCCCGCTCGAAAGCGGATTGCATGGGCCACAGGTTTGCGCGCCACGTCATGTGGGGCGACCTGTGGCGGTTCCCGAAACGCGTGAACCGCCCGGAAGCCCGGGCGTACGTCCCGGAGAAAACGCGAAACCATCTGGACCGCCTCGCGCAGAAAGCCGCCAACGCGATGGGGCTGCCGCCGGTGGCGGACGGACCAGAGGAAGGAGGGGCTGAAGGTGAACGATTTTTGAGGAGCAGTGCGAAAACTAGTGATAAAGATACACCAGGATCTTCGACCACATCTAACGAAGCTGAACTCGATAGTGAAGAAAGCGCTTTGTTTCAAGATGATGATGAAATGATGCAATATGGGAGGAAAGACAAAAGAAGCACAAAGCCTACATTTTGGCGTGAACATCGAAACAGTGAGTACCATTATGGTCGGTGAGTCGAAAGGTGTATTAACTTCTGGACTGAGGCGGCATTTCATAAAGCGCATACACACCGACATGCAGTTCGAGTGACATGCGTTCCACAAAAGTGGTTTGTGCATCTTGGAAGGTCGTAAAAATTTTAAGTAGTTTTGAGGTTCACGATGATCGAGTTCGCAGTTTCGTTTCATTCGATCTTCTGCACGTACTGAGTGTTGTGACGAGAGCAGATGCAAAGTGATCATGTTCTTCTCTTTTTTGTCGATCCAAACTAATTTACAACGTCTGCGCGCTAAGCCCGCCAAGTGAACATATTCGCTCCTGCTACAGCGTTTTTTCCTGAAGCCTAACGTTCGTTCTACTTTCGGCCACTTTCAGTCCTACTACCAAAGCAACACACTCATTATTGCGCGATGGACCGCGACTAGATGCAAAGATTATTAAGTCTACCTTTGAATAAGTCGAGCCCTGACACATATCCACCCCTAAGAACGATTCGACTTGGAAGTGGAAACCCGCATTTCTCGCTTGAAGAATGAGTCGCGCAGCGTCCGGGTCGTTCTTGTCGCGACGCAACAGTACTACGGGTCTGCAGGGTATTCCCGAGTGGCGGCGGTCGGACTCGTCCGATGTGGAGGACGACTGGCAGCAGTACGAAGTCATCAAGTTGAACACCAGGCAGCTGCGGTTCACGCAGGACTCCATCAGCGAGGAATTTCGGAAGCACGCCCGGCACGGCACAGTGGAGAACACAGTGCAAAACCTGATCACCGAGCTACTCGCATGCAGCGACGAGGACCCGGAGTGCATTTTGAAGAGCAACATCCTCCAAGTCGCCGAGCACCCCAATGACCGTGAGGGGAGGCAGAGTGAGGACGAAAAGGTGTACTACGCGATATCCAACCGCCGCGCGTACGCCTACATGGTCGCGAGACCGAACAAAATCGTGAAGGCCAGGAAGCTGACCGACACGCGGAAGCTGCAGACGCACTTTGCGCAGCGGTTCTCGAACATAACGGACGGGCGGTATGTAACTATCACCCCGCGCGGCCACAAGCAGAACCTCCAGGAACGCCTGCAGGGCAAGGGGGACACCGTATTTGAGCGCAACGTACCGCTGCACCCCAGGGACTACGGGGAAGTGCGGGCGGAACGCGCAGCTCTGTTGAAGAAATATCACTTGTCCGAGTTGAATATCCGCGATCCCTATCCCAACAACCAAGTGTTTTGCACGAACAGCATAAACGAGGAGGAGGAGAGCGCAGGTTCGTCAAGTGGCAGACGAGCCGAAAAGTCAGCGCGGGTTGGCGATATGATAGTGCAAGTCGTAGGGCGGACGGACCAAGAGGTGAGTGTATGTGCGTCTTACCTCTTTGACAAATACACGACGCCGCGGCTGGCCATTTCGCAAGTGTTTGTCTCTGCCCCGCAGTCTCTGGTGTCTGGAACTTCCACTCCAAACAAGATTCGCGCTCGGGAGTTGGAGAGACAGTTGCTGACGCAGACGCCAGTAAGACTACATACCGCATTTTCAAGCGAGATGGACGACGACCAACGGCCGCGGGAGGCGTTTGGGTTCCAGCTGCCGGAAGACGTGCAGACGGGTAACTGTGCGTCCGATCTTGAGAAGAAGTCGGATTGGCGCCCGAACCCGTTTGCGACCTCTGTGTTTTTTCCGTTGAACAATAGTTCCTGCGACGACAGTACCACGCACGGCACAGGGACAAGCTCCACCGTGGATGAGGAGAGCCTCGGTTTTGAGGTTGCTGCTGGGTATGGCAACGAAGAACCTGCTTACGACTACGGTGTCGCGCACGCAGAATGGAGCTGCAACAGCAGCACGCCAGAGATCGAAGGCAGCAGCCTCACTCTAGCAGTAGGGGCAAATGACCCCCACGGCAACAATTTCGAACAACATGATCAGAGCGGGGGCGAACATAGTGAGGTAGTTGTCGGGGCACAATTCTTCGCATCTGCTGCGGAGCAAGATAACTACGGCGTTCCCAACGAGAGGAGCTCGTCGGCAGCAGGAGTTTTTGACGAATCCTATTCCTACCAATCCATTCCTTCGCACGTCGAAACTAATGGCTACTACAACACGACGGAAGTAGATGGCCACGATATAATAAGCTCCGCTGTTGGAGGAGCTGAAACCGCAAGCAGTAGCGCTCAAGTCCTAAACGCGAACGCGCCACCCTGGGCCCCCGATGGCAGCAGGGGCTTGGCACAGTTTACTGAACACGACAGTGGAGAGAGGTCTCCAGCGCAGTCGCTTGGCAACAGGCTGAGCATCATCATGGTTCATTCAGTGAACAGATAGCGACTAGTGCAAATGTGGAACAGCAGAAATTTGATTACGGCTCTTTCGCATGACGGGACGACAAAATGGTGGAGGTAAAACCTTTTCAATTTAGTTCACAGGAAAGAGATTGTCCTGTGTTCGCGCATCTGGGCGGAAAGAAAATTTCGCACTTTTTTTTTCCGAGAGTCTAACTCAGGGAAAAGAGAGACTGTATATTGTCTGTCGAGTGAGTTCGTGTTGCGATTGGCTTTGAGTGAAGTGAAAGTTTGTTTGAGGAGTGCAGACAACTTCGGTCTTACGGCGAGTGCCTTTCTTCTCTACTTCATGTGTCTCATTCTCGAATTGCTGTGAGTGCATCATTACTACTTACTTAAAAGTTCTTTATTCCTATCGTGTCCTTCATTCCCACATACATAAAAGAGAAACGCAAGATGTCAAACCGAGCGCGTGCAGCTCGTCGCAGCAAAGGCGCTGGGAAAAAGGGCGGGGACGGATCGCAGTCGTACACGTTAATTCAGTTGAACACAAGACAGCTCCGGTTTACGCAGGACAACATCAGCAGAGACTTCCAGGATAATTGGGGGCCCGTGGAGAATCTGATCGCGCGACTGATGGACTGTCCGCACGACCCCGGCCACATCTTGGGCGAAAATATTCTGGTGGTGGCTCAGCATCCGTCCCGTCCCCGCGAGCCGGGCCGAGAGCCGACTTACTACGCAATCAGCAACCGTCGTGGGTACGCTTACCTCATCGCCCGACCAAACAAAACTGTACGGGCTTTCGAGTTGGTCGACCGCCACGCGATCCAGTACCATTTCAAGCACAAGTTTTCGAGCCTGAGCGACGGGCTTTTTCTCACACTAACGTCGAGGGGGCACAAGAAGAAGCTGCAGACGCGATTCGGCGATTCCATCTACGAGCGCCACATCCCCTTGCATCCTGATGACCTGGCAGACGTCCGCGAGGAAGTTCAGGACATGGTCAAAACGTACCATTTGGCGGACTTGAGTTTGCGCGAATATCTCCCCGGAAAGAACCCAAATCTTTTTCGCGTCCGGGAGTACAATTCTACGCACGCAGCAGCAGCTGCCGGTAAGGAGGCATCGACAGGGTGTCGCGTGGGAGATGTTATAGCGCACGTCGTAGCGAGAACGGAGCAGGAGGCAACAGCTTGCGGCGGGCTATTGTATGACACCTACACACGACCACGAGTGGAGCTGGAGCTTAAGCAAAACATAGAACAAGTAGAAAGCACCCGGGGTGGCGGTAGGGGCACGTATGAAGAAGGCGGCGATCATGCTGACACAGCTCTGCCGCTAGTCTCACCTTTCGCGACCCCCGAGGAGGTAGCTGAACATATGCAAATGCTGACTGACAGTTTTCGGAACAGCAGAAGCAACGAAGGCCTTGCTCGTGACGCCGCACAGCCAGTGCCGGGCGCTTTGACAACGGAACGAGAAGTGGCAGAGGACAGACATTCGCAAATGGGAGTGGGGGATCGACGAAGGTCGCGCAGAAGGTCTCGCTGCAGAAGCAGGTCACGAACGTCTACAATATCTCACGCGCCGCCGTCAACCAACCCAACTGGCGCTGTCTTTCTAACTGCGCGAGCGGATCTACGTCGCGCATCTACCAGAAGACCGTCGGTCGCCGAAGCTGGTACAAAGCGAAGGCGAGTGGAATTGGTCGAAAGAGATGACAGCGCGCAGAAGGAGTGGCCACAGGATGACGCAAGCTGTAGCAGCCGGGATCTTGTTTCCGAAGATGAAGAATCATCCTCATCACGGGGCCCGATCATGCCATATCCCTTCATCGCGACAGGGCTGGAGGTTTCGGATCAGGGCCGCGGCAAAGCGCAACCGGAAGCGACTATGGAGGAAACCCCTGGCGCAAGCTCGCGGCGCAGCAGAAGTCCTGACGACGACGCTATGCGGATGCAAGCGCGGAGAAAGCTTGTTTTGGAGAAAAGCCGCGCGACTGCGAGTATGTGCCTCGCAAAACTGCAGCAGCAATCATCAGCCATCGCAACCAGACTTCGCAGCGAGGAAGACAAAAGGGCTGCGGGCGCAGCGGCAACAGCAAGCTGGATCGCGGACCTTCAGGCCGCCGTGGATAAAGGCAAAGATTTACACAGCGCGGCAAAGGAAGCCGTGCGGAAATTGCAGCTAAACGCCACGAAAACAACGACATGGCGCGACTGGATTCTCGAGGAACTGAAACCGATCGAGCGACATTGTGCGGAGGTCAGTCGAGAGTTTGAAATGCAAGAAAGGCGACTGGGTCGCATTCGAAGGTTCGTTACTCACTGACGAGGTGGAAACTGATCTATTCCTATTTGGTTAACTGTAGGACGCGACGTGCAGAACTTTGATCCCTAGTGCATACCCATGATTCCGACAAGCGCTTTCGTTTCTTCCTCTTATGATTCCCGCAATGAATTCTTGGATCAAGCAACGGCACACGGCGCATTTTGCTGCGTCAAAAACAGCATGACGTTCTCAAATGAAGACTCAGGCTGTGCAAGAAAAGGTCCGCGACAATAAGAGTCCTTAAGGATCCTCATCGCGCACAACGGCTCGACCTTGATCCTGATTGTAAGTAGTAGCGCCCTCGCTTTTACTTCGCCCAAAATCGGACATAAACTTGGGCGACGAGAGGCTTCCTCTGCCTGTCTTGCGGGGTCTTTGGAAAGCATACGCATCTGTGCCGGTGACTCCATAATAAGTAAAGAAGATCTTGGTCTTATATGTATTTGCTCTAGTGCTGTGCAGAGCTTTAGTTTATTGTTCCGCAACAAGAGCATCAAGCTGCGACATACGCTCACCGGCCTGCTCTTTGTCTCAGTTGTCTCTTCTTGTTACTTTTTTCTTCGCTGACTAATGTAAGAAATAAAAATGTATAGTGGCTGGGTTTGGGAGTCCGGGGGGCGCAAGAATAAGGGTGGAATGTCCGCCCCGGAGCCGAAAGCGGCGCCCGCGTACAGGCGCATTAAACTGAATACCAGCCAGATTCGCTTCACGCAGCAGACCATCAGTCGGGATTTTACGGACAAAAAATTCGGCCCAATTCAAAACCTGATCGACAAGCTGAAGAGCGCGAGCCCGAAGGATCCGGACACGGTTTTGAAGGGCAACATTCTGGAAGTGGCACGGCACCCATCTGCGGCACCCGGATCCGAACCCGTCTACTATGCGCTCACAAATAGGCGCGCCCTGGCCTACATCGTGGCCCGGCCCGGGGAGGAGGTCAACGCGAAGGAGCTGGTGGACGAGCACAAGCTGCAGCACGAATTTCAGTTCCGCTTTTCCAGCGTGAGTTATTGCGAGGAAAAACGTCCCCGCCCCGTAGTCAAGTTGGGAAATCTGCAAGACAAATGAAGAAGCTTTGGCTGTTGCACATGAGTAATTTGGGCTCGTCGTAGTATCGTCGTGTTTAGCTAGTGCAGCAGCGTTACAGATCCAGCTTATCATTCTGATTTGAGCATAACAAAGCTCAGGGCACCACTATCAACATGAGGCTCCGCATGAGAAACATTCTCAGCGTCCAAATTTGCATATACAGCATGCAGCATGGCAAACATGTCTGGGTCTGGAAACCTGTGATGCAAGGAAGGGAGTAGTGAGAAAACTGTAATGCGCTTCCAAGCATGACACGCTTCTGAGTTCGTTGCGTACTTCGCATGAGAAACTGCGTTTTTCCATGACCAGCAAGAGGGGCTCTTCGCGGCCACGCAATACCAACTTCGGAGTCATGCCAGAATAGCATGTGCATGACAAATGTCGCAATCTCCCAGACCTACACATTTTTGCATTTGGTGATGGGGTGGAGACGTTTTTACACGGGATATGAGTGATGGGCTGTTCATAACCCTGACGGACAAGGGCCACAAGACCAACCTGCAGCAGCGGTTTGGAAATACGAGCGTCTACGAGAGATTTGTGCCGTTGCACCCGTACGACGGCCCGGCGGTGAGCGATAAAATTGGCGACCTGGTAAAGCGATATCATCTCGTTGATTTCAGTCTGACGCAGCACCTCCCGGGGAAAAATTTTGACACTTTTTGCGTGCAAAGACCGACGCTGCCGGGGCCCGCTGCTAAGCACTCGCAGGAGTTGCCGGGCGGACAGGTGGGAGACCTTGTGGCGCACATAGTCGGCCGCACTGAGCAGGAGGTAAGCGCTTGCGGCAGTTTGCTCTACGAGGCGTATTCGCGGCGCCGAATGGAAGCCGGCCCGTCTCGGGCCGCGGCGCTCGTAGACGCCCTGCGTCCGGAGCATGTCGGGGGAGTGCAGCCTCTGACCCTCGCGACCGTCGCGGCTTTGTCCGCCGAACCGGAACACAGCACGACTGGTGTGGCGGCTTCGCTTTTTTCGTCGACCCGCGCGACTGGCTCACATGGTAGAAACGGTTTTCTTGGTGAGGACATCGACGCATCGTGTTCAGGGACTGAAGCAGGCACAAAGCGGCGAAGGCTCAGCCTCACTACAGCATCACACCAGGTGGGCAACAGCCGCCGAACATCACCGACCTCATGTGATAGAGTTCTCCCGTTTCCGTACATCGCGCCGGGGCTTCACGGGATGCGTCCACCGCAGCGGACCACTTCGACAAGCGCGCAGCAATACGTACCTCGGAATGCGCTTCCAAAAAAAAATTGGAAAGTAGCGCGGACCGGGGTGGTGATGCGTTCGAGCAAGTGCCTGTCCTCTAAGCAGTTAGGAGTGCTCGCCGAAGGGCAAACCGTCGAGCAAATGGGTCCTGTCGAGTTCGAGTTCGGCGAGTTCGAGTCCGGCTGCGACGGCTTCGTCAAACGCATGCCCATTCGCTTGCCAGCAAACCGACTGCCTGTAGGCTGTGGAAGTAGCACCGCAAAACCGCCGACGTGGACAGTTTTTGGCGAGCTAGCCGCCGCGGAAGCGGAGATCTTATGGGAGGAGCTAGAAAAGGAACACGTCCCAGCAACGCGAAAACTGGTGGAGGTGAAAACATTTTTGAAGAACCGCGAACAAAACGAAGATGCACGCGTCGCCGAGGGCGGCAAGATCGGCGATGCGCTTGTGCGGAGGTTTGCAAGGATTGTGGGAGAGAGGAGCGCCAAAACCATTCTGGACTGGTAGACACTCTTTATGGGGCGCTGTTGTTTGTCTTTCTGTTGTTCTAGCCAGTGTAGCACTCGCATGCAGAAACGTACACAGTCTGTTTATTCATGCAAGAGCATTTTATAATGATGGGGCTCACTAGCAAGCGACAGTGGATGCTTCTAATTTTTTACAGGTGTCTGCACTTGGTCCGAGACATACGGCAGGCAAGCAAAGAAATGGAGCCAGGCCCATTGTCGGAGGGAAAGAGCGGGAAGCGGGGCGAACCTCTTCTGCCGCACACGCTAGGCTGGGTATAGTTCCCATACTTGCTTATCATGCCCCGTTTTCTTTGTGGTCAATACATAGCTCAGAGGTGCTTGTCAGTTACGCAGCAAGAAGCAATAGTGCCTCCAGGTACCGTATGCAGTGCATGAAACCAGTTCCGGTTTTGAGGCCTTGCGCGCTGTGTGCGCGATAGTTCTTCTTGCGCAGAGGCTCGACTCTTGTTGACAAATGCACTATAATCATCTTGGCACTCCAAGCACTTTATAAATATCAAGGTGACACTGTCTGCCGAAAATGCCGGCGGCCCGAAGTACTTTGTTGAAGTACCCGGTGGAGAGAAAGGGGCGGAGAGTCCGACACGAGGTAGAAGCACGAGCAGACGAAGGAGACGCTCCGCGCAAGCAAGGAAGCCTGCACGACGAAACAGCGCGCCCTCGAGCTCCAGCAGAAGTCTCTCGCGCGTTCGTGCGAGCGTCCCGATCTCTTCGGACGAAGATTATTACGGGCGCCGTGTTCGGGGTGTCGAGTCACGATCGGGGCGAAGAGGAGAAAAACGGCGGCGCAGGAGCAACGCAAGTAGACAGCGACGTATTACAGTGAAAAATGCTCCCGCCCCAGGACTTGGCAGGATTCGTATTGCAAACCTTTCCAATAGAAACGCTCCCCGTCTTGCATATAAATATGTATCAGCAACATCACAGATTTCCATGCTGAATAGCTCAAATATGTGTTGCAAAGAAGCCCAACAGCAGGCGGGTCTGTCATGCAAAAGATACCTTTTGCGCCAGAAAGACTCATATAGTCCTTTCATGCAAGACATAAAGCTTTCACTTGGAATCGGAAAATTCTCATGAGAAGCTTCTGCTAATCGGGATGGGTGCATTTTTCATTGTAATACGACGTCACTACAGTCGTTCAAGAGTCTCATCATCATCGAGTTCGCCACAGCGACGTCGAACACCGCGAGCGAAAAAGAAGAAAAAGGAAAAACGCAGGCACCGGAATCGGAAAAAAGAGAAAAAAGCGAGAGCCATCAATAAAAGTCGGGCGCGGTCGTCATCGCCCGAATCGGATGGAATCAAGTTTGGGCAGTGCGTGGGAGGTGGCGAATACCGGCCCGGTCGCCCTGCAGCCGCATCGATTGAAGATTTGGAAACGCCGCGAGCCTTCCCTTCGGCTACTTCCAACGCGACACCATCAGAGGACATCACGCCGTTGGGCGAAGACCATGCTGCTGCGAAAAGTCTCCCGGCAGAACAGCAGCTTACCACCGAAGCAGAAAGTATCTCCACCAAGGCCGAGTTTGACAATGCGCGCAGCTGTGTAGACGAGTACCGCGAGAACTGTGGCGGCTTCACCGATTTGCTTGATGTGGCAGAGCGCGCAGCGCGCCGACTCGAGGGGCCGGCTTCGCGAAACGACGCACAGATGCGGATATCTCGCACCTCGACCCTTATGGCAGATATTCAAGGCATTTCGGACCGTCTTCACGACCTTCATCGCGAAATGAGCACCGCGGTGGCGTTTTTGACATGCGGGAAGGACACGGCAGAGGAAAGCTTCGAGCAGCTCAAAGCAGATTTTTTGACGTTCGACCAGGAGTTCCAGGCGCAAGCGGTGCGAACGTCTCAGATAATCTCGGCTCTTGATGAGGGGATTAAGAAGCTGCGTGAGATGTGATTTGATGAGAGATGAAGCAACTCTGTCTGTGAATGTTCTTGCAATTTTCGCTGGCTCTTTTCTGGACGTTTCCATGGGGCGAAGCGCGAAACGGATTCGCGTGGTTTTTATACATACAAACAATCATTCCGCGTGGACGTCGACACAGCTTTGTTACAGGATCAGTTCGAGCTCTCTTCGCATCAAAGATCATGCAGCCTGCTACCTACGTGTAGCATCTGGTGAGCAGAGCCGAGTGGGCCCGACGACTATGTTTGAAAAAACAGAACTTCTGGAAAGGCTTCATGCAGTTGTTCCTGCTGGTTCTATGTTCGCTAGAGCGTCAAAGTGCGTTCTTTTTTACTAGATTTTCGAATATCGCAATCACTCGCTTCCTAGGGAAGCTTTATCGATCTATCGCTACGCTTAGCTTAATATCCGACTTCAGGTTTTTTAGATTTACCCGAGACCCATCAGCTGTTGATGCGAAATTGAGAGCACCTATGTGCAACACAGAGTTTGTAGTTTCTTGATTGTAACGGAGTGAGCCATCTAATCTTGAGCTCGAAGCTTGGAAACCAGGTGTGACACGACGAAAAAGCCACATCATGGCGGATCGAAACTCTGCGCACGCAAGGGGCTTCTCTTACAAAAGAGGATTTTCTCATGTCAGAGGTGGAACCAATTCTGACGACCACAAGTACAATTGGAATGACAACAAAGACGATTGGAAAAAAATCGAGTTGAGCACGAGTCAGCTCCGGTTTACGCAGGACAACATCAGTAAGGACTTTCAGCATGGTTACGGCTCGGTCACCGATTTGATTGCTGAATTCCGACGCCGTCCAAATGAAGATCCTGAATCTATTTTGCAAGGCAACATCCTGGAAGTAGCTCGGCACCCATCAGCGCGTTTCAGTCCTGCTGCAGACACAGACTCTGTATTTTACGCGCTTTCTAACCGTCGCGCTTACGCATACATGGTTGCGAAACCAACGACACGTGTGCAGGCTTACGAGCTAGTAAACCCTCGACGAGTGCAAGAGGAGTTTGCGTTTAAGTTTTCCAATCTATGCATGGGAAACTGGATCACACTAGCGCCCAAAAATCACAAGCGCGAGCTGGAGGACCGCTTCGGCATGGGGATCGTTGAGCGGTCCGTCCCGCTGCATCCTGATGACTACGGTGTTGTCCACACAGCAAAGGCTGACTTACTTAAAACGCACAACCTCGCAGCGCTGCGCCTGCACGAACCATTTCCCGGCGACCTCTTCTGTGCGTCCCCGGCTGCGAAAACCGACACGGGCGGTTCACGTGTAGGTGAACTTGCGGCGCAAATTGTGGCTCTTACAAAGGAGGACGCATGTCGTTGCGGGGCTATTCTGTTCGAGAGATACACTCGGCCAAGGCTTGAAGTCGGGAAAGCGACCACTCCGGGCGCTGCAGCAGTGTCAAGCGAGGACCCTTTGCGGTTGCACAGCCGCGCCGGCAGAGAATCAGCTCAGCTGGCTGCCGTAGAGGCTTTGCGCTCCATTGCAATGGGGGGCGCCTGCGCCAGGCCAACAAATACAAAAGTGCAGGAGGCGGCTGCATTGCCTCCAGCGCAGAAGAACTGGCTCGACGCTGCATCGAAGCGACCTCCTCCTGCAGTCGCACCTGCCACAGTTCAAGCGGCCACTGTGCCGGGCACCAAATCCAGCGCATCGAATGTAACCGCGTCGAAGGCTTGCGAAGCCCAATCAATTGGAGACGGCGCCGTTGGACAGAGAAAATGGCAATTACTGCGAAGCTCAGGCGCTTCGGTGCAAGAATCGTGCGAGACAGGCTCTAGGGTGACGGCGTTCTTATCCAGCGGTGATGTAGTGGAGCAAATTGGACCGGCGAAGAAAGTTGCGCACGAATCAGGCCTCATCACGCGGATTTTTGTCACATTCCGGAAGCACACGATTTTTACCGTCCGCGCTTTTCGGGGCTGGGTATAGTTAATATATATGTACGTCACGGTTACAAACTAAATTTTAATTTGTGACCGTGACGCATTTTTCCGTTTTCTCGATCTCGCCTCTATGGTTTGTGTGTCTGTACATTGTGTTTCCGCAGTAATATGCACCGAGTAAGGGCCACGGAATGAACACGACTCGCGTAAGTATCCCGAAATGGAAAATCAACGCAACCAAGGTAACCTTGTGCGTGGACGAGCACAGCTACAACTTCACTGAAGTGTTCGGGTTTGGCGAGAAACAGGAAAAGAGGGGCAGCGAGGAGGAACAGGCGCAGGCCTCTCAGGGAAAATCCTTGAAGCGTAGTCGGGGCGTTGCTTTCGACCTTCCCGATATGCAAGCGATAAAGAAAGTCAAATCGGATCCTCCGCCGTCCATTGAGGAGAAGCAGCCGTCGCAAGATGCACGTCCAGTGTTGTCAGTTTTATTACGGCGCAAAAACCAGGAGCACAGAATACCCGCGTCTTTCGCTCATTCGAACACGAAAGACGAGACCACGCAGAAAGACAAACCCCAAGGTGAACAAAAAGCAGGACCGCATGCACCAAGCGGAGCAGGGCCACTGAGCAAGACCACTGCACCACAGGAGCAGACGAAGAAAGCACTCCAGCAAACGGCAACTCACCACCAGCTAGCAGGACTAGAGCGACGGAAGCAAGAGTGCTTGGAAAAAGCGTTGAACCCTGCGCGAGATTCCGTTTCTGCGTTGCAGGGCGTTTTTCAAAAGTTTACCAGTACGGTGCAAAAGGCTCAGGGCGGGAATCAGGAACACGAATCAGCACAGGCTGCTCCATCAAAGGCCGGAACTGACACGAGTCTTCTAGCCGACCTCAAATCTTCGGGCAAATCGTTAAAGGATGCACATGACAAAGCCAAAGCAGCAATTGCAAGGGGTAAATTTAATGCAGGAAAAACATTGCGACTCAAAGATTGGTTACTGGAAGAATTGCGTCCCATGGAGGTCGAACTGTTGAATTTGGGCAGACAGATCGACGTGCAGACTTCAGGAGCGGATCGGATTATGCGCGACGCAGGTGCTGGTTCAACGGGCTTAACAGGACACAGCTCCCACAGCAGAGAGAGGTCAAGGACGAAATCGCCCGAGCGACAGGAAGTCAAAAAATCGAGCGTCGACAGATAGGGCGTCCAGAGCGAGGACCAGAATACGAGAGGTGCGGGGATGTTGTGGGATATACTGATTCAGAATGGGACGATTATTTCCTAATGTACCCAGACGCTGTGGAAGTGGAAAACATAAAAGAGGACGTCGGAAGGTTTTCGAATAGGTCTGCCACTTAGAGCTACGGGTTCTTGAAAGAGCCCCTGATCGAGTTTCTCCGGTTCTGTTCAATCTTTTCTACCACCGTCCCTTTTCACATTTCTTTGCCTGTGCACGTGATTGTATAGATCTCGATGGGATAGTGACTTTCCCAAAAAGCAAGTAAGTATCTTGTTCTTTGTCTTTAGTGCCTGTGCCTGGGCTCGTTCATGCAAGCCGGCCCATGTGTTACCAGCAATGCTGCGTAATAGAATCGAGCCGAGACATCGCGATGGTCTTGATCTTACAAAACGGACAAGTGTCCACTAATTCTTGTTTGTGATCCGACACCTGCATTGTTGTAACAGATCAATTTCCTTCCGCGATAAAGTTGAGATTCGCCTAGGCTCAAAGGATGTGATTTCTACTTCAGTTCCAGTACCACAAGGCCAAAAGATCCACAAAAAGGGTCACAAAAGGATCAAAATGGTTGATCAGACAAAATTGACACGCTGATCTGGCAATCCCGAATCTGTATCACGTAACGAAAGCCTCGAACCTACTTAGAAGCTGCTTGTGTTACAAACGAACTGATTTTCTTGTGAGTTCTACTCATTCAGGAGGTTTAAGTAACCGTACCCTTCTAGATAATTTTTCGTAAATCGAGTCTGATCATCAATGTGGATTGGAATATAGATGAGAAAGTGTAGCGACTGAAGGAGCTGCCTTTTCTTTCAAGTCCATCAGAGAAACTTAGATTTTTGTTTCTTTCATCTTATTCTTCTTCCTAGACTTCCTCAAAATGCCGAAGAACGCGAAGAAGAAGCAGAACAGCAAGCGGGCCCAGAAGAAGGCCGCCCAGAAGAGGACTGGTGGAAAAAAGTCCGGGCCGAACCGAAAGGGTGGAAAAAGGGTTTTGGCGAAACAAAACCGACCGCAAAAGGAGAAGATCCATAAATTGATCCAAAAGCGACTACCCGAAATTGTCAACCGGGAGAAGAGAAGGGAAGCCGATGTGTTTGAAAACTCAGAGGAAAACGACCAGGAAGATGCTGACGAAGAAAATCTGGCACAGCAGCAGGCAGACGACGCAGAGGCGGAAAAAGAAATAGAAGAAGCCAGCACCAACCACACCGCGTTCGCGACGAAACTGTCTCACTGCGAAAAATCCGTGCGGGACAAGGGCTTCAAAAGTTTACAAAAGTGGTTGAAGAAGAAGGGGGAGAAATTGACGGAATTGGACTTCGTCAAGCTCTGGCGGGCGCTGTTTTACTGCCTTTGGATGAGCGACAAGAAACCGGTGCAGCAGGCGCTGTCCGTGCACATTGCGCAGCTGACCAGGAGCATCGCGACGGAAAAGCTCCCGCTCTGGTTCGCGTCCTTCTTCGAAGTCTTTCAAACCGAGTGGCCAAAACTGGATACCTGGCGAATGAACAAGTTTTTGCTGATGGTAAGAGTGTTTTTTTTTTCAAAGTTTTCTTTGAGTACTTACTTCAAACTCAAATCGAACTCGAAACTCTCTACCTTTTTCTTACCTCGATTACTGACTCCTATCCTATCTGCAACGCATTTTTCATTTCCACAGGTTCGCATCCAGCTTGCGGAGATGTTCGCTGTCCTCGCTTCCCACAACTTCGACGAAGACCTTGTGGAAGAATGCAACTCCTCCATGCTCTCCTTCGCCCCCCTTTGCCTCGAAAGCACTTTCAACCCGGGCTTCGCACAGCAGGTCGCCGCTTGCTTCTGGGACGAACTGACTCAGACGTTCGCTGCGGAGAGGAAGAAGAGGGAACAAAACAAGGAAAATAGAGCTGAGGAACAGTCCGAAAAGGCATCAACCCAAACACCTATCAACGAGGAAGAGACGACGATGCATTTGCTGGAACCCTGGATGCAGATTCTCGCGGATCCGTCATTTTCGGACTCTTTCTTGAAGACCGTCGTGAAAGAGGTGTTCTCTGCGAAATTACCGGAGCACATGCGAAAGCCGGTCGCAGAGGAATTCTTTTCGATCGCCACGGACGAGGAACTCATTGCGCACAAGCGGCAAACTCTCATGACCATCGTCAAGCAGCTGAAGGACAAAGATCTGCCTGTGGAAGAAGGTATTCTTGATTTTTTCCGGATTTTTGATAGATTTGCAATTTCACTTTCACCCGCTGTTGCTGGCACGAAGAAGATCCTTCTATAAACAAGATTTCGTGCGCACACTTCATTGCCTCACAAACAACTCCATCACAGTTGCCTTCCCGGAGCGCGAACTCAAGCTGAACCCGAAGTTGGAAGCACCACGGAAACGACTGCGAAAGGGTCTGGGTGTCCGCACCAGAAACCAGCGGAAAGTGCGACAACGCGACAAAGGGCGCTAAAATGTGAGAGGTCTGTTTGCAGAAACTTCACACGAATGATCGAAAAATGCCTGACGATGACCGACGCGATTTCGATGCAATTTTACTTTTGAAAGCAAAAATTATATCCACAGAGTTACAGGCGAAAAGTCCATTTCAACTCGTGTGCCAACGCTTTTCCTCACTGTTCACATGAT
This sequence comes from Amoebophrya sp. A120, assembly GCA_905178155.1. NCBI lineage: Eukaryota > Dinophyceae > Syndiniales > Amoebophryaceae > Amoebophrya > Amoebophrya sp. A120. The sequence continues at coordinate 7,790,716 of CAJINV010000001.1, read as the reverse complement.
CGATCCACACTACTGCGAAACGAAATGATGATGATGATGAAGATCGCTGTGTCTTCAAAGCTGGAGATCAGATCCTTCCAAGTCAAACGTTAGACATTCCTCGCGTCTTGCGGAACTTCGGTACGTGTCGTGAACAGCTTCTGATGAGACTCAGGTCGTTTTGTCCATACGTGATTTGTTTGTGCGTTCCCAGCCGGTTGTTCTCGTGATTCGAAGTTCGTTGATCCCAGTTCTCGTGATTCGGTTTCGCGGAAAAAGAAGAAAGCATTTTTTTGGCGGTTCCATTGCTTGGTTGCTGAGAAGATGCGAGGCCCGGCCGGAGCGCTATTTTCAAACAAAAATCGCACATGTTGTCCTACACATTGTGCCGACGGGGGAATGACTCGCTGATGTACTGATAAATTTAAATTAGATGATGCCGACATTTACTACCATCCGATACAGAAAATGAAGAGTTCTCTACTAAGAAAGCACTCTGCAGCCGCCACCGCACGAAAGCCAGCCTCTCATGGTGCATCGGTACCGAAGAGCAAAACACCGCCTGGTGTTTTACCCTGGCGGCGAGCAACGAGGGACGCAAAAAAACAGGCAGAGCGTGGCAGGGACGAAGAACTGGCATTCGACTTACCGCGAACCTTGACACGACAGGAGAAGTTCGTGCTGAGGCAAAAAATGCGGCAGTCGCTGCAATTCTGCAGACAGGCGAAGGAATCGCTCCGAGAAAATCCAGTAGTTCCATCTTTTGCGGCTACCGCTGCTGGGAGGGATTTGAGGATAAGAGAAGGAGGCTCGTCGGCATCGACTAGCAGTCAGAAACTGTTAGCACCCGGGGGGACTGAAGCAGTATCACCAGCGCCATCTGAATTACTTTTGCCCGGTCGATCAACAAAGAACATGCTGACCGTACCACGAAATAACGGCCGAAGCGACCAACTTGTTTCAGCGCACTCGTCTCCTCCAACTTTCGACCCTTCGGCAGCCTGCGAAAACCCGGACCCAGTCGCTGCGGTGCAGGAGAGAGAAGCGGCCGAGAAATTTCTGGAAGAGGAGCGAGTTGCAGAGGAAAGGAGAGGTAGGGCGTTGGACGGCTTTCACTCGAATCTGGAAATGGCGATGGAGCAAAAAAAAGTGCGTGCCCGCGTCTCCCTCCTCTACCAGGCGGTGTCACATCACTTTTTCGAAGCACACGAGCACGTGCTGGAGCTTGTGCATCCGTCTGCTGTTGAAGCGGCGCGTTTAGAAGTGGCGGAGAACGATGCGATTTGCGAAGACGCGGAGCAGGAAGATAGCAACCAGGCGGCGTCACAACAGGAGCAGGCTGACGGTAATAATTCGCCCCCCGCGCAAGAGTCTTTCATGGAATTTCGAGACACTTTCCGCACAATTTTGCAGAAGGACCCACGGGTACTTGGTCTGGTCCGCGACGTCGTGGGGACAAAAGAGCAGCATGACACTGAGACCCTAGCTCAGATGCTGGTTGCTGTTTTAGCAATCCAGGGCGCAAGTAGGGACGGAATCCATGTTGTCAGAACGCTTGTGCAGGAGCTGCTAGGGAGCGAACGGCTTTCGGACTTAACAGCCCCTTTCCGAAACAAAGTGTTCGCACCAGCGGTGATCAAGTATCCGCATGCTCTGCTGATTGAGGCACGTCGGCCACTTCGTCTGAAGGTTTACACCGCAGACGCCGATGTAGATGCCCTAGCGAAGCATGAAGAGCCGCGTGACGCAAAACAAATACTGCTGGAAAGGCTCCTGCAATCAACAGTGGAAATTATGCAGAACCACGGGCATGATCCAGACGCTGAGTTAGCTGCTGGGGCGCAGTCCTTAATCATAGACGCCGATGGTGAGGATCTGCCGCATGCAAACAAGCGTCTCGACGTCGACCAGAATCCCAGAGCTCCACCATCGCTGTCTTGCGTTTTGGGGCTACCGCGTAGTGTCAAGGAGCAGGAGCGGAAAAATGGGCGGAAAACCGGCGTGAGTGGTACGATCTCCGCAACAGATCGTATTGTGGAAGAGAGTCTGCTCGACTTTTGGCGCGTGATAATAGAAGCACAGAAGCAGATCGGGATAAAGTTTGCAGCGCTGAATCCTGCACTTGTTTCATCGTCAAGATCATCCGCCATGACACCTGCCGTAGAACTTGACATGGAAAAGTATGTCGCTGCCTTGGAGGAAGTTTTGCCAACGATGAGCACCTCTGCACTCAGCACTGTGTTTTTCTACCATGCGAAATGCAGTGTCCTGGACCGGAAAGCTTTTTTGGAATGCTGCACTTGGCTTTACCATCGTATACCACTAGCAACTGAAACTGTCCGGCAGGAGCTGTTGCTCAGCTTTGCGCTTTACAAAAGGGCTTTTGAATCAACAACCGCGGGGGCAATGTCATCCTCTGCTTCGACGACTGTCGGTGTGCGAATACCAATGGCAGCACGACCATATCAGCAGGAAAACAACTGCGTGCACGAAAGCAAAATCGCGAAAGCCTGTTTGCAGCGTCTTGGTGGAAAAGCGGGGCGGATGCTCCGCATATCCTCCATGAACGACTTAGCTTTGCCGTTGCTCGCGTGGCAGGATTTATCCCTGCCAACGCTGCCGAAGCCTGTCCGCGTGGAATTGCTTGAAAAATGTGGAAAAACGGATCTAACTCAACTCGAACCTCCGAAGTACCTCGCCCTGCTCCAATCCTTCGACCAGATTTATCGGCTGTACGACAACACGAAGACGGTTCGCAGCCCGGTTTTGGACGAAAATAGCAAAGTCGCAAATGTCTTCAGGAACGGGTTTGCCGCTCTGGTGGAACGAATTCCCCGTGTCGGCCAGATCCTCGACTGCATGAAGATTCTCGCCTCGCACTGGACGGTTTCGAAAAGACGGAAGGAAATGTGCCTGAAGCCGGGATTTCAAGAGATGATACGCAGGATCGAAGGCAACGAGGAAAGTTTGTCTAGTTCGGAACTGAAGGACTCATTATTCCTTCTAGGGAACCCGCGACGGCGACTCGTGGAGCGGAACGAGTTCTTCGAGACGCTCGTGCAGCTGAATCTGCCGAAAATTTCTACCATTTTTGACAAGCCGAAAGACGTCGTCGAGTTCGCTTGCGCTGCGCGGGAATGCCTTGCTGTCAACACGTTCCCACTGGTGCCGCTCTTTGTCAAAGAGCACTACCGCCTCACAGTGCCGCAAGCGGTCCGGTTAATGGATGCTTTCGCTTTCATGGGCGTCCACAGTGTCCGAGTCACCGAACGGGTGTTGAGCCAAATGCTCCCCTTGGTAGACGAAGCTGAGGATGGAACAAGGTCTGAGGATGCTGTCGCAACAGTAGCGCTGCTGCCTTCAACAACTGATCATGAAAAAACATCTCTCGAGAGAACCACCAGCACATCGGAGTTGTATCTACAGGAGAAGTCCCACGTCAAGCTACGAATCCGTGCGGAACAGGCGGGAGTACTGTTGCGGGCGATGAGTGCACTGGACCTGCTAGCGGGAAATGCCGGGCGGGAAGATGATACCCCTGAAAACGAAAAACGGCGGAGATTTCAAGCCCTCGCCGACTTTCTCGTCAGAAAATGCACGCTCGGAGAGCGAGACTTCGTCGAGCGTACAAAGGAAGCACAGGTGCTGGCGGAAGCGGTGTTGGATCTTCCAGAGAAAATTCAGGAAAGAAGCAGCGAGTTCTTGCGAGCGCAGGTTCCTGCGGTGGAAGAAGGTGGAGAAGAAGATGGCCCTGTAGAAGTAGGACGACCTCTGCTAGAGGAAAGTGCACGTCGTCCGCAGCAACATATCCTCTCGGAGGTCAATCACGGAGATGCGGTGCCTGCTGCGGAAGAAAACAACGGTCGCGATGCCGTAGCAAAAATGTTGGAAACCGCAGAAGAAACTTTTGAGCAGCTCGACGTAAAGGACGTCGAGACCAGCGAAGCAGGCCAGGTTTGTCCGCTAGTGCAGCCAAATGACTTAATATCTCCATTGTCAAATGCTTTTGAAGCCATGTTGGCAACGGCAAAAGCACAAAAGACGCGCACGGAGCGGATCCGCGGCGGTGGTGTGGTATACGATTTTGCAAAAATCCTTGCAGATCTTCCTGTCTCCGACATTTTTCGGATGCTGCAGACTGGAACAACCAGTGCAGTGCGTTCTCCTGATCTGGTGTCAGAAAGCGAAAGTAACCCGACGGGCTGCATCGAGCTTGGCTTTTGGTTTCTTCCGAAAGACAACGTGTTGGTTGATCAGACTGGCGGCGAATCTAGCGGAGCCACATCCTCGCTGTATGAACTGGAGTACTGCCATTCCGCCGCCGGCGTTGGCATCATGTTCGTCTCAGAAGGCCAATTCGTCGAACGAGAATCCGGCGGTCTAGCTTTGTTTCTTCCCTCGCGGTTACGGGCCCGTTTCTGGAAAAGCAGATTACGGCATTTGCTGCTGCTCCGAAGAGATCAAGTGGAAGAGGCCCTGGCACGGTGGGAGGAGCAGGCCGTGGCGGAGCGAAATGGAACTGCAGGAAGAGGTTTTTTCGCCCGCTGGAGCACTGATTTCGCGCAGGTCTCGCTCCAGCGGGAAGCCCTCACCGAGATGGCAGAACAGGATGCCAGCACGAGTACTATTCTTGATCTCGGCTTTGATACTAGTAGTTGTTTCACCTCAGATCATCGCGATCTCGACAGAAGGGAACCAGAAGGGGTCGTCTCATCCGCCACTGGATTTCACTATTCCGCACAGCTCAGCTCTAGACTGGTACACGAGATGACACACGAGCTTCAGCAGTTAGGCATAAGAATTATCAACATCGACCAAGCTTGCGCCGTCATAGATATCGATAACGTGAACCAAACTCTATCGGCATAATTCAGGCGTTTCCTTTCGACTAGAAAAGCCGACCAGCCTATCGTAGATAAAGTCAATGCTGTCAACGGACGGTCTTGTTGTTTTCCTATGTGTAACACTAACATCTGTGGTCTCCGTCTCCATAAAGCTGTCGTAGTTGTTCTGTCTTAACCCCCAGACAACGTGGTGTGTGCGTGAATAATTCAAATGGTGCTTGGAGGTGAGAGAAAGCGCAAACCGGTATGTTGAAAGTGTCAAACAGTTTTGTTATCTTCTCGTCTCTTGTGTGCGAACGTAAGACTCGATGTGTGTGACAAAGCAAAGTTTCAAAAGGTGTGTGTTAGTGAAAAAGTTGCCCGTTGCTAGTGAAAAAAGGTGCTTCCAGCTTCGTGTGTTATTCCTAATCCTATGTTATCTCCTCGTGGGCCATAAAATAAGTGAGGCTGGTGACTGATTCAATATGTTCCATTTAGTTCTAAGAGGAGGCGATTCGCGCCTAGAATTCGCGTAGTACGAGTACGGAATACGAAGAAGTCCTGGCACATGATGATGTGGAAGAAGAACAAAAGTTCTTCAAGTGGCTTTGAATCAATCAAGAGCGTCGAAATGAAGTAGCCTAATATAGAAGTAGCCATTCCCTTGTATGATGAACGATTTCTAGTGGAAGACAAGAGAAAAAAACGTGAATACTTCTGGCGCGTCGTGGTGGTACGAGAACCTGTGCTAGTATCACTTCATGCGCAAGAGCGCGCTCTGCCGACTTCTTTCGTGCTGACCACGAAAACGAGCCGGCAAAAATCTTAACTTTGAACGAGGACATTTCCTTCGTTTTCACTTCCTTCGTGGCAGCAGAGAAAAGCACCACTTCCAGACAAGAATTCGAACGCACAAGACGCCACGGAAAATACGAGCAGGAGGAAGATAACGATGATAATAATAGCAACAAAACTTCCCCTTCTTCTGCCGTTTTCCATCATTGTGTTCTTTAACCACCACAACCAGCAAAATTAAGACGCATCAGGAGTTCCGGCCGCCGCCACAGGCGCGGCAGCCGCGCACGTCTAGCGCGCCGGAGCCAAACAAATTGATCCAGCCGCAAGAGAACCAGCACCCCACGCACAACATCGGGCCGATCGCGGCGCAGACTATGCGTCAGTTGCCGAGTTACTATATAAAGGGAAAGTTTATCGGAAAGGGCGGCTTCGCAAGATGCTACGAATTGACACACGCCGAGACCAACGAGGTCTTCGCCGTAAAGATCGTCTCCAAGGCTTCAATTTCCAAACCGCGGGCGCAGGCAAAATTGAAGAGCGAGATTTCGATTCACAGAAGTCTCAACCACGAGAAGGTGGTGCGATTCTACGAGTACTACGAAGACCAAGAAAATGTCTACATCATCCTGGAACTCTGTCCGAATCAAACCTTGAACGAATTCTTGAGGAAACGAACCAACAGGCGAATGGCCGAACCAGAAGCCATGTTCTACATCTACGATCTAATCCTGGCGCTGAAGTACAACTCTATCATTTGCTTGCAATCATAGTAGCGTTGTGTTTTCCGTTCTCTTTCTGCTGCACGGAAGATTTTCTACCGGGGACGACATTTTTACATCGAGATGAGAAACTCTGTGCAACAACGAACATGAACCAGGTACCTGCACAAGCACAGAATTCTCCACCGAGATCTGAAGTTGGGTAATTTATTCCTGGACGATTGCATGAGGATAAAAATCGGCGACTTTGGTTTAGCGGCGCAGCTCGAGTCAGACGATGAAAAACGGCGAACAATATGCGGCACACCAAACTACATAGCACCGGAGATTCTCGACGGTATATATAATGCTGGATCTTGCCAGTGTTTTGCTTTTGATGTTGGAAATGGAATAATGAATGGAGGATGTGTGATGTGATTGCAATGTCAACATGACAAGGCAAGGGAATTGTTTCGTGCACACACAATAAAAGGTAAAACCGGACACAGCTACGAGGTAGATGTTTGGAGTTTGGGCGTGATACTCTACACCATGTTGATCGGCAAACCACCATTCGAAACGTCCGACGTCAAGGCTACCTACCGGAAAATCAGGTAGAATAACTTTTTCGCGTCTGCATTCCAGAATTTCCAACACAGGATCGAGTTTGTTTTCGTGCTGTAATGCATGTATGAGAATGATGTACGAAGTTGGTCTTCACACGACTTCCAGGTATAACCAGTACTCCTTCCCGGACACGGTGGCGATAAGCGAGCAAGCGAAACTGTTGATTCAGACGCTCCTTCAAACGGATCCGAGAGCACGGCCGCAGCTAGACGAGGTATGCGTATTGATGCTAGATGTGATGTCAACTTCCTTCCATATGCCTCTTCTTGGGCGAGGAGCTCAGTGAACACCTGGAATTGTCATGTTGACATGCACTTGGAACCACACTGCCTACAGGTCATGCATTCCAAGTGGTTGACGATATCGCGGCTGCCACCGCCAATACCGCAAGGAATCAACGACATGAAGATGATGAGCCGAGCAAAGACAGCAACCGCACAAAGCAGTCATCCGCCGCCACAGCACCAGGCACCGAGCGTCAGCACCACTGTCGGGAGCAATACAAACGGCATCGTTTCAGGTATCACTGACTTCATTTTGTCGTAGAAAAATACCCGTGTCGCGACGGATTCTTGTTGGGAGTTACAAAAGAGGGACTGTCGAAACCGCATCGATTTTCTAATACTACAGGTCCTGGTTCCGGCGCCCCAGTCTACAACTACGGAGCTGAGGTCGAGCGTCGAGGCGCCGCCAGCTCCAGATCAGAAACTCCTGATCGTACTAGTCATTGCTTCGTAGAAACTTTTGAAGGAAAGTGACTAGTAAAAGTAGGGAAAAAATGTAGTTTTTTTGCAAGGACGCAGAAAAAATGAACGAAGATAACAAGCTGTTTGTGATTAACCTACTGATCCCGCCGTCTGAATTCAGGTGCTTTGGACTTCGCGCGATTAGACTCGCCCTGCCCGCGCAGTCGGGGGCAGTTTGAGCGGTACCCGATGCGGGAGCGGTCCCCCAGTTTGTTCACCAGTCCTGGCCGTGGAAGCGAAATATCAAAGCGCAGCAACCACCAGTCCGCGGTGCCCTCACACCACCATGGCGGCGCGCCGGGCTCCGCGTCCGGCAGGCCTCCGCTGTATCAAATGTAAAAATGTCTGGGTCTGGAAGATTCTGAGATTTGTCATGCATGTTTTGCATGACCCAGGATGTCTGTAATGGACGACCGCGCATCACAGATTTTGAGAGGGCTTCCTGATGCCTACTCCGCATGACAAACGCCCTCCCCGCGCAGCACAAACTAGACTCCTCTTGCTGGTCATGCAATACAGATTTTGCTAGAGTCCAAAGTTAGCATGACAAGTTCCAATCTTCCAGACCCAGACATTTTTACACTTGATACGCTGTACAACCAGACAACGCACGACCAAGAGAATGTCTTCCCGCCGCCAGTGCACCACAGCAACAATGCATACGGTTACGAAGACCCGCCGGGGGCGTTCCGCTACACAGCCGCGAGCAGCAGTTCGGCGATACCGAACAGCAGCGCGCGCACCCACAATCTGAACGCGCACGGCTCCGGGTTGATACGGCCGAGCTCGGCGAGACCGCCGCTGCGGGTCAGTAACTACAACGGGGCAACCTCGATAGGGACACCGCGGACCGGCGGCTTGCTGGAATCGCGCGCGCGCGCAAATAGCGGGGATCGGAGACCCATGTCAGCCAGAGTTGTGCCCGCGCAACTCAGCGACCGGGGGAGGCCCGGGCCACTTTCTAGCGCAAGAGGAGCCGAGTCGTCGGAGCGAAAGTCTTCAGCCGTGCGAACGCCTGTCGGGGAGAAACGGCGAGAGGACGCCCATTTCGCAAGTCCAGCAGTCTTCCTCGACGCGCTCGGGTACAGGTATAGCCCGACGGCGGGAAGTGCAAAGGAAAAGCCAATGGTATTCTATTGCTTTCTTGGATGCCATTAGGGCGTTGCACTGATGATCTGCTCTTCGTGATCCATCGTGCAGCACATCTCTACTTCTTTCGGACTAGCATGCTTTGATTCAATGATTCATTTAGGCATTGGCAGAGCTATCTACCCGTTTTTTTTAGGAGAAGAGAGATTTCGACGAGCGAATGAAAAAAACTGCAAACTGTTACACCCAAACTCAGTCCGCCTATGCAAAAGGAGTGCAAGAAAGGCTGCATCAGGCGTATAGTCCAAAGCCTGTAGACCGATACGCAAAACCCGTATCGCCCTATGCCAGAGTAGAGCCATCCCCCGGGCACCATCAGAGCAATAGCTACAGTAAACCACCACCAACATCAAAACCCGTTTTGCAACCACAGAGTACCGCGGTGCAGTCAATAGCAAAGCCTCCCCAGCCGGGCGGAGACGAAACGCTGCCGGAGCTCTGGGTCACAAAGTGGGTGGATTACAGCTCGAAATACGGAATCGGGTACGTCTTCTCCGACCACAGCATAGGGGTATTGTAACAAACTTTTTTTTCGCTTTTTTCGGTAAGAGAATGAATGATTTGTCGTGCTCTTCCGAGAAGGTTCGATTCAACTAACTGCTGCAAGTTACTTACACTTGCTGCTGAAACGACGTTGATTCATTACCAATTGCACCACAACAACCAGGTTTACTTCAACGATAGCACAAAGATTATACTGGAGTCCTCGACAGGGATCGGGTTCGAGTACATAACGCGGCGAACCATGGACCGTCCCGAGCAGCGCAGTAGACACACGCTGGAAGACTACCCCGACGACCTGCGGAAGAAAGTGACCCTGCTGAAGCACTTCAAGAACTATCTCCTCATCTCCGGCCACAGCGAGCGGAAGGACAACAGTCAGGCGACGCTCGGGGAGTCGGGGCTGGTCGCAAATCCTAGTAGCATCTCGCACCACTACGATCCTAACATGGCACGGGGAGAAAAGCCGTATGTGAAGAAATGGATGAAAAACCGGCACGCGATCATGTTTCAGCTCAGTAACAAGATCGTCCAGGTACTTAGTTACAATGTGGGGCCGGGGGGTTTTAGGTCAAAAGTGATTTTGGTCGTCGTGAGCTGCAAATATAGACAAAAGGAAAGATGACCAAACATGCATATCTCGCCACTGAACGCAGTTAGAGCAGGAAAATGAGATTTTCTAATTCTCAGGTTATTTTTTTCGACAAGACGGAAGTAGTCCTCAGCTCAAAAACGCACACGGTGACGTATGTGGACAAGCGCGGCCAACGTTCCTCTTACCCCCTGCAATCGGTAATGGAGATCAGTAACACCGAGCTCGCGAAACGACTGCGGTACACCAAGGACATTTTGGTGAATCTGCTGTCTGGGACGAGGGCGCAAACGCGGGGAGACGGCTCGGTGGTTGGTTCTTAGCTCGGTGGCTCTTTCCGAATAAAAATCTCGGGAAGACCAAGTAGATTTAAATCTGTTCTTTCGAAGTCTCTGCATGTTGGACTTTTCTCTTAGCTTGCTAAAAACAATCACTTACATTACAGGAGTTTCTACCTCCGAATGGTTACTTTCTCGATGTATTCAATTTTTATGCTGGCAGCAGTAGCAGTTCTGTGCATCGCACGCTGCTTGCCGACTGTGCGGTCTGCAGAAGATTTTTAGTTTGCAATTCAGATCGAAAGCTGGTTTAGCGACGCTGGGACTGATTCTAAAACGCGTCGTCCGGAGGTTATTCTACTTTTTTTGTTTCAGCAGCTGAAAACGATTTTTTTTCGTCGATGTGAGAAAGATAGATACAGTCACAGAGACAAAGCCGACACTTCAGATTTGGCTCTTCCTATTTGCGGATTTTTAGATTTATCCTCAATTATACACAGATTTGGACCGCGAAACTTTGATATCAGCCAAATAATATTGCAAATTATTCTTTTGGGTAATTTATTGAGAGCACAAAGTCTGTATGTGATTTAACTTCTTACTTCATGTCAGCAACGCGCATCAGTAGTGATGCGTTGTTCGGAGCAAGCCAATCAGAATCAAAATAATCCTGTATGTTGAGCAAAGTTTTAAATTGGGATCTATTGCGCTTCTATTTCTTCTTTTCATCAGTTCATCTTCATTACACTACACCTGCCAAATAAACAACAATCTTTTACTGGGGTCACTGAAACTCCACGGGTTGCGGTAGCTTCTACTTTTTTTTTGTGATTCAGTATGTCGCCTCGTTTGCGGCGGTCAAAGTCACTATCGCGAATATTGTAGTCGATACTACTGAGTCGCATTGAAATAAACTATTTAAATCTCATGCTAAAAATATCGGAATCTTGTTTGATTGCACACCACTGCTGCCATAGCTGCTTCTACCAGACGTTTTTATTTTGCGATTAGGACCAGAAATTTAGATTTCTCAATTTTGCAAAACTTGTGAATTTTTCTGTTGATTGCTTTTTTCAAATCAAGGGACTTTTTTTCGGGATGCGGATATGGTAGGTTTTTTTTCTCCTACCTCGTTTCCCCGGCGAGTTGCTGTCTTGCAAATGTACCCAAAGTGGAAGCTGCTATTGTCCAAATCACGGGAAGTGGGTGACGGCATGGCAAAGGGGCTGGAAGCGCTTTGCACATCCGCGACTTCGCAAGTCATTTCTCGTGTTCTTCACACGAGATCACCAAAACTCTAAGTTTTGCCTGGATCATTTTGCGCAACGTGTTAAAGTGATTTTGTTGCTTTTCCAGCTCTCTGTTCCAAGATCAACATCGACACTCCCGCCATCGGATCGTCCCCTTAGATTTGGTTACGGCACTGGAACCCATAGTGCGAAGTTTCTAGAATAAAGCACACAGTCCTAAAGATGCGGGCCAGGGGGTCGCGGTTTAGACTCCTGGCGCTGTCTGCATCAGTGGTTGCGGGGGCGCAGGATGGGAAACTTGGGAAAGTAATACAACTCCTCACCGAAATGCACAAGGCCGGGACAAAAGAGATGAAGGACGAACAGGTTGCGTGGTCCGCGAGAAATCAGTGGTGCACAAACCGGTTGGATGCACTCACAGTTTCTGTCGGGGAGTTGAAAGATCAGAAGTCCGACCTCGAAGCCAGCATTGCTCAAGCCGCCGCCGTATCAAATGTAAAAATGTCTGGGTCTGGAAGAGTCATGCTGTTTTTGCATGGCACAGAAGGCCTGGCATGGAAGTTCTAGCATTACAGGTTTCGAGAAGCTTCCGCAATGTCGAATCCGCATGACAAATCCCCCACTTTGGTGAGAGAAAGGGGGCAGCTTTCGCTACCCGTGCATGAGAGATTTTTCTGTGTTGTGAAATGTGCATCACAACTTCGGACTCTTCCAGACCCAGACATTTTTGCATTTGATACGCCGACATGGAGGAAATAGCAGAGAACATTGCAGAACTGCAAGCCACCATCGCGGACAGAAACGCGAAGAAGGAAAAGGCAACCAAAACCAGAGAGGAGGAGCATAAGGCGTACCTGTTGGAAAAGGCGGACTACGAGGAATCAGTAATGGCCTTAGAGAAAGCAATTCAAATCATCGAGAGACACCAAAGCAAGTTCGGGTCCGTTGCGCAGGAGAGCTTTTTGCAAGTCTCGCAGAAACTTCCGGAAGACGTGCGAGGTTTGGCCATGGCCATGTTGGAGATGGATGGTACTGATGATGTGCTGGATTTCATCATCATCGCGCATGTTTTGGAAATTTAGCTAAGATCTACCGCATCGCTCGATCTTTTCGACTGAGAAAAAGATTTTTGCATTCAGAAATCTAAATTTACACAACTTGAACCTTTCGTTATCTCAGCCCCACCAACCGGCGAGGCCAAGGCGTACGAGGCAAAGACCGGTGGCTATGACCCGCTCAAAAGTTACAATCTCAAACGTTACAATAGAGTCTGGATTTTGTGATGCAAGAAGTGCATGATCTACCCAATTCGCATAGGTTTGCGCATGACAAGTTCTGGAGTGCCAAACCGCACTAGGATCTGCCGAAATTTGTATTGCGAAAAGCGCAATACTCTGCACGTTCCTCATGCTCTCCATGCAACACAAATTCCAGATTCTATTGTAACGTTTGAGATTGTAACACCTGAGCAGGTTATAGTGGCGTTCTCGGTATCCTCGAGAAGTCCCTCGATGAGTTCCGGCAGAAGGTGCATGACACAGAAATGGCCGAGATGAATCGCAGACACAACTACGAGAACATGATTCAGCTCCTCACGGAGGACATCGCCTCTGCCACGACCGACTCCGAGGACCAGAGCATCAACCTGCAGACGAGAAAGTCGGACAAAGCAAAGGCCGAAGAGCTCTTGGTGGTGTGTATCGTGAGAAAAAACTGTTTCGCTGTGAACTTGTGATGCAGAAAATGGAACGCAGAACTCATTGTCTTGCTACACCTGCAAGGCATTGAATTTGCAAGCGTGTTTTCCCTTGGGAAGCGCGCATGACAAATTTTCAGTGTCATATGTAGCAAACTTGTAATGCAGATGTTGCAAAGTCATCACAGTGAAACAGTTTTTTCGTGGGATAGTGTGCAAAGATGATTTAAAGGACACCATGGTTGAGAAGCAAGACACCGCCATGACCTGCACGTCGGAAGCGAAGGAGTACAAAACTAAACAAAGAGTCCGCGGCGACGAGTTGGAGGCTTTGGACAAGTATCACATGTAAAAATGTCTGGGTCTGGAAGGATGCATGTTTGTCATGCTTGTCTGGCATGACTATTAAATCTGTCATGCACGTTGCCCAAGAGCCGCATTTTTATGTCATGCGGAGACGCAATTTGTCATGCAGAATAGGCAACACCTACAAGCTCAGAAATTTGTCATGCTGAGCCAGCACTTGTGGCCTCTTCATGCTACGCCACTTAGCATCACAAGTTTCCAGACCCAGACATTTTTACAGTTGATAACAAGGCGATTGAAATTCTCGGCGGCATTAGCTTTGCGCAAGTCAAGGTAACCAGCTTTGTGCAACTGAAGAACAGCGCTGACTCGCAAGTGCAAGACATGGGCGAGGCTGCGAAGGTGAATTTTAGCTTTTTTAGGACTTTAAATTTCTCGCATTTGCATAGATCAACAAGCGCGCAACGATGTTCTTGCAGGTTGTCTTTAGATTCAGACTTTGCCTACTTCACGACCCAACAAAACTTCGATTTACGGGATTCGCACGCCGAAACATTCTAAAACCCTTTAATTAAACCAGATCTCCATGTTCCTGCGTCACGCGAGCGTGCAGTTGCGTTCCACTTCTCTCGCCCAAGTTGCCGACCGGCTGGCTGAGGACCCGTTTGTGAAGGTCAAGGGCATGATCAAAACCATGATCGACAAGCTCATGGAGGAGGGTGCCGCGGACGCGAAGCTCGAGGCGTTCTGCAAGCTGAACTTCGGCAAGGCCAAGAAAAAGATGAAGAAGTACAACGTATCCTGTGCAAAAGTATCGTACTCGTAATTGCAAACATGCATTACAAATTTTGTTATTAACCTAAATCCGCATTACAAATTTCATTTCTCATGCTGAGGAAATTTGTCATGCATTTATATGTACGACTACGATGCTTTTGCACTGCATACAAAGCCGCTGCTGACAAGTACGCTGCCGAGCAGGCCAAGCAGTCCGCGTTGGCCGAGAAGCTGACCGAGAGCTTTACGCAATTGACGGCTGAGGTACTGATTTTTTTTGGAAGTGACAGTTTTCTTCTTGCAGCTGCACGGGTCCTGGTCAGCATTCCTTTGGGTAATTTGTCCGCCCGTGATTGTCTACAGATTTGTGCAAGATCGCTGGGAAAGTAGTTTCACAACCAAAACTCCGATTAAACAGATCGCCGCCCTGCGTACCGCCATGGCTGATGCCACGAGCGCCCGTAACGCCGAGAAGGAGGCCAACACGGCCGCGATCGCCGAGGCCAAGGACGGTTCCGAGGCGGTTTCTCAGGCGCTGGAAGTTCTCCGTGCCTTCTACGAGAAGGCCGGGGCTGCCATGCCGGCCATGTTCCTGCAGAAGTCGCAAAAGAAGGTCCAGATCCCGAAGCCTGGGTCCGCCGCCTGGGATGCCATGGGTCCGCCGGAATTCGCGGACCCCGCCGCTATTCCGGACGACTATGCAACCTTGCCGGAAGGCAAGGGCTACGGTGGGCAGCAGGACAAGGCCACCGGCGTGCTTGGTATCTTGGAAGTCATCGAGCAGGACTTCTCGCGGGACGCGGCCGAGACGGAAACTGCAGAGGCGGAAGCCGCTGCGGAATACAAGAAGTACATGAACGACGGGAAGGTGTCCCTCGCCAAGAAGACCACGGACGCCGACTTGCAAAAGAAAGACGCAGCGGAAGCGAAGGCCGCTGCCACCGCGGCTGCCGAGAACTTGGTATTTGTGTTTTTGTTTTGAACTCTAAGAAGCGTGTGCTATTTGTAATTGATTTAGAAACCTGTGACACTGCTCTGCTGATGGAGAGAAATGCGTTACCATGTCTCTGCTTACACAAAGTAAACCGCAACATTGAAACCTTCTCACAGGAAAACACCAGCAAGCAGCTGAAGGCCGCTGAGGACGAGTATGAAGCCTTGAAACCGCAGTGCCCTGCTTCCGCTGGTGGTACTAAGGGGGAAGTGACGCACGAGGAGCGCATGGCGCAGAGACAGGCAGAGATCGACTCCTTGAAGCAGGCGTTGGTTATGCTGAAGGGCGATTAATAAGCTGCGTGCGATAGAAGAGAGAAACTCTCGACTCCTGCGTTTTTCTGTACGAGTTTTCTGGAACAACAAATTTAAAATTTTGGTTTTTGACGGATTCGGTGGCTCTCTTGGAGCTCGCTCGTTTTCGTTGCGGCATAGTTTCGTGAGTCCTTTTTTATTTTCAACTTAGCATGATTTCTTTTTTTTTGTTTTCAACTTAGCACATACAATAACTCTAAAACTTAAGCGAATAGTGATAGATACAATAACTCTAAAACTTAGCAATAGCAATTTGATACAATAACTCTAACTCAAGCACGATTGAATCTATGCGCAGCGTGCCGAGGAGTGAGCCAAAGGCTGAGCTGTCAGGTCGTTGAATAACATTTCGTTTCAGAATGCCTCCGTTTCACAGTTTTAAAAATGTAGGAGTTGAAAAAAAAGTTTCAATCTTAAAAGGAGAGGGAGGTCCGCTTCGCGGTGTCTAGTCCTGTGTCTGCGTGTTGAATCACATACGCAAAGCCGTTTCGTTGCCTGCAGTGTTGGGTCTCTCGTTTTCTCGTGAGATGTATCTGTCATACAAGCCAAAAGCAAAACCTAAAGCCCTACTCCGACCTTTGAAAGCTACTTTCGTCTGTGATCTTAGGATGGAGCGACAGGTCCCACTTTTAGGAGATTGGAGACAGGTCTCAGGCATGTGTGAGTATACCTGGCGTGGCGCTTACGCCGAGCACGATCATTGCTCTTCCAAAAATCTGTGCAATGGTTTTCTGTGTGCGACAGCTGTGGTTCCGTCGGTCTTCTTTGTGATCTTTGTCGTGTTTGGTACGTGCGCCACAGAGACAGCCAAGGATGGTTCGTGGTGCACACTTTTGGTTGATCATCCTTTCTTTACTGTGAATCTGCTTTTCTTCGTGAACGTGACAGTCGGATTCTGGGTCATCGGATGGATCCAGAAGTCCATGTGGCTAATTGACCCATACTGGACCATCCTGCCGCCATTAATCGGTCACTTCTATCGTGAGTTGCCGCAAGTCCAAGACCAGCCAACTGTTCCCACACGTGCAACAGTTTCTCTACTCCTCGTGTGGGTTTGGGCGGTACGGCTCACGATCAATTACTTCCGAAGAGAAAATTGGAAGTTCGGGGAGCGCGAAGACTGGCGTTACACGAAGATGCAGAAGGATTTTCCGACGTGCTGGCCTGTGTTGAGCTTTTTCGCCGTCGGACTTGCGCAGCAGCCATTGCTTGTGGGCATTACCTGGCCGCTGGAGTATACGAATTACGGCGGAGGGGGAGGCAGCGACTCAGAATATGGTGCGGATACTTGGACGATTGTCGATTCACTTGCCACCACTGGTTGCGTAGTAGGACTAACTTTCGCCCATTTCGCCGACAACCAGCTGCGTGATTACATGCTTGAAAACGAGACGAGAAGAAAGGAAGGTAGAGACGTCATTCCCCTCTTGAACACCGGCCTCTGGAAGTACAGTAGACACCCGAACTACTTCGGCGAGCAGCTGTTTTGGTGGAGCGTAGCGCTGTTCGCCATCGGCGTTGGGGCCTGGTGGACGGCAGTTGGAACCTTGTTGAATTCTATCGTGCTAGCAATCGTCACGGTGATGACGGAGGAAAAAATGGTCACGAATTGGACCCCAGCTCGAGTACACATGTACAGGTTGTACCAAAGGGATACTAGCGTACTGATTCCGCTACCGAAGCGTCACTTAATTTGCGGAGAAACAGATCCGATGATTGACCCAGCAGCGTCGTGATCAGCGGAGCATGGCAATTAGGTACATGTGTCGTGTATTCCGCTTGAGAATCACGATCAATTACCGTGTCACATGATGAAGGATGTCAAGGTCAAAAGGTTCTTCATGTGACGAGTGTTGTGCTGCGCTTGTGAACAAAGTGACCGAGAGAGAATGTTTCTTGTTACAACGAGGAACTACGCGCTCGTTGATAAAGCAGACAGGATGAATTATCAGGACCTTCTTCGTGGCGCGTGAAGCGCCTTAAGGATCGCCGATCAGAGTCAAGAGCGAGAGAAGAACTGGAACAAGGGGTCCGCCAGTAGTACTTGATTCACAGCAAGATGATCGTGCGATTGTTGTTTTGTTTTCATTGGTTTGCTAGCAGCCGTGGCGCGGGCGAGTATGACGATTGGACGGTCGACACGGCCACTCGGGAAGAAACAGACGTCTCATACCCTGGAGGGAGCTTTCGGCGTGCGGCACAACAGCCACAGCAAGACCATGCGGAAGAGAACATCAGCAGGGAGCACGACCAGTCGGACCTTCTGCTTGACATCACCAGCAGTCGAGGCGGTTTCTCCTCGTCGCAGAATCTTCACGACGACCGCTTGTCATCGTCCATGCCGTCCTTGCTGTCGATTGGAGGTGCGTCGACGTCCTCGTCGCCTAACAAAAGGCACCAGCACTCACAGCTGAAGCAGCGGCGGACGGCCAACCCGGCGTTGGCTGCGAGCACGCCAAACTTGCAGGAGTTGCAGCAGCGATCGTCCCCGACCGCGAGGGAATTGAATCTCCATCAAAGATCTGCGCTGACGAGCTCGCACGACAAGCTGTCCAAATCGACCGGAAGTTTGAAGACCTGGGTACAACAAACGTTTGGTTCCTCGAATCAGTTAGCCGTCGTGCACGACTCCGACAACGAACAAAGTGACGATGAGGACGTCGACGCCAGCCACTATTGGCGCGTTGAGGAAGATGTGGACGGCAGTATTGGTTTAGGGAAAGGAGGAGGACCACATCCGAGTCGCCCAGGGACGACGCCGGCACTTACGACCATGACGAGCAGGCAAAAGGGTGGGATGAGTGCCTGGTTGCGCAGTAGCAAAGAAAATCTATCAACCGGCTCGGGAATAACTACGAGTGAGGAAAAGAGAGACAAGCTTTCTGATTCTAGACGCGCTTTACTTTTCCACGACTCCGTCGCCCCTCCGGAAATTGAAAAGCCAGAGGAGCGGTCGATTTCCAAGGCGACCTCTGTTCTCTCTCTGGAAAGAGATTTCAGCGAAGCGCAGAAGAACAGGAAACCGTGCAGGAAGCGCCCGGGTGCGTTGACTTTCGGCGCAGTGTCCACGCTTGCTCTCATATTCGGGTGCCATCTTTTCACGCGAGGGGAAAACAACCAACAGGACACGGGCTACAGTGGTCATGTGGGGATGCACCGCATTCCGCGTCCGACGCTAGAGGACCGGCTTCACGCCTGGCGGCACCGGGCAGCCACGCCCAACTCGAGCTGGTCAAAATTGACCTATCCGGAGGGTGTAGAGGAGCGACGCGAACGCGATGACTCAGTGGCACGACAGGACGTTGCCTCTCTTGACGCCACTGCTAGCCCGTTCAGTAACGAAGATCGTACCGAGCAGACCAACGGCCATGTTGGTAGTTCACCCCGCGAAAATAATCCGCGGTTCCTCGACCGCAGGAAGAATACTGTGCTCCCCGCCGCCTCGGAGCTGCCAGACCTGGACCCGGAGATCGTGAACAGCGCCAAGCTTTTGAAGGAGGACGGGCGCCAATTTCCGACGAAGTTGGAAGATCGTGCAAATTTCAAGTGCAAAGGTCCGGAGACGCTGAAGACGAACCCAAAGGGGAACCCCTGGTACGACAAGCTGGACCAGACTTGCACGGACTGGACCCGGGCAGGCTTGAACGTGATCTCCGCGGTGCAGCATCAGGGTTTCTGGTCCTCCACTGTGACCTGCGGCACCTGCTGGGCCTACGCGACGAGCGCGCAGATTGAGGCGCAACTGGCGCTTAGTTCAAAGGACGGGACGCTGCGGAGGGTGGATTTGGGGGAGGTCATTTCCTGTACCAGTCGCGAGGAGAGGATGGACCGGAACAAGTTTAACGGCATTCCGATCGAGGCCGTGGCTGCGAAGGATTTGCCGGTCGAGCGACTCTGCACAGACGGAAACATTCAGACCTGGGTCTACGCTTACATGGTGCAGAACGGGATCCGGTATGATCTGTTTAAGTACTTTGCGCCGAAGTTTCACCTCATCAAGATTATTCCAAGTGCAGTCTGGGTGAGCAGATGTTGGAAACCGCTTACTTATTCAAAATCCTTATGGAATATCCTATCAGGTTGCTGACATCTGAGCCGCAACTGCAGTGGCCGGGTGAACCGCCACGGGATGTGGTCTACCCATCCGATACCTACGATGACCGGCAGCAGGATGTTCCTTTCAGGTACCGTGATCCAACGAAACATCCACCTGTCGGCGCGCGGCCAGACGGGGATCGTAGAGACTATTGCCAGCACAAGAGGACTTTCATCCTGGAGAAGTCTGCTGCGAGTGATGCAGACAGCAAAAATTTTTCTTCAGTCGATGGCGCTCTTGACGCGGCTGCCGGAGTAGCAGCAGAGCCCCCGCGCGTGGTAAATTTGCGAGGAAGAGAACAAGCATTGCAAGAAGTTACTGAGGAATCTTTCTCCAGAGCGTCGGGAGACGACCTGCCTCCGGTTGTCGAAGAAGTAGTCCGGATTCGTCCTCCGAAAGGCCATCGTCACGCCTACGATGACGTTTACATGAAAAATGTCCTGCAGAAGGTGCAAGACCCCAACCAGGCCTTCGGCGGGGTCATGAAGGGGGAAGACAAAGTCAACACTCCCTGGAACGAGGAGATCGAGCCCGATAATAAGGCCTGGCTCATCGGAAAAAGCGAGCCGGCTGATGTTGTCTCACCTTCGTCCTTCGAGAAGGAAATTATTCAGGCAGACGAAGCTGTAATAGAACAAGAGCAGCCCTTTCTAAAAAAAGTTTCCAAAGCAAAAGAAGACCTCGCGCTCGCGGAGGAGCTCATTCAGGAAGAAGAAATCAGTATGGCCAGCGGTGCTGCACGACACGAACAGGAACAGCATGACCCTGGCGGTGGTGGCAACGAGAGGACCAGAGCGAAAAACAAGGTTTCGACCCTCACGACCGGTGGCAAAAGCAGAAGTTTAGGTTTACAGAGGAACATGTCCATGTCGTCACGCAGCGCCGCTGCGTCTACAGTGGAAAAAGAAACAAGCAGCAGCAGTTCTGGCGAAACTGGCGCGCCCACGGCGGTCCAGTTAATATCGACAGTGCCTTCGACTACATCAGTAGTGCCTACGACGCCCTCCGCGATGAACATGCTACCCGTCGGCTCGTACACGCCCCCACCGACTTTCATCACCCCAACTGAGTCCAAGGAGTTGGCGAATCCGCTACGGTTGACCGAAATGATCGTCGGAAAGGACCTGCTTCGCTGGCACGGGACGGAGTTGGAGATCCGAGCGCAACTCCAGAAGATGCCGGTCGTTGGTCTCGTGGACGCCTCAGGGCTGAAGAAATTCGCCTGGGGGCCGCGGTACAAGAAGCACATCATCTCGAAGGAGGATTTCCCCTCCTACAGTTTAACCGGCACGGTACACCTCACCGGGGATCACTACGTCCAGGTGGTTGGGCTGAAACGCGATGAAAATACGGGCACGCTTTACTGGTGGATCAAGAATTCCTGGGGCCCGAAGTGGGGCGACAATGGCTATTTCAGGATGAATATCAAATGTAAAAATGTCTGGGCCTGGAAGAATGCAAGTTTGTCTGGCATGACTCGAGAATCTGTGTTGCATAGGCATGAAGAGGCCCTCTTCCCTGTCATGCAAAAACGCAGTTTGCCATGCGGAATACGTAAGACATGGGAGCCAAAAAATTTGTCATGCATCGCTGCGTATTGCAGTGCGTCTCCCATTCACTTTTAGCATTACAAGTTTCCAGACCAAGACATTTTTGCAATCCATAATGAAGTACGGCGAGGGCTTGCTCCTTCACGGCGTCACGATCCAAGAAGACCGGATGGAGCTCTGCCAGCGGAGACAGGGAGAGGCGGACTTCCATTGCAAGCTCGCCTTATCCGCGGAGCCGGAAGAAGTTCGGGACCTGCCGGAAGACAAGCCGGCCGGCGCGGCGACCATGTGATGGACTTCTTTGAATCAGAGCACAAGGCTCCTCTTTCAAGTTTCTGAGGTAGAGAACACAAGAATAAAGCTGTAGAATATGAACCTATTGATTCGAAGGAAAGTTTGTCATCTAAAATGCGGAGTGAAACTGCACCCTTGAAATGTAACAAAATTTGATACTTGTTTGCAATATCCAAACGTAAACCATCAATGAATTGTCTGTGCAAAAGTCTAAAACGCAAAACAGGAAAGCAGCAAAAAGAAAAGAGAGAGGAAATGGAAATTATCTGAAGGGTAGCGAGGTCGTGCTGACGACATATGCCAGGCCGTCCCTGAACATGTGCCAAATTTTTTCAGGAAGGGAGTCCCGTTTGTGATGTTCACGATTCATTTCCGTTTTTCGCAAGGTGTGAAAAAGGGTGCTGCTACCCTTTCAAAATATTCAGGCATAAAGCAAGAGAGGGTTGTAGCAAAAGCACATGCCGGCGCGCAGTTTGAGTTCTGCACGTTGATTCTACTTTTGAGCTTGTTGATTAGCACTTGCAGGAAAACATCAAGATGAGTTCGTTCAACTTTCAAGAGGTGAGCGTGACTGATTACGGGTTTCCGACGGCTCCTCCCGATCCCGAAATGGAACACGCGTTCGACGGCGACGCGTCTTTGCGCTTCGCTGTCAACCTCGGTCTCGTGGTGACCGGTGCGTTTGCTGCACTGTTGCTTTTCGTGGAGCGACTGCGGAAGAAGGGCAAAAGTCATGACTACGCACCACTGCCTTTGCCTGGGGACGATCATCTTGAAATAAGTGCGAATATGCATCAAAATGGAACAACGGCATTGGAGCAGCATCTGCAATCGCAGGGAGGTGCCGGTGGAGCGTCTTCTGAAGATGAAACCAGCGGGTTTAGAAAAACCAAACGCAACTACCTGATCGCCTACCTGCTTGCGATGTTCGCGGACTGGCTGCAAGGGCCGTATGTCTATGCGCTCTACGACGCATACGGCTTTTCCAAGGCGCAAAACGGGATACTCTTCATCTTCGGTTTCGGTAGCTCGATGGTGTTTGGCACGTTTCTCGCCGGGTACGCGGATAAATTCGGGCGGAAGAAGTTCTGCATCTTCTACTGCGTCGTTTACACGCTCAGTTGCTTCACAAAACACGTGAACCACTTCTACTTTCTGTGCCTCGGGCGAATTTTGGCGGGGATTGCGACCAGTTTGTTGTTCTCCGTGTTTGAGTCTTGGGTGGTATGCGAAGTCATGTCGTCGTCAAGTTCTTTGACGGGATCGGGAAATACAGGTGCAGCGAAATTGTCATCAGAGGCACAGCTCTCCGAGCTCTTCTCCGCGGCAATCTTCGGGAACAGCATTTGTGCAATTTTGGCCGGATTTATCGCCCAGCTAGTGAGCGAGGGTGGAGGCGAGTTTCGCCGGGTTTTCCCAGTGCTTGGGCTGCAATCGTGGGATCATGAACAGCAGTCGAGCAATATTTCTTTGCTTGCTGCGGCGCCATTGTCGGGTAGTACAGGAGGTGGAGGTGCGACAACGGTAACCAGTGACGCGTATTTTTACGTAGGAAAGTTTCTCGGTCCGTTCGATGTGGCGGCGGCGGTGCTGGCTTGCTGCGGGGTCTTCATCCATTTCAAGTGGCAGGAAAATTACGGGTCCACAGGAACTACAGCTGGCAGTATCGAGGAAAGCGGAAGCACAGGAAAAATAGCAGATACTGAAGAAGTTGAGCTTTCCAATGTAAAGAGCCCACGCTTGCAAGAACTCGATGGCGAGCACGAGCACGCGTTTGAGATAGACATGGACGAGAATGGAAAGGAAGAAGACAGCAGTCCAACGGGTACGAGCGCGGATAAAACCCCTGCCGCGCCGGTGATCATCATGTCCCCCAGTGAAGTCGTGTTGTCGCCACTCGGGCTAGCTCTACCGCCAGTATTGCGGCCCAGTAGCGGCGTAAAGCAGGGTAGAAGTGCGTCAAACAAAGGAAGACAGCTGTCTCCCACCTCTGCCAGCCAAGACCACAACGAGACCACGAGCTCCACGGAAGTGGTTGACAGTGAACAGCGAAGAAAGTACGACTCCAGCGATATGGTTCAGGAGGAAATATTAAGAGCGCCGCCATTCAACACAGAGAAAAAATCACTCCAAAAGCCTCGATCTGAAGCACTGTCCGACAACGAAATAGCTGCCGCTTTTCACGTTCTACGGACCAGCCCCCAAGTGCAAAAACTGGGATGGATGTGCGCGCTGTTTGAGAGCTCTATGTTTATCTTCGTTTTTCTCTGGACGCCGGCCATACACGACGTGATTCCGTCTGCGAAAAAAGCGCCCTACGGATTGATCTTCGCGTTATTCATGCTGGCCTGCATGTGCGGCTCCTGCATGTTTTCACTTCTCTCTTCCTCCCAAAACGAAGACAATTTTACCGCCCGAGCAAATCACCGCGTGCCGCCGGGAACGAAGTCTGCTTTTGCGAAATTTGTTTCCTCCTGCCTGCTCCAACGTAGTTCCAGCGCTTGGTCGGAAAAGCAACTCGCGGCGCTCACCGTTACAGTTGCGGTAATTTCCAACGCTTTGGTCGTTGTCACGAGTTCCACCATTGTGTTGCTGTTTGCCTTCCTCGGGTTCGAATTCAGTCTCGGGCTTTACTTTCCAACCTTCGGTTTGTTGAAGAGCCGGCTGGTGCCAGAGCGGAACCGCGCGATGTTGTACAACTTTTTCCGTGTCCCGCTTAATTTCATCGTCGTCGCTTCCCTGGCGGTGGACATTCCGGTCCGGGTCGGATTTGCGCTGATAACTTGCATGCTCCTCCTCTGCGGGGCCATGCTCTGGAACACGGACTTGGGTGGGAGGGACATAGCAAATAGCACCAACAGAAATAGAACACGGCAGTCCTCTGACTTTACGAGCCAGCAGGTGTCAGAGGATGAAGGTCGGGAGGCCGATGAAGGTGTCTTCGTGGACGAGGAGGTGGAAGAGAATGGTGTTTCGCATAGTACGGAACAAACGGAAGAGGAGCAACAGCAAAAGCAGTATCGAACAGCGAAAAATAATTTTTCCTTGGAGCTGCGCGATTTCTCCTTGCGACCAACAGAACCGCCAGCGGAGGAACGACAAACAAATGCTGCAGGAGGTCAGGCCGGCGTCGGCACTGGAGGTACGAGCACTTCTGCTTCTGCATCATCACAACTGCAGAACATCAAAAGTGTCGCTCAGAACAAAAAACCTCAACAAGCAGGAGGAGCCCAAATACAGACACGGTCTTACGCGCATGGCGTGCTGTCGATCGGAATTCCTGCCGGGAAGAAACAGGCAGAAGCCTTGCCGGCGCAAAGTACTAACACAAAACCCCTTCCGCTTGAGAGGAGACTAGATATCGACGACAGCGAGGACGAAGCAGCCGAGGACGATGGCATTTACGAAAATTTCCTAGTGTTCACGGGCAGTCCAAGGAACAGCGGCAACGCAAGCGCGACAGGTCGTAATAATCATCCGAACGCTGATGTTGAAAAAGTAGCAGGGAAGACTGATCTTCGCGATCAGCGCAGCAGGGTTGGCGCATCTGGCTCGAACCTGCAGAGAGAGAAACCAAATACCGCCATGCGAACGAGAGAAGAGCAGGATGTCCTAGACCGGAATAGACTGGAACAATACTTGAAAGCGCTTGAGGAATCGTCTTCCGAGGAAGATGGCGGAATATGAAAGAAGGCTCCTGCAATCACGTTTTGGCGGCAAAATTTTTTTGAATTGCGCAATTTTCCAAATTGCACTGAAAATTCTTGGTTCCCGCCATGTAGTGGCGAACGGCCCGGGCCGTGCACTTTGCATCGATCCTCCACAATAGGTTAGTTTGATCGTATTATTTTCGAGATTGGCTTTTTCTACACGCATACGCAACAAGAACAAACTACAGTGCATAATTGTCGCAGTGACAGATCGGAATCGTTGTCGTTGCAACCGCAGCCTTCGTCAAGGCATGGCTTGATGCATTCTCTAAGGTTTTCGTAGACCAAAATGTTGCTGATTTCGGCGTAGAAGAATCGTCATCGTGAACGCTATGGTCGTGTATATTCTCGGGGAAAGTCTGTCGTCATCATCATCTTCACGTCGTCAAAACCATTTTTTCTCCTCGATCGTAGCGAACAAGTTTGGGACTTTTTTGTAGTAGATTTCGCTCGTGGTCGTGTTGGGGTATCTTGGTCGTCAATCCAATTCTGTTTGCAAAAAATCGTGACTATTGAATTGCTCAAAAACATCGACATAGATTCGCGTTTTTTTTTCACTTGCCGGGGTAAATCAAGTGAGTCAATACGAATTTCTTGGTCTTTTCGGCCTTAGATTGTAGAGATAAAGTTAAAGAATTGACCTAAGATACCGAACTTCAAGAACTTTCGTTCCTGAGCAGCTTGTTGATAAAGTTTGCTACTTTTCTTGAGAAGTCAAAAAGATGCCAGACGATAAGCCGGTAGGAAGCAACCGGAGTGCCAGCGCTCCCGTTTTGCAGAGATTCTCACAGTATGAAGCTGGTCCAAGATACTCAGTCACGGGAAAATGGAAGGTCATCGAGAGAAACCAGAACATCCCAGCTGCGAACAAGTACTTTACACGATTGATTTGATTTTTTTTCATCACGACATAGATCTGTATCTATCTTTACCTATTAAAACCACTAAAAATGCATCATGTCTTTTAGCAGTAACAGAAGCAGAATACGATACCGTTTCTTTTTTTCAGCCACATGGATACCATGTCAGGGCAAAAATTTTGCAAAAAAATCCAAGGTACGATGTGCGGGAAATGACGAAACACACCTCAAAATACGGGCAGCTGACGTATTCATGCAGCTTTGGCTCCGCAAAACGGTGGGCACGAAACTACGGTGACAACACAACGGGCGGACCAGGTATAGTTTGATTCCATTTGATGAAATTGTCAATGCGTAATAATTTTGGAGTGCATGACGATGACAGACTTCCACTTCATCGCCTGTTTTGGCTCCATCGACAGACAGCAATCATTCTACATCCACTCTTCAGGTCAATACGAGACGGCACGCAGTACGATTCGACGGAGTGACATTAGTTTCGGAAAGAGCACACGACCAGACATTACAGGCTTGCCAAAATCCATCCCAAAGTGCCCAGGACCGGGTCAGTACGAGGTATGAACACGAAGTTGAAAAATTAAAATTAATGTTTTTGAGCGAGATTTTCCAATGGGAAGCAACGCGACACCGAAAGCAAAAGAGTAATCATGATGATACTGCATGACAGGCAGCACATCCATGAAACAAAAACTACAGGTTCGGGACAAAAACAACAAAAACGACCCGACGCTTTCCACGCTTACGATCAAGTTTGTATGCATTGCAAATATGTCTGGGTCTGGAAGCTTGCAACTTCTAATGCTGTCTTTAGATTCAAAAAAAATCTGTGTTGCATGACCAGCAAGAGGAATCCAGTTGGGGCTACGTGAGGAGGACATTTCTCATGCGGTAGAGGCATCACTAAGTCCTCTAAAAATCTGTGATGCTAGGGCATGCATCACAGACATCATGGGTCATGCGAAATATGCATGACAAACCTGGCACTCTTCCAGACCCAGACATATTTGCATTTGATAGTTTGCGGGTCGACACAACTGGTTCTACGAGAATCCCGAAGACGACAAACGGCCGGGGCCGGGCAAGTACTATCAAAAGGAAAAGTCCCCCCTCCCCATATCGAAAACGAAATTTGTGATGCTGGATTTGAGTACACAAATCAGATTTGTCTTGCTGAAGAGGACTGCAGGCCCACATCAAGCCTGAGTAGAGAGGTTTTGGCCTAGGCGCTTAGCATGAGAAGCGTCTGCGCTGTAGGCCAAACAGCACCACAAACCGCCTGCATAATGCGGCGGAGCCTGTGGAATTGCCTTCTTGCAAGACAGAGATCATTTGTGGTCGCAAATCAGCATTGCAAATTTTCTGCGACGTACCTTTTCGATGTGGGGAGGGGGATTTTTCCCTGGGATAAGTACAGCCTCAACTTCACACAGGTGGAAGAGCCGGTCGGTACGGAAACCAAGATTGGTACGGGCTTGCGGCCAAGCATGGAATCGCACTTGGGCGTGAACCCAAAGGCACCGGGCGTGGGGCCGGGTCAGTACAAGGTACAAATAGCTACGTTTGTTATGCGTGATCTAGTTGGATATGCGCTCTTCGCATTTTTACGCGGAAAGGAAATTGCGTTGCAAATTACAATCAAGACAAATAATGAAACAGCATTTGACGACACTGGGTGGCGCCATCGTGACCCCGTACGGCAACGCACCGCGGTACAGTTTTACCACGGCTTCCTACCGAACAAATATCCCAGAGCAAAAAGCTGGCATGGCATATTTGTAATGCAAAAATAAATACACAGAAAAAGAAAAACTTGTCATGGGCGGCCCTATAGAATGCTGTTTCGGCAGATATGCCATGTTTTTTTGTGTATTTATTTTTGCATTACCTGCCAGCTTTTTTCTGTGTGATAACAAAGACGAGGCACAAGGAGGATCCGGACATGATCCTGCAGCCCACGCAGTTCCCCAAGGGCGGATTCCAGGGGTAAGTGGTGCTAGACGAAAAAGGGGCCAGTTCTTGGGAAGAAAGATTTTAGTTTCGAACTATGTGACTTTAGATGATTCAAAAATGCTAAAAACGGAGAGGTGGTGGTTCAATTTACAATGTTTTATGCGGTCGTTGTTGAAAGCTTTCGTCATAATGGGTGTGTTTGTCGAGAGGAAAGTGTGTTATTTTATTCTTTTTCTTTGCATTTTTCACAGCTATCTTTACAGGGCAGTCCAATTGGGGGTTGTCGATGTAAATAGAGGCGGATGTAAATTATTCAATGTTGTATGTATGATCAGACTCAATTTTCGCACGTAAATTTTGAAGTTGAAAAATATACCAGATTGTAAAGCACGACCAAGAGCTCGTTCCTCTATGCATTCAAACAACTGTATCATTTTTGTCCCGGTTAAGTTTTTAGTGGATTTGATTTTCGCAATTTTTACCTTGTATTTTACTATTTCGAAATTCGGTTTCTGCAGTATCTTCTTGTAACTCTATCGTTCATAATATCTGTGGTTCAGGTACGCACCTTTATGTAAAATATTTTTAGATTGATGTTTACTTTACTGACGCTGTAGTTGGACCGATAATTCTAGGATCAGGGACGCAGTGCGCACACTTTTTCGGGCCTAATAACACTGCGCGTCACGATCTTCGAGCTGCTGCCGCACAACTACTAGAAAAAGCCTTCCTGGTTTGCGAACCTGACCAACGCGTAGTATTGTCATTAATCAAATGGGAATAAGATTGGAAAATACGTACAGTAAAAGAAATTTCTCGGCTTGTCTGCACCGCAGAACTCCCAGAGCATTTCCTGTTCCGACTAGTACCGCAGTTTTTGACCACCAAGTTCAATCGAAATAATTGATGAAGAATGACAGATCATTACCATAGCCTTTCGTCAATCTTGTTCCTAGACTGCTGGCTAAGGAACAAGAAGCTTTTTCATTGGCGAATTCCTTTTTCCCTCAGCGACTGTCATTTTCGAGTATGATGCGAAAGCCAGAAGTTTTTAGCAGTAGTGTAGTGTATGTAGCTAGATCGCCGCAACTAGCCCCCTGATTTGGAATTCACTCGTTTCGTTTTTCCCCGCGCATGATTGATAAATAGAGATAGACAGAATTATGAGTTTCCGACCCGATCTTTCTGCCTTTACTGGCGGCGGTTCCGGAAAGAACAAAGGCGGCAAGTTCAATGCGAACCTTTTTCCAGCGACGGCCCATGCGCCATTCCAGCCCGTGCCAGGAGCCGGTCCTGCAGGTCCGCTGCGCAGGCTACCCGACGACTACTTCAGCAAGAAGGGCAAGGGGCTTCCCATGTCATTTGGCAAGCAGACACAGAACGATCATGGTGGGAAGAAAAATAACAAGGGGAAAAATAAGGGCGGCGCGGCGGGCCGCTTTGACTTCGCAAAGGGGAAAAAGGGACCCAAGAGCAACAGATACCCACCACACGACAGTATCAATGGGTCGTTTTTTGCGAAACGAGCCATGATAGAAGACCCATGGGCAGATTTGTACGAGAAGAATGGCTTTTGCGTCGTTAATCCGCCCGAGCCAGAGAGTCCAAAAATACAAGAAAGTGTTCCAGAGGTACCAGCAGCCCCGGGTCCAGAACAACTACAGCCGCAAGGATTGCCTAAAATGCCACCAGCAGTAGCAAAGAGCGGCAGCGGCCCTTCACTGGGCTCGATGCCGAAAGCCGTGTCGAAAGCTCGCGGTGGAGCGGCGCACTTTTTGGTGATGCTGCCAAAACCGAAAGGCGAGGACGATGAAATAAATCCTGCAATAGCTGCTACATCAAATGCCAATCAGAATGGAGCAGACAAAGCACTACAAGACGAGACCGAAAATTCAGCTGCAGGATCTCAGCCAGCAAAGAAGCCACGCATGTTTCTCGACCTTCCACCTCCCGCAGACGAAGTCGCAACCACAAAAATCACACTCCCGAAAGCAAAATCTTCGGCTCTGCAGCCTTTCGGGGAAAAAGAAACAAAGAAAGCACCTCCGACTTCTACGTCGTTCCTGGACTCCCTGCTCGCTGGAGCTGGAGAAGACGAGGAAGAGGGCTTCGACGACATGGGGAATAATAGCTTCGACGACATCCTCGCTCCATCTTCAACCGGGTTGTTCGCAAAACTGAAAAACCAGGCGTCTGTCGCGGCCAAGTCGAAGTCGATAGCGCCTGCCCCGGTAGGAGTATCGAAGGCGAGCAGCAAAGCGACATCTTCCGCGACAGTACCAGCCTCAACAGCTGTAGTTGTACCAGCGGCAAATAAAACAGCAGCGGAACATCCGCCAGTAGGGGTAGGCAACCGCGATACAGCTGGTGTCGAGCAAGAAGATGTGGCCCTCGATTCGGATGAGGAAGGCAGCATCCAGATGGAAGGCGACATCTCCGATGAAGATGTGGCAATGGAAGGAAATCACACAGCAGGCAACCCCGAGAAGAAAAATGTAGATGTTGAAGAGACTCATCAGAATCATCATACCGATGACATGGACGAAGATGGCGACATAGATTTGAAATCTGTTGAAAGTAGTTGAGCCGCGACCGTTTTTTGGCAAGAAAAGTTGTCGATTTTTCCCATGATTGATGTACATGCGACGTCAAATCTGCACACGGCACGAGATCATCGTGCTCGATTCATGGGTCGTTGAATATTCGAAAAAGGAAGAGCTCCATGCTCGTGTCTTTTGTTCCTCGTGTAGTCCCTAAGAAAATTTTCGTAATTGGAATGACAACTCGCACTCGTGGTCGTGGATGTATTCGGTAAAATCTTCACATCGGTCGTGCTTTTTTTCTATTAGTCGTTGTTTGTCTGTGGCTGTGCATTGCCATTGCTACCGAGGCTGGTTGCATCTGTTTTTTTTTTCATGCGTAATAAATTGTACCAATCAGTATCAGGGTCGTTCCGTTTCGTCGATATCGTCTTGTAGAGTTGGTGTAGATCTCATATTCATCACGTGGATGCAGTTGCACCTGCGTTTCGTTGTAAGAGGGTTTTACCATTACCTCTCAACAAGAACAACCACTGATAGCATTTTTTTCCTTTTTTTTCGCTCTGAGGTGAGCTAAAATTCATCATTTTCGCACAACAGTTCGTGTGAATTTGATTCCGTAAAGACACGACAGCAAAGCTTTCAGCAAGCAGAAGAGACAATATACTTTTTTTCGGGACAGAATAGCTAGCAAGGGGAAGTCAATAACTCGAAATCTGGGCAGTGCAGGCAGTATCAGGACGTCAGGATAAGAACTTCGTAAAAACCTCTTCGGTATCGCATTTTTTCTTGCGATGCCAACCGCTTTTTAGAAAATCCAATGTGGTTTCTGCAGACGCGCTACTTTAGAAACCGAGAGGACGAACCAAAGCAGGCGACGCAGACGAACAGGTCTTCCACCACCCCGAATAAGGCGACACTCGGATCCTCGAGCCGACAGAACAGCGGCACCAACCTGCATCGCGGGTCGCAGAGCAGCCAGAAAATCAACACGCTGAGCAAGAGCCCGCGTCGCAACCGCCAAGCAAACAGTCCGGCCCGGGTCGTGAGCACCACGACAACTACAACCCGGTTACCCTCCACCTCTCCCTCGGTTTCGCCCTCCGGAAGGAGGAAGCGCCGTGCGCACGTCGAATCCACTCCGACGCTGAACGTATCAAATGCAAAAATGTCTGGGTCTGGAGGAGTGCGGACATTTGTGATGCAGTTTTTGCCTAGCCCGGATTGTCTAGTTTGCAAGCCCTAGCATTACAGATCCCGAGTAGGTAATCTCGATGCCTAATCCGCATGACAAATGCTCTTTTTCTGTAACAGGAAGCGGGACCTTTTGCTGACCATGCAACATGGCAGATTTTGTCATGATGTAGAATTTGCATCACAAATTCGAATCCATCCAGACCCAGGCATATTTGCAATGCATAGAACGCCAGTGGAAGCAAAATGAACGCGACGCAGTCGTTGATTCAGAAGTGGGGCGCGCCCAGCCTCTCCCGCAACGCCAGTGCGTCGCACCAGAACAAGCGCACGATCAGTGGCGACACGACCAAAGCGCCGTCTTCGAAGGAGTCGCTGCAATCTCTGCCGTCGAAAAACAACGAAGTCGTGGTGCAGCAGGGAGGACATCAACAACCGCAGCAGAATGAGCAGCAGATGCAGACTCCGTCGAAGAACTTTGTGCAGCTCGGACCGCAGCAAACGATGTACGCCGCGGGTAACACCCCCTCGGGCTTGTTCAACGTGGACCGGTCCAGTCGTGTGCTCCTGTCCGATAGCCCTAGCAAACTGTACACGGGTCACACGAACGGCAGCGCACCGACGCCGGAGCACCATCAGCACGGTGGGGCTGCTTCTGCAGCCGCAGCGATGGTGGAGCATGAGGTAAGTACTTCCACTTACTAACAGAATGGGTGTTTGTGAACACAGCTTCTTCCTCCATTTTTTTCCTTGGCGAATCAAGCGATAGACTTGTGGGTACAAATAAATTCTTGAGCTCTACCATGTATCCTAGCCCCTCGTTTGTTTCTCCTTTTTGCGCGAGTGAAGCATGTCGCAAAATTCATGCGTGACAAATCAACGATTTACTGTTCCAAAGTAAAAAATTAGGAACACGAAATCCCGGATCTTGGTACGGCCCGGTTCGACATTCGCAATTTCCTGGGTTCTGGTGGTGAAGGCGTCGTCTACGAAGCGTTTGATCGCGTGAACAATGAGTTGTGCGCTCTCAAGGTCGGCAACCGCACAGCGCAGAAGAACAAGGGTTTCGAGAAGGAGTACGCGATCTACAGTCACTGCGTGAAGCACCGTGTGTCCGCCATCCCGCGTCTGTTCGACACCAGAATTGCTGCGCTGCACGGCTCGCACTCAGAGCAGGATCCCAAGCCGGACTACCTGGCACTCGAGCTGTTCGGACCCAGCATTCGCATGATGCTGCTATCAAATGCAAAAATGTCTGGGTCTGGAAGAATGCAGACTCGTCATGCATATTTTGTATGATGATTGATGTCTCTAATGCATGATCTAGCAACACAGATTTTTAGGTAGCTTCCTAATGCCTATTCCGCATGAGAAATGCCCTCTCCGCGTATACACAAACTGGAGTCCTGTTGCTGGTCATGCAATACAGATTCTTTTGGAATCCAAAGACAGCATTACAAGTCGCAGAATCGTCCAGACCCAGACATTTTTGCAATCCATAGCTGCAGGCGGTCTGCAACAAGCGCGCACAGCAGATCGAACAGGGATTGAACGTATGAAACAAACTCGATCTGCTCGTTTCATTACATTTTTTAGCTCTGTTTTTTTGCAAGAATTGAATACTGTGAGATTAAACTTACCCTTCGCTTTCGATGTGAGATTAAACTTACCTTTCTGTGTTCAAAAATAAAATGGCACGACACTAGGTCCCGAACCGTGGCAGTACCATGGAGCTGCGTTCGATCTACGTGATCGCTATGCAATGTAAATTTCCTGTACATGTACAAAATGCATGACAAATTTCGCTAACTTGCAGAGGCCAACTTGTCATGCTGGACTAGGATCGAAGGCAAGTTTTGTCATGCAGAAACCGCGTTTGTACGTGCACAGGAAATTTACTGTGGATAATCGCCGAGAAGATGATCGAAGTGTTGGAACAGTTGCACAAGGTGAAGGTTTATCAAATGCAAAAATGTCTGGGTCTGGAAGGATGTACTAACTTGTGATGCGCATTTCAGAACACACAAAAATCTCTGATGCATAGGCAGCAAAAGCTGCTCACTTTCTGTCACCAAAATGGGGGATTGTCATGCGGATTCGGCATTGCGGAAGCTTCTCGAAGCCTGTGATGCTAGAGCTTCCATGCCAGACCTTCTGTGTCATGCAGAAACACCATGATTCTTCCAGACCCAGACATTTTTACATTTGATAAGGTCCTCCACCACGACGTGAAGCCGCAGAACGTCGTCTTTCGCGATCGTAATCGCACCTTGGAAACGGACGTGGTCACCAATTCTGATCAACTGGCGCTGATCGACCTGGGTATGAGCTACTTCGTCGCCGAAAATACCAAGCCCAAGAGGCACTGCCGGTTCTGTGGCAGCATGGATTACAGTTCCAGGGCGTCTAGGTAGGATTTTTGTTGAGATCATGTTGGTCGGTTGAGAAGTTCTCTTCGCCTGGTTGGCTGTTTGTCAGCACAAGGTTCTCATTCATAAAGGTGCAAAACTTGAAGAAGGTTTCACCATTTCATTATCAGGTACCGTTGCCAGCCATCCCGTCGCGATGACTTGGAATCTTTGTCCTACCTGCTTTTGTGGTTGGTGATGGGTAACCGTAGTTTCAAGGCCTGGAGGTCCGCGGTTCTGGAACCCTACTGGGAGATGCTGTCTGTGCTGTTTGAGGACAAGGTAATATTTGACTCCTCCTTTTTCAGAGTGTGTTGGTGCGTATAATTGTGAGTGCACGTAGCGAATAATTTATCTGCCTACTTATTCGTCTGATGAATGTAGCAAGGTCCCGCCGACATGATTCTTATCGAGTTAGTTTTAGTGAAGAAAAATTTCGTACTACTTCTCTCCAGGTCGACATTGCGGAGATTCTTGCCAACCCGTCCCGTAACGCGACCCCGTATGCCGCTGCGCTGCAGCGCACCAACGACGAAACCAAGGTTTTTATCCGCCGGTCTGCCGTGCAGAACTCCAAGAAGCCGGACAAAAAGTGCGATTTGGGCTTGTTCCAAACCACCATGACTACGCGCCCGGACGATCTCATCGAGGGGAATTTGCCGAAGCTGAATCGTGAAAAGGTATGATAAAGTCGCTGAATGAGAATGTGAACATGGTTCGTGAACATGGTTCGAGGCTGTATCGCTTCTGACTGTTGAATGCGGGGGGACGATTTTAGAAGGTAGAAGTTGACAACATTCCTGAGCATGGGGGTGACTAATATCGCTCCCCGAAAATATACGTTAAAAAAAATCCAGGTCCCAGAAAAGCTGCTGTACTTTGTGCTGTACTGCCAGACCTTGGAATTTGCGGAGATTCCGAACTACACCGGGTTGAAGGCCATGTTCCACCGATCCTCCCACTCCGAAGGCCAGGAACTGACCATCGCGCAGTCCAACGCGGAGGAGATCCCGCTGTTCGTCATGAACCGCATGCACACCCACTGCATGGTCAAGGACCATTTCTCTGCCGCTGCGCACGCGAGTCAGGTATACTTGTTTTTTCCTTCTTAGATGGGGCACGATCACGAATGTAAATGTTAAAGCTGATCTACTGTTGTAAAAATTTGATGCAAACTACATTTCATTTGTTTTTGTCGATACCAATCGGCAAAAAAAAAACGCAATACAGCCTACCGCGAACTCCTCTAACTCCTGGCATTCAATGCGTCAGCCCAGCGGTGATGTGAGTCGTGATGAGTCCTGTGGTATGGCCCCGCCCGCGATGGTTTCCCGCGAGAACCCTTTTTCCCTCGCGAAACCCAGCTACCACGGCACAACGGCCGCTTCTCAGCAGCAGGCTAGCAACATTGGAACCAACACCGGAAACAACACTGCCGGCGTTCCTATGGAGGGCGTCGTGGCCACGCACGCGCAGCAGAACAATGTGATGATCAACCAGTTTTTTCAGCAGCAAGGCAACGACCAGCAGATGGGAAACACGGCTGCTGCCGCTTCCTCGTCGAACAACAACTTGTTCAGCATGAACATGCAGGGCGGGAACAATTTCATGGCGTCGAACGGTAGTGGTCATCAACATCATCAGCAGTACCAGCAGCCGACGCACCTCAACATGCTGAACTACAATCAGCAAACCGCCAGCTCCTCGAGCTTCGCAGGAAACAACAACATGCAGTTTCAGCAAGGAAATAACATCAGCCAGCAGCAGGCAACCCTCACTTCGCAGCAACAGGAAGTGAATTTGCAAGAGTCGCTGCGCCGGCGCGCGGAGTTCGCCAGTGTCCGCAATGGGCCGACGGGAAGGAATCCCTACGTAAAGTTTGTCAGTCCCCACGACGACGAAACGTACACTCTGAATGATGAACAGCCGAGACGGATGGGCGCGAACCCGAACGGAGCGAACGGTTCCGAGCAGTTCCAAGTCAAACAGCAGAACTTCATCCTCGGCACCTCGCCCATGGCCAAGAAACCCTTCCTGTCCACGCGTGGGGCGTGAGTTCAGTTCAGCAGTGG
The DNA here is from genome assembly GCA_905178155.1 of Amoebophrya sp. A120. Classification (NCBI taxonomy): domain Eukaryota; class Dinophyceae; order Syndiniales; family Amoebophryaceae; genus Amoebophrya; species Amoebophrya sp. A120. The sequence continues at coordinate 7,754,493 of CAJINV010000001.1, read as the reverse complement.
GATTCTTCAGGAGGTCAACATCTCGCTGGAAGGGAAAAACGAATTCAAGACAAAGTTTGTTTGTATGATCGATGTAGAAGTTTTGCATCCTTCTTCTGTTTCGATTTCAACTTTAGTGTGGTATCAATGCAAATCGTTCCGTTTCTCTTTCTTTGATCGTTAAGGGGAGGTTCAGTAATGTTTCGTCCTGTACATTTTTTAAGTCGCAGTTTCAAGAGGAATCTTACTTGTAGTCACCCGAAAAAATAAGTAGTCTCGTTGATGTTCTTTACACGTGGGAAAAAATAAACAGTTTTTAACTTTATGCATGGCGTGAAGGAGGTTCGGCCAGTTAGAGGAAAATGCACAACTCTATCCTGGACAAAGTTGGCGAATCCGGAGAAAAGTTATGGTGGGTTTATTATCAGACGTTCTTCTATCAGACAGTCACAGTTTTTTACCTTTTTTTACATTCTTCTATTCACCGTGACGTAGCTCTATTCGTAGAGAAGTCTCATTATTCGTTTAACTTTTACAGATTTTGCACAGTTATTTTCACATAGAATTGTATATGAGTCAGTAATATTCTTTTCGCATAGGAGTTGATTCTTTTTTTCACTTTAGAAATTCTTTTCCCTGTACCTATTTTGTCTTCTTTTCCTGTAGCTCTATTGTTTGGGATGGAGATTTCATGATCACTACTCTAAAACCTGTACGCTTTTTATTGTACACTTAGTCGTTGTTTCTTGTGAATTTTTCATCCGCTATCCAAGTCAGCATTCTATTCACTGCCTAGGAGCAGTCGCGGTCGCACGATGGGGCACCTGCAGCTTGGGGAAAAATGCAAGTGATTTTCGCTGTTCGAAGTTCGAGTAAGTACCACCAACATGATGCTGATTCTCCTTGTCGTTCTCTTTTCCAAAACTCGTTTCCAAGTCCATTTCCGCAATCTCATAATACTCTGATGTTGGAACTTGAAATGTCGTTGTCGTTTTGTTTGTTCCTTTCACGATCTCTAGTACGGAATTATTGGCTCTCTCGTAGACAACTTTTGACGTCTAGACATTTTGCACAGATCAACAAAATCACAAGAAGTATCAAGTAATTATAGTGCGTTTGGCCGTTAATATGTAGGTTTTCAGTCGCTGTGAGATTCGAAATCTCTTCAGCATAGTAAGTAGCGCTCGCAAGACGATGGCAGTAGAGCCAGGCGTGGATGAAGCGGCTAAGCCGTCTCCGCCCGTTGAGCTCCCATCTTCGAACGCGCAAAACTTTTTCGAAGAAGCAAAAGTCGGCCCGACTGAGGAGGAAGAGCTGCGCCGGAAGTTTCTCAGGTAAAATTTTTCCCTTGCATCAAACGTGCTAGAATGTGTTTCCATTCCGTTGTTTCCAATCAATGCCACATCATCGCAAAGAATCACTCTTGAACATCAATCTTTTATTGCAAACAAAATCCTATTCAATTTCAAGGTTCTCCGAGAAGCCGCCTTCCTCCACATCCCTATCCGAGCCGGTGCTCTCGCTCGAAAATTTCTGTCGGCTTCTGCAGCAGTATGAGGCCTGTTCCGCGGACTGTTACGAGCGCTACTTTCACGCCATGGACCGCGACAAGGACGATTTTCTTACCTTCGAGGAATTTTACCTTGGCTGCTGTGCGGCGGACCCGGGGACGGTGCACATTTTGAACTCCTTCACGGGGTACGAGAGGAGTTTCTACATTTTCGACTTTTACGACTTCAACCGGTCGGGCAGTCTGGAATTCGGGGAATTTTCCCGACTCATAGCAGACACGACCTTTGGGCAACAACCGACGCAGGCAGTAGTAACTACTGCAGCATCTTCATCATCTTCCAGCACGTCAACTTCATCGGCGAAGAAGAGGAAGCAAGCGCTTGAGAAAGCGCGAGAGCTCGGGCTGCTAAAGGATAAGGTGGTGGAGGAGAAAAGTAGCGAGAGCAGTGGTTTCTCGTCCGCAACACCACATGGAAATTTTCGCCTACAATTCTCTTCCATCCAATTCAAGCAGTTCTACGAGTTCATACACAGCGAGCAACTCCGGGGCACGTCGCGCTTGTTTCGGTTTCACCGATCGATCTTGAAACCGCGGAGAAGTAAGCACGACCGGGATATTGTACACCCTCTGGACCAGTCTTTGCTGTTAGACTTTGACTGCTGGGAGCCGTTTCTGTTGCAGCTGCCGCTCGAGAGCGACTGTCGGGAACTTTTTAGTAGAATAAATTCGGAGAAAATGAATTCAGCCCTCTCACAACGTCTTTGTGTGATGAACAGCACGACCGAGCAGGGAGGTGATGCAAAGAACTCCAGTTGTGTATCAACATCCGAGCAAAGGAAGCCGTACCCAGCGGATGGTGTTCTCCCCTATGTCGCGAACCAAATTGGTGCCGTGCGGCTGGATCCGCACGTGAAGGCGCAGGCGATCGCGCAGCACATCGTGTCACAGCTGTTTTCGCCGTCCGGGTGCCAGCAGAGCCAGGGGAATTCTAGTAATTCCACGCAGTCCTCGTCCTCGTCCTCGTCCAGCTCTTCGATTTGGAGCCACTACACTAGCGCGAGCAGGAAGACCTTTCCCTGTTTGAACTTGAAAGCGCCCCAGATGGAAGAGCTGACGCAGCATATGCTGCGGATTTTGCAGCACGAGGACACGGTGTTGACGGTGGGTCAGCATTTACCCGTGAAAATCTTCGGCGGGTTGCACGGCCAGCTGGTGGACCTCCTGAGTTTCTTCCAGTCCTTCGGCTGTCCAGTGCCGGAGTTGGAGTCGGGAGACTTGAGTTACACGCAGTATGTTTTTCTCGGCGACTATGTGGACCGGGGAACGAATCAAGTTGACCTGGTACTAGAGCTATGTATAGCACATTTGTAAACGAGTTTTTTAGTCGCATTGATTTCGAATTTTGCAGCTGAGGGTGCATGTTCCTTGTTTCATCAATCTATGTAAGTTTGTAGAGTCGATGAAACATAACCGGCTAAAGCCCTTAATATCGGATTCTGAAACGTAACACCCGACACAGCTCGCACTTCTGTTCTCGCTGAAGATTCTGTACCCGCAGAATATCATTCTTCTTCGTGGCCTTCACGAAAACCGCCACGTGAACGCGCATCTCGGTTTTCGCCAAGAATGTGACCGCCGTTTCGGCGAACCCTTCGGCGGGCGTCTCTTCGACCTGCTGAACCGCGCATTCGAGTTCATGAGTCTTGCGGCCCTGCTTCCGAGTGGTTTTCTTTGTCTGCCGACCGGAGTTTCATCTTCGCTGCAGTCGCTGGAGCAACTAAACGCGTTTACAAAACCTGTCGTGCTCCCCCATCCGGAAAAAGGAAGCAGCAAGGAAAGAATGCTCTTGCAAGAACTGTTCTATCCATCTGCTTCTATGGCCTCGACAACTTCATCTCTTCCTGCAGTGGATGGGGCTTCAACAAGTGGTGCTACATCAAGCACAACAGCGCTGGATTTTGTGAAGAAAAATCCTCGAGTTCGTGCAATAATCCGGAGCGGTGAAAAATCCTTTCCAAAATCCGGGATATCGTGGACTCTACCGCTAGAAATAAGCTTGAACTCCTGCTGCGACGTCGGCGGACTAGTCGAAAGTGAGGCCGCGATGCTACATCTGGTATCTGAGAAGCGGACGACGCTGCGAATCAGGGTCCGGCGCATCGCCACTCGGGCACCCAGAGAGGCGTGGGCGCTGTTGAGCGACTTGCTGGAGGCGGATGGCGACAGGGGAAGCAAAGCCACAGATAGTGACGGCGGCGCAGGGAGCGGCGACGTTAATCGTGGCGCAGTTTCTACTGCGATAAATCGGCTGCAGCTATCCGAGAAGGCGCGGCGCAGACAGGGTTCGCGTTGGCCCGAGCAGCTGTTTGAGTTGACGCCAAGGCGGAACTCCAGGACTGGAGGAGAGCAAGAGAAAAAAACGGAAGCGAGCGCAATGTCGGAACTTCTTTTCCCAATGGACAAGGAGATGAAGCCAACAGTCCGTGCGGACGAGCAGGGGGCACCGTATTTGGCGTTAGACTCGCTGACCAGCTGGGATTTCTCTCAAAACCCTCTCTTTCTGGCAGCAACGACTACTTCCACTTCGGCTTCCTCTGCCGCTGCTCTGCAAACGCAACAAGCGCCAGCGCACTATACCAGCACGCCCTCGAAGCAACCGCAGCCAGTGGTTGCGGATCCCGCACAGCCGGACAACATAGTTCAGCACGACGGGGGATTGCAGCAAGTCTCCGAAGATCATGAAAAGGTCGCGGCACAGCAACACCAGCACGGTAAAGCTGCACAGATGCACTTCCCAGCAGCACACGGATCTACCATAACGACGACTCCCAGCGCTCCCGCGTCCCGGCCGCCCGCCGGGGCAAACTCCTCCTCGAAGCGACCGGGTGATAAGGTTTCCTTGCGCAGTGCACCGGTTTCCAACCAGCACACCCCGACCTTGAATAACGCCGGCGGAGGAAGTAGTTCATCCAACTACAACCAGTATGAGTTGTCAGGAGACCAACTACATCAATCTGCACAGCCAGAACGGTCTGGTGACCCGATGCTGCTCACGTCTGTGACGCCGATTAACCAGACCAGAAACACACCAGCAGCGGAAGGAGTACACTTACACGACGAGGCTGTTCTAGAGGAGGCCTCCGTTTCCTCGTCGTCCGCGCGTCCATTGCACAATGTACCGCCGCCGAGCACGCCAGAGCGGCACGGGCGGGTGTCGGAGTCCTACAGTCAATGTCACAACCACGGGCCGCCCCCCCGGCGGATCTCCACCACAAATTCGCACCTCGAGCGGAGTGCGTCCCGCGGCCGCCCCTCCCGGAATCATGGGCAGTTCCAGCCGCCCGCACGTGGGCGGAGTGTGAATGTGGTCACGAATCCGCTGCAGACACTCGCGAAGATTACGCAGGAGGCGGCCACGGCGCGCGGCTACCGCACGTCGGAACTGCGCGAGCGTGCCCGCGTGCAGCAGGTGGTGCCGCTGTTGTGGAGGACGTGGCAGTCGGTTCCCTTGACACCCCTGCAGTGGGACAAGGCTCTGACGGTCTACGAACAGATTCCGGAGAGGGGGCGGATGGTCACCGAAGAAGCGATTGCCGACTGGCTTTTCAAGGAGCAAAAGGTGAACCGGAAGCATAAGGCGCAGAAGTGCGCTATGGAGTTCTCAAATGTTACATTCTCATCTGTTCCATGAATTTGTAATGCAAGAACGGCGAAAGTGAAAGGGGGAAGATTGCGTCTTTTGCATTACAGATTTGGCGCAGATTTGGATGCTGTTTAGCCCTTCGGATATTTGTCATGTGAAGCAGCTTAATCGCGGCGATCTTGGCCGTAAATTTGCATGACAAATCGTGTAACAGTTGAGAACGCCATATGCGCCCACGGGTTCACGTGTCTGAGTAGAACGTCCGCGATCGGGCCGGTGGATTTCTTGTGGGGCGTCATCGCAGGCTACCAAACGGTGTCGCTGGGAGGCGAGAAAAAGCCAAATCCCTGCACGGTCATGCGGGCGGCGGCAGTGCTCAGGACATTGGAATGTGATCCCGGCGCGCTGGACCTTGTGCGCGCAGGATTGCAGCCCGCTGGAGCAGACGTTGATGTGACTATGCTTTTGCAAGCGAAGGCAGACACCACTGAACACTCTTTCCGCTTCCAGATTTTTCAATGAACACAGTGCACTTCTTGCAAAAAGGTTAAGTACAACGTACCGTGACTGCAGCGAGAAAGAAGAAATCGTCTTCTGCAAAAGTGGCGAAGCTTTTTTTTCCTCTTCAAAGTGCATGTTCGAGGGCAAAGGAAAACTGGGCATCAAAACTGCTGTACGCACAGATGAAGTTGAGGGTTGCGAAAGAACAGGTTCCTGATTTGAGAACTTGGGTAGTACCGTTTATTCAATAGGCGTGGGCCTGCGGGCCTAAATTCCGGTGGGTTGGTCGGTTGGTTGGTTGGTTTTGGACAGACGACATTTGACCGAACCCGCTGCATTGTGTTTTGTGTTTTTCTGAGATTCGTCTACTATTACTGTTGAAGCTGCCTACCTACCCACCTACCTGGCGCCTTTGTAGTACCGTGGCGCCTTTTCGATTCATTGTAGTACCGTGATCGCACCGACCCACCTACCTACCTATCCCTTTCCACCCAGAGACAGCTGCCTACTGGTCACGCCTACCGACCTACCCACCACCTGGTGGGTGGGTGGGGCGAGGGAGCGTGCGCTGCCTATTGGCCACGCCTACCGACCTACCCACCCACCAGCCTGGTGGGTGGGTGGGGCGAGCAAGCGTGCGCTGCCTATTGGCCACACCTACCGACCTACCCACCCACCTCGCTGGTGGGTGGGTGGGGCGAGCGTGCGCTGCCCCTTGGCCACGCCTACCGACCTACCAACCCACCAGCCTGATGGGTGGGTGGGTGGGGCGAGGGAGCGTGCGCTGCCTATTGGCCACGCCTACCGACCTACCCACCCACCAGCCTGGTGGGTGGGTGCGGCGAGCGTGCGCTGCCTATTGGCCACGCCCACCGACCTACCCACCCACCTCGCTGGCGGGTGGGTGGGGCGAGCGTGCGCTGCCCCTTGGCCACGCCTACCGACCTACCCACCCATCAGCCTGGTGGGCGGGTGGGGCGAGCGTGCGTTGCCTATTGGCCACGCCTACCGACCTACCCACCCACCTCGCTGGTGGGCGGGGGCGGTGAGCGTGCGTTGCCTCTTGGCCACGCCTACCGACCTACCCACCCACCTGTCTGGTGGGTGGGTGGGGCGAGCGTGCGCTGCCTATTGGCCACGCCTGTCGAGCGACCTACCAACCCACCGACCCACCAGGGAGGCAGGTGGGGGGGTGGGGCGAGTGTGCGCGGCCTATTGGCCACGCCTACCGACCTACCCACCCACCTGCCCGGTGGGGGGGGGGGGCGGGGTGCGCGTGCGTTGCCTATTGGCTACGCCTACCGACCTTCCTACCCACCCACCTGCCAAGTGGGGGGGGGGCGAGCGTGTGTTGGCTATTGGCCACGCCTACCGACCTACCAACCCACCTGCCAAGCCAGCGGGGGGGGGAGGGGGTGGGGCGAGCGTGCGTTGCCTTTTGGCCACGCCTGCCGACCCTGCCCGCCCACCTGCCTTGGCAGGGGTCGGCGCGCGCCACCCGGTGGCCACGCCTGCCGACCTCCCCAGGGGCCCAATTTATTAGCAGGGGGCTTGCAAGCAAGGGACTCGCGCAGCCAAGGGGTTGCGCAAGAAGCCCCCGCTCGGCATGACCAAGTGGGGGCTGATCCAAATTTTGCGCGAGTTTGTCTCTATTTCCCAAATGTGTTTTGCTTGGGTTGAGGAAACGCAGGTCGCGGCTGGGGAAAACTGCAGCACTGGAGCCCCGACCTCTTTCTATCTCGCGCAAATTCTCGCGAGGCCCCCCGGAGCTCCGATTGCGTCCACGCAACGCAGCTTTGTGTCTGCGGCGAGCTGCGCGCAGCACTGATTTGCGCTGCGCGCGACACAGATTTGCGTCCACGCAACGCAGATTTGTGTCTCCGGCGAGCTGCGCGCAACACAGATTTGTGCGCAACACGCAGCACAGATTTGCACGCGACACAGATTTGTGCTGCGCGCAGCGGAGATTTGTGTCTGCGGCGAGCTGTGCGCAGCACAGATTTGTGGCGCGCGCAACACAGATTGGCGCCCGCGCAACACAGATTTGTGTCTGTGTTGCGTCGACACATCGAACTCTGCCTCGCAGGGGCGGGCTGCAGCCCCGGTAGGGAGGCAGGTGCGCCGCGCGCCCCGACCACCCCCTTATCGTGTTTCGCCCTCCATGCCGTTGCGGCTGTCTTCTAAATTCAAAACCGTGGAGCCGCCCCACCCCCGAGGGCAGGGCTCCGATTTTCAATTTCCAACCTCTACGTATCGGCGAGTGAGACAATAATCGGAGACAATAATCTTTTCGAGGAGATTATTGTCTTCGCGACAGGTGCATGGTTTTCCGCTCTTCGCCAAGAGCGAGCAGGGATTTGTCTCCATACTTCGTAAATTCGGTCAAATGTCGTCTGTCCAAAACCAACCAACCAACCGACCAACCCACCGGAATTTAGGCCCGCAGGCCCACGCCTACTCCGTTTATTCATCTCGTCCGAGAATACCGTACGCGCAACATAGGGTCTTACTTCGAAAATGTAAAATTGTTTCACAGAATTGATACGAGAACTTGACGACTGGTTTAGTTTTGCCGCCTTGGCCTGCGAATAAAATGTCGCTGAAGTCGGGAACCCTTCCGCAAACGAAGGCATTCGAAAAGAAGCCAAAGAACCATGGACTAAAGTAATGGACTAAAGAAACTTCTGTGCTTGTTTGCTTGCCTTGTTTGCCTGTATTAAGCAAACGATTTACTACAATTTCAAAGTCAATACCTGCAACTAGTGCGAATGACGAGCAAATAACGATCTATGTATACAAAGGTATTCCTACGTCAGCGGGGTGACTGACACGGGCAATAGTGTGAGCAAAGCAGCGAAGCAGGACAGCGACCGGCTGGTCGTCCGGAGGAGAGACGAACTTTTCAAACGCGTCCGAATGCAAACGCTTTCGCAGCACATTCGAGATCACTACCAAGCCGCGGAAAGCGTCTACGCGTTGGGTACACCCCTGGGTGCCACGCCAACAACCGGGTCTTCGTACCCACCCGGGCAGTCGGTAGTCGTAGACGCAGAAACACCAGTATAATTAATTCGTCGTTTGTTTCTACTTGTATGTTCGGGACGTTGTTCGCTTTGCAAAACTCAGGATCTTGCATGCTCCTCCGAAGCAGACGTCAAATAAAATATCTTCTGATAATTCACAGGTAAAGTCCGACACACTCCTGATCCTTGACGTTCGAGACCCCGAGGAGTACGACAAATGCCACGTTCTGCACTCGAAATCCTATCCGAAGCAGCTCCTGAGCCACGACAAGATCAGCGCGGAGCTCTACGCCTTCAAGGCAAGACCAGAAAAACGGCTTGTCGTGTATCATTATTTTTTGTGATAATGGTTTCGTTCTTGAAGCAAGTTAGTACGTCACTCTACAACTGTAACACAGTCTGATTGTGATCCTTATTTCGTGTCTGGCGTCGAACTGCAGTCTGTGTCTGGCGTCGAAGCCTTCGTTTCACTTCCGAAACAAGAACGCCAATTCTTTGCAGTTACGACACCGACGACAAGGCAACCGCTAGAATAGCCACAACGCTGGTCGAAAAGGGATTCACCAATGTCTACGGGCTCAGCGGTGGCTTCGAAGAGGTACTTGCTGTCTGTTTGGAGCAGCAGGTGGGCTTTTCTGTTGTGAGTTCGGAAGAAGCAATGCATTTCGTTTTGGCCTCCAGTTTTCGTTTTCGCACTCACACGAAAAAAAAACAGGCCTGCAAGGGTTTCCCCGAAGTAATGAAGGGTGACATTCCGAACTACAATCCGAATGCCGATCTGCAAAGCCGACCTGGCAGTAGTTGCAGCCGCCTGAGTACAGTAAGTCGTTTCACTCAGATGTCGACGCGTAGGTAGCGAGCGGGCACGGGATACCGCAGCTGCTTACAGAAATAAACGCAGACTTTGGAGAGTGGTTCTGAAGAGTGTGTTGAGACACGACGTTGCCAAATATCGCTATTTTCCTACCTTCACGTGGTAGCAGTACTACAGGAGGAATTTTTTTTTCCATAAAGAAAAACTGCCCGCCTCGACGGACAGTACTGCATGCTGCCGTTGATGCACGGGATCTGTTCTCTTTGCAATCAATGAATCAAGCAGTATAGTCTATCGAGGAATTTTGGAAACGAAATCTTCGCGAATGTAGTTACACTGGACAACAGTCATTGCTGAGACACTGCTGTAGTTCAGTGTCTTCTGTTTGTGGATGCGAAAGCGAGATATCGGTGGACGAGTGTTTTGATCAGTGAGCGCAGTTCATTTTCACAGTCGCGCAGACACCAAAGTATTTCTATTGTGCTAGATACATACGGAAGAGATAGATCGAACGCCAAGCAGTTTCAATAAAACAGCAAAGGCCTTCTAGTGGCTGTTGATCATGTCTCCAAACAAGGGAGGTCCGCCGCCGTTACCCGGCGAATCTTCCATCTACAGTGAAGGAAGTAGAGAACAATCCCGGCCCGCCCCGCCGGTTATCGCGTCGTCTAGTAGCAGTCGGAGCCCCACGTTCGGTACGGGTGCTTTTCAGCACGACGACAGCTCACTAGCCTCGCAGTCGATGCGAAAGAGTGCGGAATCCAGTGTCTTACGGAACAGCCACGACTTGTGGTCCTTTGACGCAAATTTGCAGACGGTGACGAGTTCGAGCTCGAAGTTGCATCAACATGATGCGACGAATAAACCGTGGCTGGTGGCAGGGTCCTCAGATCAAGATGAGGAACTACTACTTGGTTCGACGAGTCTGCATTCACATCATCAAGGCGGCCGCGGGCGACTTCTTTCCGAGGGGGAGCATGCAGCGGAGAGAGACAGTAAGGAGTCTGTCGAGCAGCAGGGCAATACGAACAAGCCAACCTCGCCCTTGCTCAACGTCGAGGGCTCGTCCATTCTCGACGCTGCGGAGCTGAGCCAGCTTTTGGATGACCACCACGATGTGCAGGAGCGATTGGAACTCGGAGCAGGGCGAAGACGGACGGCGTCGTTAACTTACGAGCCAGCGTCTCCCTCAAGCAGTGCGAAGAACGCCCCGCTGGCGAAGCCATCGACAAGGGGCGCGAGTCTCCTCCGGAGCCAGGCTCGATTGCACGCGACTTTGGAAAGCAAGGAAAGCAGTTCATCTGCGTCTAACTCGAAGACCGCTGGGAACAGCAGTAGAGCCGCGGTGGAAAACCGAAGCTTGCTGGGAACATCCTCCTTGGGCACGTCAAACGTCACGACGCGGAACAGCTCAGCACCGACTTCTGGGAACCAGATGAACATGAACAACAATTTGCAGCAAAGAGGAAATCTTTTAAACACCAGCACCATGAGTGCGAGCAGCCGACTGTTCAAGAGCGTCGCTGGCGGCGTAGCAGCGGGGTCTTCGGTGGCGAGGTTAGCTGCCCACGCGACGAGCGCGGCCACGGGGATCCTGCCTCCGGCCGCTGCCGTCGCGGAAACCTCTCTGGCAACGAAAGTGGAGTCGATAAAAGCCCAACACGGGAAACACGTGGAAGGGCTGCACACGCAGCTGAACAAAGCGGAGGAGGCGTTGCAGCGGCGCGACGCGAAATTTTCGGAAAGTAGGGAAGCGACGGTTGTGCTGCGGAAGCAGAATATGCGGCTGGAGAAGGAGCTCGGCACGCAGCTGCAATCCGTCGAAAAGTTGAAGCAGGCGCAGCGGGAGACGGAGAGCTCTCTGACCACCGCGCAGCAGCAAAATCGGAAGTTGGAGGCGCGGATTTTCCAGCTGCAACAGACATCGAAGAACCTGCTGAAAATTGAGCAACTGGAGAAGGACCTGGAGCTGTGTCAGAAGCACGAGGCAGAGGCGCAGGAGGAAGCCACGCTACTGGGAGCGGATAACGAAAATCTGACGAAAGAGGTGTCCATTTTGAACCGGGCCTTGGCAGTGCACGCAGACGAAATAGGCGTGGAACAGCGGCTGCTGTACGACTACGGCCAGGCACGCGAGGAGCTCGACGTCATGAAAACTGATTTGGCGAAGCTGAAAGGCGAGCTGGCGGTGGTGGAGCGCGATCGCGACGAATTTCGCTTGCAGGCAGAGCAAGGTATTAAAAACTTGCGTCATGCAAGCTGTGTAATTTTTGCTTGTTGCTTTATCCTTGGAACAGACTTCTCTGGTCGTCACCCACGTCTAGCGGATTTTCTAAATGGCACTCTTTTTGTTTCCAATCAGTCCGCGGTAATCTCGAGCGCGAAATGACGGAGCGAAAAGAACACGAGCGGCGCGCGCAGCACCACGAAAGCCTCAACGGAACCATGGAAGTATCAAAAGTAAAAATGTCTGGGTCTGGAAACTTGTGATGTTGGGTGGCGTCTCATGATGAGGCTACAAATGCTGGCCCAGCATGACAAGTTTCTGAGCTCCTAGGTGTTGCCTATTTTGCATGACAAACTGCGCTTCTGCATCACAGAAAAACGGAGCTCTTGGGTAACGTGCATGACAGATTTAAGAGTCATGCCAGACAAGCATGACAAACGTGAATTCTTCCAGACCCAGACATTTTTGCACTTGATAGGAAGAGCACCTGTCTAATCTTCGCGACCAAAAGCTCGAGCTGGAAAAGAAGCACGACCACTTGGTGTCAGAGCTGGCGCAAACACACCGAAGCCTTGCGGAAGCACGAGGTACTTACCTAATCTCTTCAGATCACCCACGTGTCACCAAATTTGTGCGACCACATCGTCTCACATCGGACACGCCCCCTTCGAACTTGCAATATGCGTTTGCTTTTCCAAAACGGCAAATACCACACATAACATCAAGGTCACCACACCCGCTTAGAGGTGCAGGTTGGTGAGCACGAGCTGCGCGCGACCAAAACGCAGTTGGACACCGAGGGCCGCGTGCAGATGCACTTGGAGCGGGTGCAGGAACTCTCTGGGCACGCTGAGAACATCCAATCGCAGCTGGACCAGCAGAGAGAGGTCGGGGCGGAAGAGCGACGGAAACGAAAAGAAGCGGAGGCGAAAGTCTTGGAGCTGGAAGACAAGATGGCTTTTCTGAAACGAAAGTACGACGCAATCGACAAGATTCAGGTACTTATTTTCGACACAAGCTTGTCGTTGTCTTCCGGTTTTCATGCCATTTTGCCATGCGTATGTACCACGCATTTGCGCTTTGTAAGCGAAGAGGAAGACGTGGTAGAGCATCAAAAATAAATGAAAATGTTCACCAACAGTGCGAATTGGACGAAGAGCAGCGTGGGTTGCAAGAGCGCAGCATCCAACTGGAAGCGGACCTTTCCGACACGCAGTCGAAGCGCAACGAGGTGCAACGGAAGTGTGAGGCGTTACAACGGGAGCTGGACCAGCGCACGCGGGACCTGACCGAGAAGAACAATCAATTCGACACGCAGCAGCGCAATATTAAGGCTCTGACAGACGAGAAATCGCAGCAGTCGCGAGAAATTGCGGAACTGGTCAGGCGTTTGCGAGAAAGCACGGCAGAACGCTTCCGGTGTGATGAGGTAAGATGTTTTTGTGCTTTTTACTTACGCTAATTTCGGATTTGGTATCACAGTGCTTCATTTCAGCGTCTACGACCCACCCTCGTAGACGCTGTGGGGGGTCACAGCGTCTACGACCTCTGCTCGTAGACGCTGTGGGGGGCCACAGCGTCTACGACCTGACCTCGTAGACGCTGTGGGGGGTTACAGCGTCTACGACCTGACCTCGTAGACGCTGTGGGGGGTCACAGCGTCTACGACCT